>CM062809.1:684850630-685174910 GCA_031772625.1 Pinus tabuliformis
CGGCCTATAAAATTCAGTTTTTTGTTTTTTTTTTTCATGTCATTTTGTCTTTTGAGCGCTGGAGAAGGAATGTGGTTGCCGCCAAGGAGGGTTTGAACGTTCCATAGCCGCTATTGCCAATTTGCCACCAACAACGAAGATTTCTCTAAGCTGCAAGTGCCAAGAACAGTGAGACAATCTTATTCTTCCCTACAATCATTTTGCTTGATTTTTGTTTTCCATTTCAAAATGCAAGGGTTTTAAATTTATTTGACATTACGTGCAGAGGCAGGGTCAGGGTCTTCTACTACTAGGGGCAGGCCTGGCAAACAACCCATCATGTTTTCCCGTAAAAGGGGGAGAGGGCAGTAGATAGATAGCTGCTAGTTTTATTTGTTATGCTACATATAACTCATGATGATGAGATACTTTTATATATGTGATGTTATTTTGTATTGGTTCTCCACATTTGAGTCCTTGAATGGACAATTATCAGGGATCAGCAGGATTTGGTATCGCCTTTGATATATCATTTCTATTTGACATCATATATATCAGTGTTTTCTTCATATTTATGTGCCAATGTGTTTATTTCATGTTGTTTTGCTTTATATGTTTAAAAATCTGAAAAAAAATGAATATATTATGCATTTTTTATGCTTGCCGATATTTGCCGATATTTTCATCGATATTGCCGATAAGATATTTTCTGGACCCTCGCCGATATTTTCCCGATACCGATATTATCAACACTGGCAGGGATAGTGAAGTTGGAGGAAGATTTCTAGATCCGGTGAGTGCATTTGCAGAGAGGTAGAGAAACCATAGTGAGGTTAACGTAAAGTAGCGCAGTAGCCTCTAGAGACAAAGTCGATTTGTTGGGGAGAAGCGGAATTTCAGTGCCAGAAGCTAGGCAGAGGTTCTATAGGTCAGGAGAGACGTTTTCCCAGACAACAGCTGGTCATACGGCTTGAGGAGAAGCTGTTCCAAGCTGAGAGCAGCAACAATTGCGCTAGGGTGACACAGTGATTGCACACAGGTAGTTTGGATGGCTCAATTTGAGCTGAGGTAAGTGTTGGGATTTGCCTGTGGATTGAGGAATTTCTCCTCAGTAGATTTTCTTGCCAATATTTCTCTATAGGATTGCCAGTTTCAACATCCATTTGTACTCAGATTATTTCATTGTTGCATAATAATAAAACCTTCAAATGCTGCATCGGTTTTCCCGAGTTGGGTTTTTCCGGCAACATTGGTCCAAAAATAACTGTCTTTTTATGTGCGTGTGCTAATATTTCTTCTAGTGTTTATTTTTTCGTAGTTTTATTTGTGTAGATTGCAGTGTGATTGATTCAGTATTTGCTGTAGCACACAGTAAATAAATTGTTAAAAATTAATTTAACAATTAGGAGAATTATTTTCAGTTGCTGCAATAGGAATCGAGTTTCCGATTTTTCACAAGAACACTTTTCCAAACCAATATGCTCAGCCTCACCTAAGTCAATATTGTAAAGTCAAATCAACTAAGTCAACTTAACGAAGTTTAGATGTCAGATCAGAACCAATATCAAAATCATCACAATATCACAAGTAGAGCTCTCTTCAAGTCAAGACTTCATCTATTGTCATGCCAAACTTCATCCAAATGTCAAGTTATGACTTTATTTATGTCAACAAGTAGTCTTTTCCCAAACAATATGCTCATAATATAAGTCACTAGATGCAAATGCATACACCAAGAATAAGTCATGCAAATACCATCCATTCATTGTTAGATTGCTTCACATTGAATCACCACTGTCAATACTTCAACCAATGTGCTAAGAACAAGGAGGCCAATGCAAAACCATTATCGAATACCAATATTGGTCATTGGAAGTTACTATGCTCATATATCATTCTCATCAAGGCAAATCATCAATCGTCAAATCAAATCATTAGTCATCAGGTCAAATCCCAAATTCGCTACCATGGTGAGATCTATAGTTTGGAACATATCTCAACATCAAGTCAAAGTTCCAAGTCATTATCATGACAAAACTCCAAACGCTGCTCATCTATATCAATCAGCCAAATCATTCCAAACTCTTGTAGCACAAACTTCAAACATAATGACATATCTATATGTATGTTCTGATCACCTAAACACACGTTCAGTCTATATTTTCATATTATAGTAAACATTCAAACTTTCCTTCTCATAGATCTTTTTGATGTTTGCTTCATGTCTGTAGGACTGATATCCTTCAGGAGAACATCTGATTTCATGCACAAAACTTCATTTTTATGTCCAACAAGCATAGTCGCACCCATAGGCCTTCCTCTGAGCGACTGGGAGATTACAGTCGCACTCTTCAAGATGTTATGCGAGTGACTGTGGCTTCCGAATTTCCAAACCCTGGCTTAGAATTGACTCAGTGCCTCGGTCGCACCCTTGAGGTTACATCCGTGCGGTTGGGAGGTTATAGTCGCACTTGTAGGCTTTCTTCTGTGCGACTGAGTCTTAGAGTGAGATAAAACTATCTCTCCTCAGATCAGACCTTTGCTGCAGATCAACAATGTCAGATGTCTGTCTATTCATGCCCATAAATTATATTTCAATAGTAAAGAATATACATATAATGCAAATGGTAATAGGAGTAAGAATCTTATAAAGAGATTCTCCCTCTAAATAGGTATCATCTTCAGTCATCTTCATTCATGCCATCAACCTATCTATAATGCATCAACAGATCTGTTAGATCATAAAGTCAAACATATATCCCTCATGGTCATAACATGCTAGAATCAACTACTTTATCATCACATCATGTCATCAATCTTTTGTCAAGGGTTATAGTCAAATGATAAGGGCAGCGGACAGATATGACATCACACTTCAAAGATCATGAACACAATATCACTTAAATAGCTTAATCCAAATTTACCATAGGGCATAATTACTAACTTACCAAGGTCAACAAGAAAATTATGAATATCAAACTTATTGTTAGACTTCTATCATCATGGTTAGCATGCTTATCATTATCAATAGAATCAAGTCAGGTCATTCAATTTTACCATATGATAATCATATTGTTATGCTTCTATCATCAAGTCAGGGTATTCAACAAAACTTTATCAAAACAACAAGAGTATCAACCCTTTTTCCATGCTTTCATCATCCTCATCACAAGCATCATCAATAGTATTGTATATAGAAATCAATGAACTAACCATCTATATGAAATCCATCATGTCTTATGCATGTCAAGTGTCAAGAGTATCATCTACTAGAGTCAAGGTGCTAGCCTTCTTTATTGGATCAAGATATCCAAAAGATAGATGCTAGCGAAACATCAACATTAAGTAGCCAAGAATCAAGAAGTTCATTGTGTCTAGAAGTAAGATACTTGTTCAATACCAAGTGTACCATTTCATCATATGAACCATGAATCCAAATCACTTTCATATGCATGCATGAACCATTCGAGAAGGAGACATTCTCATCATACCTTAGGACTTACCTTGCCATAACATTGAAACAATATATCATGCATAAAAATACCCGTGCATCCTTTTATTTGACATAGGCAGCATGAGCACTTAGTCATCTTTTTCATCAGTTGCCTCTTTACCTTTTCTAGCTCTATCTTTTCTTTCCTGCATCTCAAATGATCCTCAAGAAGGATCCTCTTGTTACAACTCATCAAGGAGGTTAGAAACATCCAAATACTCAAATATACATGCAGGAAGTATAAGTAATGATCAAAACAATAATCAAATCTGTAAGTCTAGATAAAAGTAAAGACATAAAGGAGCATCATAGGTCAACAAATACTTATCTTCAATGAGAGGTGATCCTCTCCCTCTTGAGCCAACCTTCAAGAGCCATAACTGTCCATTGTCCACATAACAATGTTGCCCTTGATCAACTTTATCAACAACCAGGCCTACTAGAGACTATCCCATCTAGGGCTTGATCAAATCTGTCACAAGTGCTTGAACATCTTTACTCTGACTATGCTAGGGTTTCTAGATTTCATATCTCAAATCTTGCCATAAACCATGGTTTCTCTCAAATCCTAACTTCATAATATCGATCAAACCCTAATACACAAATTGCCTAAGGCGTTCTCCAAACCCTAGAATTCTTTTAAGTCCCCTCCATCTTTTCTTGCTTCCATCAAAGGTGTCTCCATGGGGGTGATCTCTATGACTTTTCTTCAGCCCAACTCTAATTCCATGTTAATTTTTCTTAGGGCTATATTGTTCTTTGCTTTGATAATTGCATTTTATCATTAACACATTAAGTTCACCCCATAACATCGTAACATTATTAAGATTTACATCATTATTTATCATCATATGCGACTATGTAGAAAGAACAATATCATTATCATCAATGCAGCGGAACATGAAGGAACAATAGAAGAAAAACATTCACACAGAGACACTAGGATTGGTCAAAGACCAGGGCAAAACCCACTATGGGGAAAACTCTTGAAAATTCTTCTTCTTGTACATTGTCGTCAAATGATTCATCAAAAGAGAGTACAATGATCCATATCTTCATCTATGCAGCGAACCAACAAAAATAACTATAACATCTATGAAACAAACCCAACAAAGGTTATAACCAAAACACTGATTTTGAAATCTGATTGAACTGCCACTGACTGTAGTCAACTGCCAAACCCTGCGATCATTGAGCGAAGTCTTTGGACACCTGAGATTTCATCTTTTAGTTCCTAGTCACATGGAGGAGTCATCCGAGTGACTTTAGCAGCCCAGTTGCACCCTTAAGCTTGGCAAGCGAGCGACTAGGGCCAGATTTGATATGTGGCGAGTGAGCGACTGTCTGTGAAAACCCTAGCTCTCGGCCGCATGCACAGTGAAATTATTCTCTATGCGACTGCAAGGCTCCAATCGTACACATGAGCCTCTGTGGGAGCAATTGTGGTCGAGATCCTTTCTGTGATGTGCCTTAGACTGTGGCCCAAAACCCTAGATCTGAAATGTGAGCTTCGGACTGTGCAATTTCACCTCAGAGCAAACTTGATTCTCTGCGGACGAGCTTCAGACTTGTGCGAGCCAAAAACCAAGATAAAAGAGTGTTTCATGATTGTGTCCAAATGAGGTAAAGGTCACTTCTATTTATAACCTTCCAAGAGGGTCCGCTTTGCTTTAGGGTCGACCTTTTCAAATATGCACATGTGGGATTTTATTAATAAATACACTTTCCCTTATCGGATTTGAGTGATCTTTAGGTCGATTTTGGTCGTCTCGAAAAGAGGAATTCAATGCAATTATTGTCTCCATCAAGCGAACTATCCAAAGTGGAATTTGACCGACGTTGCATATTCTTAACAAAGTTGGCCCTAAAAAGGAAAAATCAAACATGAAGAATTTGAAATTTAAAATTAAAATTATTTTGCCTCCAAAGTACAGGTTGGTTGAAATTTGCTTAAGTCGGCCCAACACTTGAAACACGCCCCTTGGAGCACCTTAGATCACTATATAAGGAGCACTCGACCTCCTCTCTGTTAGACTTTCCGAACCCATCCCTTGGTATTCGATTCTCAACAATTTATAATGGAACAAATACACAACTTGTTACTTTTAGGCAACATTGGTATATTCTATGCTTTAGAGCAATTTTACTTCAATTTCTTTATTAGCCCACTAGCAATATTTAGATTAGCAATCACATCAACAGGATAGTAAAACACAAATAGAACATAAACATAAACAATAGAAGACAAGCCAAGACAAGAGGACACAAGATGTGGCACTAGCTAGGGACAAACCCCAATGTGGGGAAACCCTTGATCAAATCTTCTTTTAGTCTTCAATAGTTCAGCAGAGAGAGATAGTACAATTTACAAATCTGATAATTTATAACAGCAGCAAAAGAGCCCTAACTAGAAAAGTCAACCCTGGTCAAAGCGCAGATTTGACCCTCAACAAATCGGTCAACTTAAGCCTCCAAACAGAAAGATAAAACAACCCTCAAAACAGTCAAATTCAGCCCAGTGAAAGTTTGGGGAAACAACCCACCTGTGGTCAACCCTAACTGCAGTCAATGTTGGTCAACACTTGGTCAAACTGTCCAGAAAGTCGGGCTCCTTAAAGTTTGGCCTCCTAAAATTTTGCTCCCCTAAAATTTCTGCATCCTGAAATTTCACTCTTGAAATTTCGGACGCGTGGAGAGAGAGAGAGGCCTAGAAATCCGTACCCAATCAATGAGGAGAGAGAGAGAGAAGTGTGAAGATGAGTGTGTCCAAATGAGGCTAAGTCACCTTCTATTTATATGGAACGTTGAGGATGAATAGACGTGACTGTTGGGCTTCTGAGCCTACATAAGTTTGCTGGCTAACCTTGACAATTTGACCATAATCAAAATTAATTCATAACTTCATTTGTACATGTCAGAATCAGATGATCTTTAGATCAATCCTACACCTCTCAGAGAGAGGAATCCAAGAAAAATATTAGCTATCATAAATAAGATGACCCATGTGGAGTTTGGCCCTAGTTGCCAATTTTAACTCTCCCTCTCAACTAGGGAGAACTCCATCTGCTAATCCATCTGCCAATCTATACTATCTCTGCTATCAATGCACTGCTATGCACTGCTTTGCTTTGCTGAACTATGAAGAAAAAGAAGTGATCGAGAATGTATCATACCATTCTCTACTGACCCGAAGTCAGTCCCAATCAAAGGAGAGTGTGTCATGCCACTGTTACTGACCCAAAGTCAGTTCCAATTAAAAGAGTGTGTCTCATACCACTCTTACTGACCCGAAGTCAGTTCCAATTGATTCTAGATCAATATCAGTCATCCTAGCATAGGGAGTACGGTAGTACACGATGCGTCCATTGCTAGTACTATGGTCCCTATCCTCATTTCCCTACTCATTGGCCAGATGAGAGGTACTTCCCATGAGTCCCAGACTGCATGGGTAGGATGTCTCAGCAGGAGAAGGATGAACCACTCATCCTGCGTACATGTCACCAAGGGGTATCACAGGGGAAGGTTGAACCACTCACTGTGTACACAACAAACCACTAGGGGAAGGCTGAACCACTCACACTATGGTTGCTTATCGCTCCAAGAAGTATCCCAAGCCCCTCGGAGCTCCTAGAGCTCAATGTCCATCTAATATGGGACCCTCATAAGAGGGTCTCTCCATGACTCCAAGTTGTTCTCGGAATGACAAGAACTTGACCTTCCCCAAGGGCTTTATTAGAATATTGGCGACCTGCACATCAGTCCCAATGTGATGGAGCCTTATTGCTGCTTGTTGTACCATATCCTGGATAAAGTGGTATCTGATATCTATATTCTTGGAGCGATTATGAAACATGGGATTCTCTGATAATCGGATCCCACTCTGGTTGTCGCAGAGGATCACGGTGGTATCCAACACATGTCCAGATAGCTCACTGAAGAGCTTCCTCAACTGGACAACTTCACAGGAGGCCATACTAGCAACGATGTATTCGGCCTCAGTGATGCTCAAGGCAACCGATTTTTGCTTCGTGCTTTTTCAGGATATCGAAGCAAAACCCAAAGAAAAACAACATCTAGAAGTGCTCTTTGCGATCCACCACACTGCCAGCGCAATCAACATTAGAATAACCATTCAGCCTCACATCTTTGGCAGTGTATCTCAGTCCATGAGTGATTGTGCTCCGAAGATATCTCAGAAGATTCTTGGCACCAATCCAATGTATATGATGAGGCTCAACCATATATCGACTCAATGTGTTAACTGCAAAACATATGTCCGGACGGGAATTTACCATGAACATCAATGCTCTTATGAGTTGACGATAATTAGAAGCATTTTTCAATTCAAGTCCAACAACACTACCACATAACTTCTTAAAGTTAAGTTCCAACGGAGTAGTCACAGGCTTGCAGTCCACCATCCCAAATCTTTCCTATATCTTCACAACATATTTTCCTTGAGAGAGGAAAATTTCACGTGGATTTTGCTAGACCTCCAACCCTAAGAAATAGCGCAACGGTCCTAGGTCCTTCATCTCAAATTCAGAAGCCAACTCCTCCTTACATTTGTGAATGAGAGGGTCTCACCTGTCAGAAAGAGGTCGTCCACATAAAGTACTAGAATGAGAGGTTTATCATTTTCAACCTTAAAGTAAAGGTCCGGATCGGCTTCACTTCTAGTGAATCCCAACTTCATCAGATAGCTATCGATCCTCTCATACCAAGCCCAAGGTTCTTGCTTCAATCCATAGAGAGCTTTCTTCAACTTGCATACATGAGATTCTCGATCATGAACCTCAAACTCCTCGGGTTGTTCAACATAGATTTCCTCTTTGATTGAACCATGCAAGAAAGCGGTCTTGACATCCATCTGATGTAGTTTCCATCTTTGCGAGGCAGCAAGGGCTATGATCGAGCGGATCGTGGTGTATCAGGCAACATGTGCAAATATATCATCGTAAGCTACACCTTCCTTTTGAGAGAAGCCTCAAGCAACAAAGCGAGCCTTGAACTTTTCTGCACTTCCAGCAGCGCCATGCTTGATTGTAGAGCCACTTAGAGGTGACAACCGATTTGACCTGGGGTCTAGGGACCATATCCCAGACATCATTCTTCATTATTGACACGTATTCTTCATTCATAGCATCCTTCCATACTTGATGCTTCACAGCGTCTTCGAATGATGAAGGCTCATTTTGAATGATAGTGCTCATGGCGGTCAAATATCCTTCATACCTGTTCGGCTTCTTGCTTTCACGGAAGGTCCCGCATGGTGCAATGTGCCTCTCGACATCTTCGAGAGTCTCCCTAAGCCATGAGGGTCTCCTTTTGGAGGAGGAGGATTAATAGGATCCATAGGTTCATCAACATTAGACATCGTTTCATCTTCTTTTGCACCTTGATTTCTTGTGTCAGCTTCTTTGTCCTTCCTTAGGATAGGAAGGTTGTTGATCTTCTTGAGGGCCATATCTTCGTCGAAGGTGACATCATGACTTATCTCAACTTCCTTTTGACTAGCCACATAAATTCTATATCCCTTAGAATTTTCACTATAGCCCACAATAATTCCTTTCTTCAAAAATGCACCCAGTTTGCTTCTTTTCTTTTTCGGCACATGAAAATATACGAGACTTCCAAAAATTTTAAAATGAGAGACATCAGGTTTCTTACCAGTGAACATTTCTTCGAGAGTCTTGGAGTCCAATGCTTGATGAGGGCATCAATTTTGAACATACATGGTGGTATTTGCAACTTCAACCGATAGGAACTTCGGAAGGCCTTGATCATGAAGCATGGCACGAACTGCTTCTACAATAGAGCGATTCTTCCTTTCAGCCACACCATTCTGCTCAGGAGTGTATGGCGTTGTAGTCTCCCTCTTAATACCAACTTCTTTGCAATAATCTTGGAATTCATTGGATTTGTACTCTGTCCCATTATCAATCCTTAATATCTTGGTTTTCTTCTCGGATTGGTTTTCAATCAAGGCTTTGAAGTGTCGGAACTAGGTGAACACTTCATCCTTCTTCTTCAAGGAGTAGATCCACGTCTTGCGAGAATAATCATCCATAAAGGTGAGATAATATAAGTATCCTCCCAAAGAGTTTACGGGCATCTTACCAGATATGTTGGAGTGGATCAATTGCAATATATCTGTGGTCTTGCTATTACTTGAGGGGAATCGTCCCCTTGTAAGTTTTCCTTCTGCACATCTCGGACATACACCTTCATGCTCTACTTTGAACTCGGGCATACCTGTCACCATTTGTCTCACATCGGGCAGGGCCTTATAATGAAGAAGGGCAAACCTCCGGTGCCATAGTTCAGATTGTAGAGATGTGTCGCATGACATGGCTCCCAATGGACTTCCTCCAACTTGATACAAAGTGTCAACCCTGAACCCAAGAGTAAAAGCATTTTTAAATTTTTTTTTCCAAACACGTACCTTTCCATCGACGAATGCCACCTTGAATCCTTTGTCCTCCATGGCTGAAATGGACACTAGGTTCACTAGGTTCTTCTTGAGATCATGTACATATAGTACTTCTTGCAAATGAATAGTGTTACCTTGATTCAATTGAAGGGTAACATTCCCTACTCCCTTCACGAGATAGGTGGCATCGTCTCCAAGGATGATCTCCAAGTTTCTCTTTTTTCTATTAGATTAGAGAGGGCTTCCTTGTATCCGGTGAAGTGCCTTGAGGAACCACTATCAATCAGCCAAATTCCCAAAGTGTCCGGAGGAGAGGCATTGGAGAGGGCCGATATAAGGTAGTACTCTTTTTTCTTATTGTTAACAACATTTGATTCTTCATACCTACAGTTCCTTGATTTCCTGGAGGGTCGACCATTTCCTTGATGTCCCGCATTCCTTTTTCCTTTGCCATTGGACCTATCATTCCTTTGATTGTTGTTGTTGAAGTTGCCCCTGGAATGATTGTGATCATCATCATGCGATGTGTCCCTTCTATTTGGACACTCCCTTGCATAGTGGCCAAACTTATTGCAAACAAAGCGCCTGCCCTTCCTTCCTCCCTTAGATCCAAGCTTTCGTGGAAATGACCTTTAGACCCTGCATTATTTATCCTTTTGGCATGAGTAGAGAATGTAGTGGGGTTGCTTCAATTAGAAGGCATTTCTTGCTCCACCATTCTTGTTTCTTCTTGAATGCATCTCGACATCACTTCTTCAAACCTTGGAATTTGATCATTGTTGAGGATGGTGGTTCTAAGTACATACCACTCAGGTGGGAGTTCTCCAAGGGTGGTGAGAGTAAGTTCCCTGTCAGGAATGACTTCTCCAATTGAGAGTAGATCATTCTTGATCTCAGTAATCCTCAAGAAATAGGATTGAATATCCTTGTCCTTGCCCTTCTTAATATCCTTCAACTTATTCTTGAGAAAGAGAATTTGATTAGCATTACTAACCTTGAACATGCTGACCAACCTGTCGTATATCTCCTTGGAGGTCTTCAATTTAGAGATATAGGCCACCAGATGCTTGTCAATGGAATCCTTGATAATCTTCTTCGCTTTGACTTCAACCTTATTATACTTGGTCTTTGCAACAACCGATGCATTTGAAGGAGGTTCAAGGATTTTACCCTGCACATAGTTCATCACTTCTTTTTCTTCCAAGGTCAAATCAAGAGACATCTTCCATCCATGATAGTCAGATTTATCGTGGAGCTTGTGTTCAGCGGGGAAGTAGGATGAGGAACCCATTGAACCTTTTGTCCTTGTCCAACGGTCTTTGGTGATTGCTCTTTCACACTTGCTTGGGCCTTGTTTTCACCTCAGCTTTGATACCATGTTAATTTTAGGCAACAATGGAATGTTCTATGCTTTAGAGCAATTTTACTTCAATTTCTTTAGTAGCCCAGTAGCAATATTCAGATTAGCAATCACATCAACATGATAGTAAAATGCAGTTAGAACATAAACATAAACAGTAGAAGACAAGCCAAGCCAAGAGGACACAAGATGTGGCACCAACCAGGGACAAACCCTAATGTGGGGAAACCGTTGATCAAATCTTCTTTTAGTCTTCAATAGTTCAGCAGAGAGAGATAGTACAATTTACAAATTTGATAATTTATAATAGCAGCAAAAGAGCCCTAACCAGAAAAGTCAACGCTGGTCAATAGGGAAGATTTGACCCTTAGCAAATCGGTCAACTTCAGTCAACTTCAGCCTCCAAACAACAAGATAAAACAACCCTAAAAACAGTGAAATTCAGCCCAGTGAAAGTCTGGTCAAACAACCCACCTACGATTAGCCCTAGCTGCAGTGAACGTTGGTCTCAAATTGTCCAAATATTCGGTTTCCTGAAATTTCGGCCTCCTGAAATTTCGCTCCCTTGAAATTTCAGCCTCTCGAAATTTCCCTCCTGAAATTTCGGAGGTGCAGAGAGAGAGAGGCCTAGAACTCTTTACCCAATCAATGAGGAGAGAGAGAGAGAGAGAAGTGTGAAGATGAGTGTGTCCAAATGAGGCTAAGTCACCTTCAATTTATATGCAACGTTGAGGATGAATAGACGTGACTGTTGGACTTCTAAGCCTACATAAGTTTGCTGGTTGACCTTGACAATTTGGCCATAATCAAAATTAATTCATAACTTCATTTGTACATGTCAGAATCAGATGATCTTTAGATCAATTGTACACCTCTCAGAGAGAGGAATCCAAGAAAAATATCAGCTATCATAAATAAGATGACCCATGTGGAGTTTGGCCCTAGTTGCCAATTTTAACACAATTGGATTCCTAACACAAAAAATATAGCGGAAGCACAAATCACTTGATTTGAATCACACACATGAACAAATTTCTACCCAATCAACAGTTCTTCATTAATAAATTAATCACAGAACTTACTTTATTCCCGTACTAGGGATAATGGCCCTGTTACCCACCACCAGTGGGTGACTCCTATAGGAGAAATTTTCTCCTAGATTTGTCTTCAACCAACAACAGAAAACCCCTTGATAACTAGATGTGCTACTATTTTCCGCCACCTGAGCCAACCATTATGTGCCCTTGCTCATCTATTATCATCGTATGTTTGAAGATGGGGCATCTAACCTTGAAGGTATGATTTTTCATTATGTAATTGGGTGTTTATGCTTGCTTTTATTGGGCACATTTGGGCATGGATTAGTGGGGTTATGTTGCGGAAAGAACGGGCTTTGAATGTACTCTTGTTCCCTTGCCTCAAATCGAGGGTTAATATTGTATCCTAGTCCCGTGGGATCTCCTTTATTGGCTATTAGCTTTAGGAGTGGCACTACATGGGAAAACCTAATTTTGGTTGCGTGGTCCCGCTTCCTAATACCATTTATCTCACTCTGCTTCGCTCATTACAAACCTATGTTGCCAGGAAATGTGGGTGCGGGGACGGGGACGACACGACATTTTTGGACACAGGGTGCGTGGGTTCGTCGGGTAATATAATAATATTAAATTTTAATAATTATATTTTATAAATTATAAATTTATAATTAATAATATATATGAAATTTGAATTTGTATATTTTTCAACTTTAAACAAGAAAACTTTAATGATAATCATTTAAACATGCACATCATTGAACATTCAACATTGACATTGAAATTTCAAAATTTATCACCAAAAAACTGTTCTTTTGAATCTTTTCCGTGTAACTATGACACTGTGATAGCTATGTGAGAGAGATCAAGGCTACTACTAAAACTGAAAATTCAAAATAGATACTAGGATAAATGCTAGACTCAGCTATTTTGGTGAAACTTGGGACAGATTTTGTCACACACAGGCTTTAAAATAACTATGCAGCTTAGGTTCATTTGCAAGGATGCCTGTCAATGAATCAGGCTGTGGTCGTACAGACCCTTCCTCCTACACAGCCAAGGAGTGTTAGCATTTTTGCCTCCTGCTCTAATTTCCAGACAGCTTCTCTCCTTATTGAAATTGCTCATTCTGGCTGGAGCTTGAGCTTGTAACTTTGCTTTGAATGTTTAGTCTCTCCCATATAAAAACACAACTTTTTCATAGGAGATTCTTCTCAACCTGATAGTGGTCTAGAATTTTCTTGATGTCTAATCATCCACCTGCCCCGTGCATGGTGTGCTCTGTGGTAAAGCAATTCCAAAAACAATGGCAGCCTTACCCTTCCACAAAACACGCTTATCAGTGTTTGTTTCCCAATAAAATGCACAGCAGCCATCTAATGGCTTGAGGGATAGTTTGTCTTTGAGTGCGAAGCTCTGCCTGGATATTAATTATCTAAACATAAAACATCTTTGCAGTTTTTAGAGATTACTTGGTGTACAAGTCTGTAGAGACCATATATGATTTAGGCATATTTTCCTAGTTTTAATCTTAACATGATGTTATCAGAATGCTGTGAGAAATTGGCAGATTTTGATACTTAATTTAGCCATTGTCCAAAATAGCCCTTCGCCATTTAACAACATCAGCTGATTACAACTTATCGCTGGTCTCAATCCTACTTTCTATTTGATCGAAAATGTTTTAACCTGTATGTGTGCATTTACAGTTTATAATTTGATGGTTATTTGGCTCGAAAATGAATGTTTCATTCCAAATTGATTTACAAGAATTCTTAAAAAACAAGACTTGTAAAAAACTTAAAAAACTGGGTGCAGGTACCCGTGCAACATAGGGTTTGATGGTAAGGACCGTGGAAGAGTGTTTCATTCCAAATTGATTTACAAGAATTGATTTAGGGTTTTTTAGGTTTTGTTATAAGTTTTACCTTTGTTATAAGTTATTTTTTAAATTTCAATAAAAAAAAATTATTTGAAAATTAAATTTTTAATATAGTTTTTTTAATTGAAGAACCCAAAGAACCCGAAGAACCCAAAGAACCCAACCCGAAGAACCCGAAGAACCCAAGAACCCGTTAAAGGAAAAGAACCCATTTTTTTTTTGAAGAACCGGTTCTTCATGGTTCATCTGGGAAGAACCCGTACCTGAATCCGGTACTTGGGTGCGGGAACCTGGGACGGGTTCGAGAACCCCACCCCCGGGTGCGGGTACTCGTGCAACACAGTTACAAACCCTTTTCACATTTTCCCCATCTGGGTCCACAGGGTGTTAGTCTCCCCTCCTCTTGCCCACCTTGGGTTGGGCCTAGAATGATGCCACAGAGGTTGATGCAACGAAAAAGAAAGATAAAAGCATAATATGGCCACATACAACAGGAAATGTACCACAAAATACAAAAGATGGTCGGACAAAAGAATTTAGCGTGTGAGCAAAAGCTAAACATGAGCTCTACCCCCTATCATTATGGCTATCACCCTGGTTCCTAGGGCCCCTATGAGTGCTCCTTGCATCATTAAGGAACCCATGGTTGTCCCAATCCCTGGTGGGCGATGCATTGCCCCACTTTAAGGAGGTAATCACTGTTACATCTTACACATCATGCTCTCACCTCGAGCAATAAAATCAAGAAAAATCAATAAAAGGCAAAAGGCATATGAAGAAGGGTGGAAAAACAATGGTTGAGGTAACTCATGTATCGCAATTGCTGCCTCCTACATTCATAGAATCGAGGTGTGGGCCTCCTTTGTCATAGCTACCCTTGTACCATGGCATGTGGCTTAGAGCCCTCCCCCTTGCCCCCACTCCATTTCATCATCATTTCACATGACACCTACCATTTGATGGATGTACCATGGACCTGCCACTCCCTTAGAGGTTGAAACCACCTAATAGTGTTTTTCATTAGCCTCTCTTGTCGAGCAAGTTAACATTATTACATGTTCAAATCCCATTTGGAAGGGCATGCCATTATGAAGTGCCCACGTTTGCCCTTGATTAACAAGCTTATTTACTCAATTGCACTAATGATTAATTGTATTGGAAGGTGAGGAGACACATTGTTTCTTATACAGGATTGTAGGTGCGTTTTCATCTTGGACTTGGTCTCCTTATATGGGGTCCAAGCCGCCCTCTAGAGGGTCATAATGGCACTTGTAGGGTGAGTGTTGAGAGCTATGGGCCTCTAGCCATGGAGAGCATTGATTGCTACACTGTGGGCTTCTTTAGCACCACCAAATTGTTTGTTTGTGCCCCAGTTATACAAAGATGATGATGCACTTGGATCACGTTGCCCAAAGGGCTAGACATTGCACTCGACATGTGGCAACTGATTGAGGGCCCAAAGGAGGTTTTGTCTCATCTGAGGAGACATGGGAGGGCATGTGTCATCTTCTAGTCCTCATTGATGGAACATCGACTTGATCTTGAGCCATTTGGAAACCTATGAGACCCAGGAGCCCACAGAGCCCAAGTTGTGAGTTTGAAGATGTTATGCTGCATTTGGAGGGCATCCCCCTCTTATTCATTATTTTTGAGGCTCTCACTCTTATCTTTAGCACGAGGCCTCAACGCCTCCCTTCTAGGTCTCTACGCTAGCTTAACGTGGGCTTAAGAAGGCTAATTCGTCTTGTTTATTGAACTATCATGGTTGGCTTGTAACCATGGGTGGGTTACTTAGCATTGTAGGCATAGGAGGGGCTTTTACTTTTATTTTTGAACTCATATGACATGTATAAATAAGAGAGAACCTCATTCTCTCAAATCATCATCACTTGGATATTCGATTTCTCTTGAAAAGAACTCAGACCTGCAGTATAGGGTGGAATTGGATGTTTTTGATGAACTTTGATGTCAGACTTGCAGTATAGGATGGAATTGGATGTTTTTGACAAACTTTGATGTTTGTATTATTTCGCTATCATTCTCAGAGCCTTTATTTGGCAATTTTGTGGATGGATATACTTTTCTTTGTCTTGTAACTGCTATTTGATTTTATGAATGTCTAATGCATGGAATATTTCTTATGGGGATTATATTCCCTAATTAATGTGAACTACTTGAAGCATTGAAAACTTTGGAATTTTGCATGTGCTACTCATTGGATAAAGAACGAATGAGTGATCCTAGAGGATTAATTGCAATTTCATCCATGACAGTCCACAAAAGTGTCTTCAAAGTATATAAATCTAGAAGTTGTTTGTTGTTGCTTCCATATAGGGTGGCGAAATTCCTTTTATGTCTCCTTGAAGAGTGAAGTTGCCATTTCTTGGTTTATCTTGACTCTATTTCTCTCGATAGGCTGGCACTATTAGGTCCCTATACTACTAGTGTAGCCCCTTATTGGATTGTTGTGCCCATGTAGTCCCCATATTGTTATTATTGTGTCCCATAGAAGCCCACAATTGTTATTCTTGTGCCCTTACAATATTATTGTTATGTCGGCTCTGATTATATTGTGACCCCTTAGACTCTTATATATAAAAAGGAGGTCTTGTCATTTGTATCATCCAAGAATTGTTTTTTGTGTAATGTAAAGGAGGTTGCCTCGTTGAAGAGACTTATTTTGAAGTCGTTGATCTATCTCTTCTTCTATTTTGTGCACTGGTTTCATAACATTTGGTATCAGAGCTTTGGATTCTAGGGTTTCGCTGCTTCAAATAGGTCATCGTGGCATTTTCGCTATAATTTTTTTTTACGAAGTTTTAGAAGCTGAAATTAAAACCCATTTGCGCCGAAATCCTAATGAACCTTGTGTCTGAATTTTAGATCTTGTCTCGCTATACTTTCAAAGATATGAGTTGAGGAAGTTAAGGCTTTTGCAGGCTCCATAATTCCATCTCAAACAGGTCATCGTGGAATGTTCGCTATAACTTTTTTTCTACGAAAAGTCAGAAGATGAAGGTAAAACCCATTTGAGAAGAACTCGTACTGCACCTTGTGTACGATTTTCAAATCTTGGTTTGGTATATTTTCGGAGATAGGATCCATGGAAGTTAGGGTTTTTGCAGGCTTCCGAATTTGATCGCAAACAGGTGACCTTTGGGAAAATCGTCATAACTCTCTCTGAGCATCAAATTCAAATTTCGTAAAAGGTTATAGAAAGAGAACATACTGTAGTTTGTTGGGTATCGTTTTCAGGGCCTAAGGTCGAATCAATCACACGTGGCACTTCGTGCAAGTTCGCTCTACTGAACCCGTCTATAATCAGGTCATTGTGGGAGATTGGGCATAACTTCGCCTTGAAGAATCCAATTTCGATCAGACCTGTGGGGTTGGAAAGAGGACTCAGAGGGCTACCACAAGACTTAATTTTAGAACTTGGAGATTCGAAATTACAGAGTTACAATCAAATAAATATCAAGCTCCAAAAGAGAAAGAAAAAGAATGAGTCGAATCCAGAAAATAGAAACACCTAGTAAGCAAAATTGGATGGATGATTTGAAGAATGCGATCGAAGCTAAGATAAATAGTTTTATCTATGGCATGGAAGCTAAGACCGATGGTATGGAAACAAAATTGAGAGACAACATGGAAGATTTGAAGAAAGGTAAGGTTTGAAGGAAGGCATGGACAAAGAAATGCTAATCAGAATTCATAATTTAATGCTGGATAAAGAAGCTACCATATTCCAAAGATAGATATGGAGAAGTTTGATGGCAAGGATCCGTTAACTTGGATACCACAGATGAAGCAATATTTTGATCTTCATGATGTGCAACCACCACAAAAGGTACGCATTGCATCTTTATATTTAGAACCAAATCAGTTTGTATGGTATAGGGCTTTTTGTTCTCGTAAACCACTTGTCATCTGGTCAATTTTCATGGAGGAAATGATAACACATTATGAGGATACAAAGATCAACAACTTCTTTAGCCAATTGATAAATCTCAAACAAAAGGTTTCAATAGAAGAGAACATTGAGGACTTCCAAAAATTGAATATAAGGGTAAATGATATTCCAGAGGAGCATAATATTGATGTTTTCATAGGGACTTTAAAGGATAACATCCAACATGAGGTTCGTCTTTGGGAACTTGATTCATTGGAGAAGGCATGTAGGTTGGCAAGAAAAATTGAAAGCAAAATTATGGCAACAAGGAATCCTACTACTCACAACTATAAAGATGGAAATGTTGTTGCTTGTAGCCTTCCACAACCTACAAGGTTGACATCACAACAATTGGAAGAAAAAATATAAAAAGGGCTTTGTTATAATTGTGATAACAAATACACTAAACGTCAATAATGTGTTGAGAAGAAATTATTTAACATAGATTGTGAAGAGGAGGAAGAAAATGATCAAGAAATGTTAAAAGAAGAGGTTATACACTAGGAACCAACCCTAGAGAAAGAAGAAACGAATCCGACCATATCTTGTAGTGCATTGGCAGAAATTACCACTCCTCAAACTCTAAAGATAGATGGACAAACAGAGATAGTGAACAAATGTTTCGAAGGATATTGTTGTTGTTTTGTATTTCATAAACAAACACAATGTGTCAAGTGGTTACCTCTAGTTGAATGGTGCTATAACGCTTGAGCAAAATTGACCCCATTTATGGCACTTTATGGATATCATACACCATCCATCACATCATCTTTAAGAGAAAATTCTAAGGTTCAAGCAATGGAAGATCACATCAAGCATTGACAACAAGTTCTCCAACTTTTAAAGGATAACCTCACCTTGGCGTAGAATCAAATGAAACAACAGGGAGATCAACATCGCAACGAAATAAGTTTTGATGTAGGCGACTGGGTATTTTTATGGCTACAACCATACAAACAAATGTCCCTCAAGCAGGCTAAGAAGGATGATAAATTATCAATAAAGTACTATGGTCCTTACAAGGTGTTGCAAAAGATTGGTACTATGGCATACAAATTGGAGCTTCTTGCATTGTCTTGAGTGCACCCAGTTTCCATGTTTCATGCTTAAATAAGGTTATAGGTGACAAGCTACTAGTTGAAGCAATATTGCCGAAACTTGACGAGGAAAGAAAAATGAAAAATCATAGTGGAACCTGAAGCAGTCACAGAAACAAGAACTCGACAGCTACAAAATCGACCAATTTCAGAGTATCTCATCAAGTGGAAGAACTTACCCGCTGAAGATTTCACATGGGAGGACGAGAATTTTGTACAGAAGCATCCATAACTACTCAAGCGTTGAGGATAACACTTTTTGAAGGAGAGGGGCATGTTAGGTCCCTGTACTACTAGTGTAGCGGCTTAGCCCTTTATTGTTATTAGTGCAATCCCCTTATTGTATTGTTGTGCCCATGTAGTCCCCATATTGTTATTATTATGCCCCATAGAAGCCCACTATTGTTATTCTTGCGCCCTTACAATATTATTGTTATGTCGACTCTGATTATATTATGACCCCTTAGACTTCTATATATAGCAAGATCGAGTTGAAGTCAGGATATCACCAGGTACCAATCAAACCCTCCGATGTATGGAAGACTACCTTCAAAGCCAAGGAGGGCCTTTTCGAATGGTTGGTTATGCATTTCGGGTTGACGAATGCTCCTGCAACTTCCATGAGGCTAATGGATGCCATCTTGCGACCATTCACCAACTCATTTGTAGTGGTATACTTGGATGACATCCTGATCTTCAGCCAGAGTTGGGAAGAGCACCTTCGCCACATCCGACAGGTTCTCCAAACAAAGCGGCAACACAAGTTATGTGCCAATTTGGAGAAATGCACTTTTGGAATGACCTAGGTTCAGTATCTGGGATACATTATTGATGAACAAGGGGTGCATGTATATTTAGCCAAGATCCAAGTCATTCGGGATTGGCCATCTCCGACCACTCTGACAGAGCTCCGCAGCTTTCTAGGTCTTGTCAACTTCTACTGCAGGGTCGTGTTGGGATTTTCTCATATCACTTGGCCCTTGAGTCAAGTCACCAAGGGAGGAGCGAAAGTAAAATTCTTTTGGTCTGAATCTCAATAGAAGGCATTCACTGAGTTGAAAGGTCGTCTTTGCATGGCACCAGTGCTCACATTACCAGATTTGCAACAACCATTTGAGGTCGAGACAAATGCCTCTGACTATGCTATTGGGGCGGTCCTTACTCAACACGGGCATCCAATGGAATATCACAGCGAGACACTTTCAGACACAGTTCAGAAGTATCCCACTTATGACAAAGAGATGTATTCCATTGTGCATGCCCACCAACAATGGAAGCATCACATTTTGGGGAAGGAAACGATCATCCACAGAGACCATCGACTCCTGCAGTTCATACAGACTCGAGGGAAATTGCAGAATTACCACCATCAGAAGTGGTCCACACATAGTTGCAGGAAGCGCCCCCCCCCCGGGTCCGAGGCCGGAATCGCGCCCCGTACGGAAGCGTTCCGGAAGCGACAGGCGAAGCGCGATTCCAGTTTTGGCGAAGCGCGGTTCCGGTTTTTTTTTGCGCTTCCTGGTTTTTCGCTGAGCCAGGTTCACGATTCAGTATATCATCGTTGTCTGGTGTGTGCTTCAAGCCTATCCATTCTTACCTGAGCCGTCACGATTCCTTCGTTTACCTTGCCGCCGTCACCATACCTCATCTAAATTTCTCTGCGGCCTCTCAGTAGATGGTTCAGTTCTGAAAAGCGCAGGTTATATGATGCGTAGCTGAGGGTTTCACGCGTTTTTCATCGAGCCCTTCGTTGTTGCACTCATTCAAACATTGCATTGATATTCATGTGGTTTAGTTCCCGTAGGTTAGCGTAGTTCTTTTTTATTGCATTAGATTTAGATTCGAATCTTGTATAGTTTTGTTTTGATTAAGTTTTTTTGTTTTTAATATGTTAGCGTTAATGTTTTCGTTTAGATTTTAGCCATGTTAAAATTTAGATTTTTAGATTTATGTTTTAAATAATATAAAAAATAAAAATGTTTTTGTTAGATTTTAATTTAATTTTTTTTAGTTTTAAAATTTTCCTTAGTTTAGAATTTTAGTTTTAATGTTTTAGTTAAAAATCATTTAATAAAAATATATATATATATAAAATAAAAAATGAAAAAAATATATATATATAGCAGACGCTTCCGCGGACGCTTCGCTTCCTAGATTTTTGGAAAATGACGCTTCCGCGCTCCGCGCTTCCGCTTCGCTCCCGCTTCGTGCAACATTGGGTCCACATACCTGCAACAGTTCCATTTGAATATCAAGTATAAGAAGGGCAACACCAATAATGTTGCAAATTGCCTTAGTTGACCACCGATCATGGCATTAACCACCGTGCTCAACTCTTGTGGGCACGAGACTTCTGATTGGCCACTTCTCTACAAAAGCGACCTAGAATTCAACCACACATACCAGACACTTTTGGAGGGTTAGCATGTTCCAGATTTTCAACTCCAGGATGCCCTGTTATGCCACTTGGGTCATCTTTGTGTTCCTTCAAGCGAGTGTGCGAAGATGATTTGGGAAGCACACTACAGTCGGGTTGCTGGGCATTTCGGGGTCTAGAAAACGGTGGCAGTATTGCAGAAGTATTTCTATTGGCCGTATCTTCGACAGGATGTCGGAAAGTACATCAGGTCCTGCACTGCTTGCGCCATTGCCAAACCGACCATCAAGAAGCAAGGCCTCTATACTTCGTTGCCTACCCTTAGTCGACCTTGGGAATCCATATCTATGGATTACATGTTGGGCCTTCCTTCTACTAAGCATGGAAACGACTGTGTTTTTGTGGTCGTCGACAGGTTCTCAAAGATGGCCATTATGGCAGCCTGCAAGAAGCATATCACAACAGAAGCCACTGCTGAACTCTTCTTTGAACGAGTGTGGGTACACTTTGGGATCCTACAGTCTATCATCTCAGATTAAGACAACAGGTTCCTCAATACATTTTGGTCCAGTCTCTGCTTGATGCTGGACACCAAACTCACTAAGTGCACGAAGTAGGGACGAAACGGGAGCGTTTTTTGGAAGCGGGGACGCAGAAGTGTCATTTTCCAAAAATCTAGGAAGTGAAGCGTCTCGGAAGCGTCTACTATATATATATAATTTTTTTTTTTTTTTAATATTTTTGTGCATTTATATTAAAAAAACATCCAAAATACCAAATTAGTTGTAGAAGACATGAAAACATCCATGTTTTTACATAAATCAAGATAGATATGGCATCCATCGTACATCAATGATTAATTATTCCAGCATCAACCATCTACAATCTAGATTCCTCTTCTCTTGTCTAGCCTTTGCCTCTACTTCAATTCTATAGGGATTTTAGTCAACATTGCCTAATTTTGATCAAACAGCTTAATCCAAACCTTATACTATGGTAGAGAAAGCTTAACATGCCTGATCAATGATTTTGAATTGAGTGAAGGGTACATAATTGCTAAGGCCATGACAAAGGAGTTGAACAATCAATAACACCAACACTGGGGTACATATATGGCTTGTTGCTCTTGATTAAATGCCAATCACATGCCCTCATACATGATATAATCCAATGAAACGCCACAATCCCATTGATCCTGAAAATTGTTAAGTCTGTTGAATTTTGAATGGGATATGAAATTCTATTTTCTCCATATGAAGTCTGATGAGGTTGGAACCACTCTCAAACATCCCGAGTCATTTCATGGTAATGTTAAAAATTTAAGTAAAAGTGACATTCTCCTTTATCCTTCATTTCCATAAAAGTGACATTCTCCTTTTTCTTTCATTTTCATCCTTTTACTTTAAGAATTTAACATTACCATTAGGGAGCATCTAGGAAGCATATAGGGGTACCTTGGGAGTATTCGGAAAGTGTAGTTCCTCACAGAACAACTCGAAATTTCCAAAAACAGAAAAACAAAAAAAGCCCTGTGGAACCATCCACCTTCTCTTGGATCCGCTCGTTATCCGCGGTGGATACACGCCTAAACTTCCATAGATCCGTACCCGATCCTTTTTGGATCTGCGGATCGGGAAATAGAACCGCGGATCGGGTAGTTGGAGTCGCAGATCGGGCCCCCACGAATCCAAATTTGCAGGAATCGCCAAAAAAAGGAGGAACCCCGGATCCGATTTTTCGATCCGTGGTTTTGCCGAAGGATTGGTGGTGGATCTGTACGGGACGTGGATCTGCCTTTGGATCTTGGGGAGGGGACGGTTTCTGCAACATTGGGCCATGGGCCAGACAGAGGTTGTTAATAGGATGATTGTACACATTCTGCGCATGTACAACTCAAAGCATCGACGCACATGGGTTGAGAGCCTCCCCTATGTTCAACACAGTTATAACCGGGCTCTCCACAGCTCCACTGGTCACAACCCTTTTCAGGTGGGCTTGGGATTCTAGCCACTATGTCCCATTGATGTGGCCATGCCATTTGCAGCTACTTAGGCAGATTCGGCTCATGTCCTGGCTCATGTCCAGTTCGAAACAGATAAGTCAAACAACTTCATTGAGAACATCCAACATATCCGCCAACAGGTCCACGACATTCTGGAGAAATCAAATGTCAAGTACAAGCAACGACATGATCAACATTGAGTGCCACACAAGTTTCAGGTGGGCGACAGAGTCTGGTTGCATTTGCAAAAGGAATGCCTTATTGGAGCCTATCGGAAATATGATCCTTACACCATTACCAAAGCTGTGGGAGACAATGCATTTGAGCTCAACATTCCCCCATTCCTTGGCCCGCACCTAGTGTTCAATGTGGACCGCCTTTGGCCATACTTTCCACCATTACTAGACACATTTGACATTGCAGAACAACTCACACCGATAGAGTTAAATCCAGATTGCATGGAACAATCTGCAACTGATCGGATCATGGACACGCAGATCAAGCACACTCGCTAGCAGAATATCCAACTGTATCCTCCTTCACCAGGGCAAGTGGCTCACTAGGGACCAAGTTCAGCAGAGGTTTGCTCATCTCATGGAGGAACTCAACGCAATGGGGACCATTGCTTCCTGGTGGGGAGGAATGATCCAGGTGGATATTGGTGGCCACCCGCCAATTCCACTTGGACCCCCACCATTGTTTCTTTTAGTTTCCTTATTTGTAGCACAATTTACTATTTTTGGCAGTTTTTCGGGTCTTGAACTTTTGGAGCTGTTTTGAAGCCTTAAACATTGCTTTTGGGAAAATTGGGAGCAACATGGTCCCAAAGTTGTAGTCCTCAGATAGATCTTTCTAACGAGGTATTGTGCGCGTCAAACGAAGATCGTATGCCAAAGTTACGACTCTGGGAAGTTGATGTACCAGTTTATCCAAAACAGGGCCCATAGTTTGGCGCTTCATCTCCTAGGGTTAGGGTTTTGGATGTTTAGGGTTTTCCATTGTTTCTTAACACTAAATGGGCCTTCGAGCCTCATTGTAAGACAGTTCAGAGGCATTTAGCCGCCACATCTCTCCTCAGGGATAAGCTACCATCGCCTGAGGTAGTTTATTTCCATTTATGTTTGGAAGCATATTTCAGTATTTTACATTAATGAAATGAAGTATTATTTCTGCTGTATCTCTGTATTTATGGTTATCTCTGTAATTTGTTGCGTTCCTGTTTAAATCCGGATCACTTGCCTCACTTTAAATCTATTTTTGAGCATCTATCACAAGTGAGGGATATTGGGACTCCTCCTGCCAGTGAAAATTCAAGAAGAGAAGGGGACATGGGTTGTGGTGACAGTGGGCTTTTGTCCCAAGGTGTTGTTGTGTCTTCTAGCTTTAGCCTATTTACTAGGCTTGCTAGTTTGTGCAACAACATTTTTGGCGCCATTGCCAGGGAGGAAGTAGGTCGACCCTCTCTATGAATCATTAAGGAATTGATACATTGATAACATTACAAATATTCCTCTGGCAACTCCAAAATCATCCCATGGGAATCAAAGACCCTTCCATCCTAACTTATCTATGAAGAGGTGATGAGCCACCTCATACTCCTTTCTTGGAGATGGTTACTAAGAAAAGGGCCTTGAATACATGGGAGAAACATATGCTCTATCCACTAAACTTTGGTAATTTATTAGGAGCACCCCACCGTACTCTCCCTTATCATCAAGAATTGTCAAAATTCTACGGGAAAGATGACAAAGAAGCTCAAGAGCACCTCACACAATTTGAGTTCCTCATAAGTAACCGAAAATATATAAAAGATGAGTGCATGACCATGTTTGCCCATTTCGAGGTGATGCTCATACATGGTACAAATCATTGAATGTTGCGTTTATCTCATCTTGGAATCACTGTGTCACTAAGTTCAAAAGGAGATGGATCAAAGAGAAAACTGTTGTTGAGTTATACAAAAGCTTCCTCTCTAGTAAAAGAGAAGAAGAAGAACCTGTTAAAGAATTCAACCAAAGATTTAACGCCCCTGTGTATTTGATCTTGGAGGAACTTAGAGCCCCAATTGAGGTCATCCTTGCTGCCTACTTTAACGCCTTTACTGCGAAGTTATCATTTGACGTGAGAAAGAA
Source organism: Pinus tabuliformis (assembly GCA_031772625.1). Taxonomy (NCBI): domain Eukaryota; kingdom Viridiplantae; phylum Streptophyta; class Pinopsida; order Pinales; family Pinaceae; genus Pinus; species Pinus tabuliformis. The sequence goes on from CM062809.1 coordinate 684,876,369, forward strand.
GAAACCCACTGATCGTTTTCAAGCTCAAGACATCACATTTTATCTGGATCAAGCCATGAGGGGAACTTCTATCGATACTATATGCCTAGATGACCAAGATGATCCTTTAAGTGAGGATAACCAAACCACGGGCAGGAACCTCACTTTGCCAAGGGCTACCAAGGTAAGGAAAAAGGAGCACAAGGAGAAGCCTCCTGAACTTGTGGACGTTGACCCTACCATTGTGGTGAATTTGGATAAGAAAGATCTTTTCTATATCGCCCCAAGTATTGATGAATCCATCATAAGGAATTGCGTCTCTGACTAACATCATGCCTATAAGAATAATGAAAGACCTAGGTGTTGGAAAATGTAACTAGGTTCGGTCTTCATTAATGTATTTGAGTTATCATGTAATGTACTTGTCAAAAGAATAAAGAAAAGAATTTTTGTTATTGTATCAGTGACTTATTAAGGCATGGGTTTCATTATATTAGTCAAAGTCCCCATTGTGGACGCCTAGGATTAATATTGAGTTTATAGAGTCATTGTAGATTTAAAGAGACCCTTCTTGGGCTTTTGAACCATGTAAAAAGGTTTAGTATTAAGTCAAAAATAATTTATGTAACCTCCACATCAAGTCGGCCTAGAAGAAATCAAGTTGGCCTAAAGACACCAATTTGACCTCACTTGGAGCCTATAAATAGAAGGAATTCGAATTCATTTGGAGCATCTCATCTCAAGCTAGTTTGATATCCTTAAGGAAGTTGGAGAAGTATGAAGTGGGTCTAAGGAAGAAAAGGAAGTGCGAGTTGGATGGAATCTAAGGAGAAGAAGAAAATCGAACTTTTGGTGCCTCTCTCTCTCTGTTTCGTGCCCTAGTTTGGGAGATCGATGTCTTCCAAGTTTTGTTGTTGCCTGATGCCGAAAGTTGCTACATAGTCAAAGTCGTTGGGAAGAAGTGTTGCTGGAAAAAGGTCGAAGTTTTGGAAGGCTGACTTGGTGTGGAGGGAATGTCTGGTCTTTGTCCAGGTTGAAGAGTCTCAAAGAATACTATTGAAGGAAGAGAATTTTTGATTGGGTTTTCTCCTCGAGGGGGGTTTTTCCTTGACATAGTGCCTACATTGTGTCTATTGTTTTGTGATCTTCATATACACTTAATATGGTAATTGCTTTATGAAAGATAAGATAATAAAGAAGTAAATGAAGCCAACATAACTCACAAGTAATTATCAAGAAATAGGAATCAAACCCTAATCTACTTGCATTGATTTCTCAACATGGCTTCAGAGCTAAGGTCAGGAAGAGTTGAAGATCAATTTGTTGGCATGGATTCTCCCTCTTTGATGAACTACATAAGAATGGGTATAACACTGCTGGACGCTGGATCAAAAAGGTCATCCACTACTTATTCAACAAGGTCAAAAGTCAAGGATTTTTGGCTGCTCTTACAGGTTCTCTTAGTGATGACAATGCTTGGATCATTTATAGTGGAGAATCAAGACACATGATATGTGAAAGTAAACAACTTCATTCACTATCAAAGGAGCCATCTTCTCATGCAGTGGAATTGGGTGACAACAAAATCTATACTGTTAGAGGCCTGGGATCAACATCGTTGAAGCTGGAAAATGGATCGAAGCTGCACCTCAACAACATTTTATATGTTCTAGGTTTGAAAAAGAATTTGCTTTCTATTTCTTGTTTAGAAGATAAAGGGGAAAAAGTTGCTTTTGTTGATCGAAAAGTGTTGGTTTGGGGAAAAGATTCTAGCATCAATAAGGCTAGGGTTATTGGCATTCGTGAAGGAAGTCTTTATAGAGTTATTACACCACCTCCTCAAGCTTTGGTTCACATGGAAATCAATCCCATTGAGCTATGGCATAGGAGATATGGTCATCTACATTATAAGGTCATCCCTTCTCTTAGTCAATTGGTTAATGGCATCCCCAATATGAAGTTAGATCACAAAGGTGTGTGCAAGGGATGCTCGTTGGGAAAGCATACAAGAAAGCCATTTCCAAATAGTGAAACTAGGTCTAAAAAGATACTAGACCTCATTCATTCAGATGTGGGTGGGTCCATGTCCAACAAATCACTTGAAGGTCATCTCTACCATGTAACATTCATTGATGACCATTCTAGAAAGACATGGCTCTACCTTCTCAAAACAAAAGATGAAGTCTTTGACAAGTTCAAGGAGTTTATGTCTGAAGTGGAAACCCTCACCGAAAGAAAGATAAAAACTCTAAGGTCCAACAATGGTGGGGAATACACATCTAAGGAATTGATTGCATATTTTAAGGACGCGGGAATTAAGAGGGACCTCATTGTTTTTTATTATCCCGAACAAAATGGAGTGGCCGAAAGGAAGAATAGGTCAATTGATGAAGGCATTTGAACAATGCACCTTGATCAAGACGTACCAAAATTCTTATCGAGAGAAGTAGCAATGACAAGCATGCACATTCAAAATAGAAGTCCTCATAGAAGTCTAAATAATACAACACTTGAAGAAGTATTCATAAGAAAGAAGCTGAGTGTGGATCATCTCTGAATCTTTGGAAGTCCAACATATATCCATGTTCCAAAAGACAAGCAAAAGAAGCTGGATTCTACAGGTATCAAGGGAATATTTGTTGGTTATAGTCTCTCTTCAAATGCATATAGAATCTACATTAACGGAGGAAGACATATCAAGGTAAGCAAGGATGTTATATTCGATGAAAATCAAGCCTACAAGAAATCAAAGGGTATTCCTATTGATTCTGATGATGAAGAAGTTCCAATATTTGAAGAAGAAGAAGATCATCATGAAAACCCTACTACAAGTCAAAATGAAGAAGAAGGACCAAGTGAGCCTATTCAATCTGTGGTCATCCCAACCACTAGGATAAGGCCAAATTGGTTGAAGGCAACATTAGAAGATGCTGAAGAACATGAAGCTGCAAAGGGAACCTTTAGGGAAAGTAAGAGACTGAAAAGATACTTTGGTTATGCTGCATATATGACGAAGTTGATTGAAGCCGAACCATCTACATTCAAGGACGCTGCTCACCAAGAAGTTTCAAAGAAAGCGACGCAGGAAGAATATCAATCCATTATGAAGAATGGGGTTTCGGAAATTGTTCCTAGACCTAATGACAAATCATTTGTCACCTCCAAATGGATCTATAAGATCAAACATGCTATCGATGGAAGTATAGACAAATATAAAGCTAGATTCATTGCAAGGGGTTTCTCGCAAAAGGAAAGCATTGACTATGAAGAAACCTTTGCACCCATAGCAAGGTACACTACCATTAGATCTCTGGTTTCATTGGCTACTACAATGGGTTGGAATATCCATCAAATGGACGTGAAGACCACATTTCTAAATGGGACCATTGATGAGGAAGTGTATATTGAACAACCATAAGGCTTTGAAGTTAATAGCAAAGACTCTCATGTTTGCAGACTTAAGAAGGCCCTATATGGTTTGAAGCAAGCACCTAGGGCATGGTATGCAAGGATGGATGCATATCTACTTAGAATTGAGTTCGTAAAGAGTTCCGCCAACCCAAATCTCTACATTGAGGTCATGAGTAATGAGCCTGTCATTATTCTACCATATGTGGATGGTCTATTCATTACAGGTGTGGAGTGAAGAATTCAAGAATGCAAGAAGATGCTGACAACTGAATTTGAAATGAAGGATCTAGGACTGATGCACTATTACTTGCGTCTAGAAGTATGGCAGAAACCTGGGGAGATATATTTGGGGCAAGGAAAATATGTTATCAAGTTGCTGCAGAAATTTGGGATGATGGATTCCAAGTTGATGACTACTATGATCACCAATCTCAAGAAGTTGAGGGGCTCTGACTCTAGTCTCTTGGATCCTACCTCCTATCGTCAATTGGTGGGCTCCCTAATGTACATAGTAAATACTAGGCCAATTATATGTTTTGTAGTAAACATTCTTAGTCAGTTTCAATTGGAGCCTCATCATGATCACTGGATAACTGCCAAACACATATTGAGGTATCTTCATTGCACTATACATCACTGCCTAAAATATGATAGTAAGCAAGTTAAGCTGATTGATTATACAGACTCTGATTGGGCAACATTGAGACCGATGGAAGGAGTAATACTGGAGGATGTTTTAGTCTAGGATGTGCTATGATTTCATGGATGAGTAAGAAGCAAGATCCCATTGCTCTAAGTAGTGCTAAGGCAGAATATGTGGCTACATGTGAAGTAGGGAGGGAGGTTGTTTTGTTAAGGAAGCTTTTGACAGGTTTGAGAAGTCTTTGGGTCCTACCGTGATTAATTGTGACAATCAAAGTTGTATCAAGATGTCTATAGATCCTGCGTTTCATGCTAGAACGAAGCATATCAACAATAAGTTCCACTTTATTAGCAACTTGGTGCAGGATGGGATTGTGAAGTTGGAGTATGTCTCGACGGATGAACAGGTAGCAGACATACTAACAAAGGCTCTTCCTAACAAGAAGTTTGAGTATTCAATTGGAGCCTCATCATGATCACTGGATAGCTGCCAAACACATATTGAGGTATCTTCATTGCACTATACATCACTGCCTAAAATATGATAGTAAGCAAGTTAAGTTGATCGATTATACAGATTCTGATTGGGGCAGCATTGAGACCGATGGAAGGAGTAATACTGGAGGATGTTTTAGTCTAGGATGTGCTATGATTTCATGGATGAGTAGGAAGCAAGATCCCATTGCTCTAAGTAGTGCTGAGGCAGAATATGTGGCTGCATGTGAAGAAGGGAGGGAGGTTGTTTTGGTAAGGAAGCTTTTGACAGATTTGTTCGAGAAGTCTCTGGGTCCTACCGTGATTAATTGTGACAATCAAAGTTGTATCAAGATGTCTATAGATCCTGCGTTTCATGCTAGAACGAAGCATATCAACAATAAGTTCCACTTTATTAGCAACCTGGTGCAGGATGGGATCGTGAAGTTGGAGTATGTCTCGACGGATGAACAGGTAGCAGACATACTAACAAAAGCTCTTCCTAACAAGAAGTTTGAGTATTTGAGAAGCATGCTTGGTTTGGTAAATATCACTGATTGTATGGATGATAAAAGATTGGAAGAGATTTGTTGAGGCTTTGCGAGTGAAGCAATGCCTAGGAGGACATAGGGTCGACACTTTGTGTTGGTATCTAGGTCCCAAAGTAGGGAGGGTGGCGTGGGTCGTAGAGCTTTGACCATGGATATGCACCTAAGTCCTTGGTTGGTGGTTAGCATGTAAGCTTGAGTCCACGTTATTCCCACTTGGATAGGTTGCGATGGTTAGGAATCTAGTTTGTGGCATTGCGGTGCCTAAACTGTTGAGAGACCAATGGATAGATTGCCCTGATTAGGAATCTAGTCTATGGAATTCGGTGCCTAAATTCTTCACTTTTCATATAGTTAAAGATCTTCCATTGTGTTTGTATATCATGAATACCTCCCTAGTTAAGAGGGAGTGTTGGAAAATGTAATTAGGTTTGCTCTTAATTAATGTATTTGAGTCATCATGTAATGTATTGGTCAAAAGAATAAAGAAAATAAATTTTATTATTGTATCATTGACTTATTAAAGCATGGGTTTCATGCTTGGGTCATCATTCTATTAGTCAAAGTCCCCATTGTGGACGCCTAGGATTAATATTGCATCTATAGAGTTCATTGCACATTTAAAGAGACCCTTCATGGGCTTTTGAATCATGTAAACAGGTTTAGTAGTAAGTCAAATATAATTTATGTAACCTCCACATCAAGTTAGCCTAGAAGAAATCAAGTCAACCTAAAGACACCAATTCAACCTCACTTGGAGCCTATAAATAGAAGGAAGTTGAATTCATTTGGAGCATCTCATCTGAAGCTAGTTTGATATCTCTAAGGAAGCTGGAGAAATACGAAGTGGGTCTAATCGAGTTGGGTGGAATCTAAGGAGAAGAAGAGAATCAAACTTTTGGTGCCTCTCTCTCTCTGTTTCGTGCCCTAATTTCGGATATCGAAGTCTTCTAAGTTTTGCTGCTGCCTGATGTCGGAAGCTGCTGCATAGTCGACGTTGTTGTGAAGAAATGTTGCTAGAAAGAGGTCGAAATTTTGGAAGGTTAACTTGGTGTGGAGGGAAGCTCTGGTCTTTGTCTAGGTTGAAGAGTCTCAAAGAATTCTATTGAAGGAAGAGAATTTTTGACTGGGTTTTTCCCTCGAGGGGGTTTTGCCCTAGCATTGTGCCTACATCTTGTGTCTATTGTTTTGTGATCTTCATACACACTTAATATGGTAATTGCTTGATGAAAGATAAGATAACAAAGAAGTAAACGAAGCCAACATAACTCACAAGTAATTATAGAGAAAGAGGAATCAAACCCTAATCCACTGGCATTGACTTCTCAACACTACGACTAGCTATATCAAAGAAATACTCAAGGAAGTGTTTGATTGACTCTAAGGAAATTGAAGTTTATGGCAAAATAAAAAGAAAGAAAGTGTATTTGCAGGGTTACCCTCAAATGGAAATTATCATGGACGTAGTTGCGATACATATCCCTCCATCATCGGGAATGATCTTATCTAAACAATTCACTGATGACCTAAAGATCACTACGAATAAAGACAAATCTGGTATCAGGGTGCCCCTAGGAGAAAATTCTTGTGCCATAATACCTAGACATGAATTCACTAGGCCAATGATTACTCACTCATGGGAATCCAACACGGATTTGAGGGAGGAAGACTATGAGTTTTGTGAATGGAGGTTGTTTAAGAACTAACTTGCTATGGACCCTATGCCTCTTAGGATGTAGATTATGTATTTTGATGGGGCTTATTCAAATGTTGGCACTGGCGCTGGTGTGTTCCTTAGGTGTGTTCCTTATTTCCCCATGGGGAGACTATATGCTCTTTTCCTTAAGAGTTACATTCAAATGCACTAATAATATGGCTGAATATGAAGCCCTCTTATTAGGACTTGATGCCACCAAATCTAAACAAATCCAAAGATTGATCATCATAAGTGATTATGACCTAATTGTTTCTCAAGTTAAAGGATCCTTCAACATCAGGGATGAAAAACTAAAGGCGTACAGAGAGAGGGTTACAAATATTCTTGAAGGCTTCCAAGAATTCTCTCTCCAAGTAGTCCATAGAACCCTTAATCCCATTGTTGATGCCCTTGTCGTGGTTGCATCAAATTCCCAATACCTTGACGAGAGTATTTCTAAATTGGGAAGATGCATCATGGACACAATATATTGACCAGTCATTCCTGATTACAATGAGCATTGACTTGTTTTTTAGAACGACAACGAGATAAATGCCCTTCTACAAAATCATGATGAATCACGTGTTCAAGAGGAAGATTGGATTAATGAGCAACACTTTGATAGGGATGACCATAGTACAACAAAACCTGAAGATCACAATTCACTTGATACTATGGACCTCAACTTAGGAACCACATCTTCCCCCCAAATGGTCAAGATTGGAAAGGGGTTTGTTAAGGAGGAAAAGGATGAACTCGAACGATTGTTAAGAGAATTCAATGATGTGTTGACTTGGTCCTATGAGGATTTAAAAGCACATAGCACATAGCCCAGAGATCATACACATACTATCCCTCACAAAGAAGGGGCCAATCCTGTTAGGCAAAAATTGAGAAGAATGAACCCTAAGCTTTCCCCCTTGGTTAAAGAGGAGCTTCAAAAGATGGTTGATGCGGGTATTATTGCCCCTGTTCGTCACTCTTCATGGATCTCTAATCTTGTAATTACCCGAAAGAAGACTTGTAACATTAGGATGTGCATTGACTTTTGGGATATTAACCAGGTATTTTTGAAAGACAATTACTTGTTACCAAACATGGAAAATTTACTTCAAAAAAAAAACTGGTTCCCAAATGATGTCATTTCTGGATGGTTTCTCCAGATATTATCAAGTTGTTGTAAAAGAAGAGGACAGATTGAAAATTACATTCACCACTCCCAGGGGGACTTATATGTATCTTAGGATGCCCTTTGGTTTATTAAACACAGGTTCCACTTTCCAAAGAGCCATGGACTTTGATTTTAGAGACCTTATAGGGAAGATCATGGAGATATACCAAGATGACTTAACTGTGGCATCTAAAGAAAGGAGGGACCATTGCAAGCATTCGAGAAAGGTATTTGAAAAATGTAGGCAATATATCATATCTCTCAATCCTAAGAAATCCATTTCTGGGGTTGATCGTGTTGAAGAATTTAACTAGGTTCGGTCTTCATAATTGTACTTGAGTCATGATGTAATGTATTTATCAAAAGAAAGAAAAAGAATTTTTATTATTAAATAAATTGACTTATTCAAGCATGGGTTCATGCTTGGATCAATTATTTTCAAGTCAAAGCCTCCATTGCAGGCTTCTAGGGTTTATGTCAAGTGTCTTTGTCCATGTCATAATGTAAAGAACCCTTCTTGGGATTTATTTGTCAAAGAATAAATTTATTTTGTTGTATTTTAGGTATTTTAGGCCTCCTCCACCAAGTCAGTCTCAAGGAAGGACAAGTCGGCGTCAAACAGGGTAATTCGACCTCACAAGAAGCCCATATATTGGAGCAAGTCAACCTCATTTGCAGTAGATGTCAAACAAGTTTGATTCGCAGTAAAATTGCAGCTAAAATGTGTGAAATTCTAAGGAAGAGGAGGACAAGTCTAAGGGCAAAGAAGGTCTCTTTCAAGGTCAATAATTCAATTTACCTCTCTATTATCTCACATGTGCGAAGTTTTGAAGTTTTGTTGGAAGGCCAAAAATTTGCAGTCGCTGGGAGGTCGAAATTCTATACTAGTTGTAGTAGCTGGGGTCGATATTTCTAGGTCATTGCTGAGTTGAAGTTATTGGACAAGAAGAGACTATTAAAGGTTACTATATCATCTTGGAATGTTGACTTGGTGGAGGAAACTCTGTTGGTCTAGAGTCGTGGTCCATCCCAATTTGAATTATTGAAGGAAGAGTTCTTGATTGAGTTTGCCCCTCTATTGGGGTTTTAGCCTTTGGCTGTCCACCTATATTTGGTGTCCCTAATCTTCATGTTTTTCTTTTGATAATTGATTGATGAAACAAATATAAAACAAGAACATAAGAAAGTTAATAAGAACATAAGAATATGACAAGTAATTTATCAACACAAGAAAATGTTTTTGCCTTTATGATATTCTAACATATCGAGGTAAATTGTTGGGGCACACTGTATCTAAAGAAGGGATTAGTATTAACCAAGAGAGAATTGAAGTAATCAAGAAAATTCCTACCCCTAAGGGCAAAGGAAGTTTAAGGTCATTCTTTGGTAAGATCAATTTCGTAAGAAGATTCATACCAAATTTTGCGGAGATTGTCAAACCAATGAATGACTTGTTGAAAAAGGATGCCTCTTACATATGGGATACTGTGAAGAATAGATCTTTTGAGGAAATGAAGGAAATAATTGCTTCTGGCCCCGTCTTAGTCAGTCTCGATTATGCTAGAGACTTCATCATCTATTCATTTGCTTCCAAAGATACTATCATTGGTGTACTCATGCAAAAAGACAATGAATAAAATGATTGACTAATAACCTTCATGAGTGAACCGCTTCGATATGCTGAGACAAGGTATACTATCACTGAAAAGCAAGCTTATGCCCTTGTTAAGTCTCTCAAGTACTTTAGAGCATATGTGGGGTACAACAAAATATATGCCTATGTTCCTTACCTTGCCGTAAAAGATGTGCTGTCACAAATTGACTGCCTTGGATCAAGAGGGAAATGGGTGGCAAAAATACAAGAATATGACTTGGACATTCGCCCTAAGAAAATCATCAAAGGGAAAGGTTTGGCTGAAATGTTGATTGAAGGTAATTACGAGGCTATCCAAGAAGGAGAAAAGGAGCAAGTGTGCGCCACTGCTATTGAACTTGAGAATGATGAGTGGTATTTCAATATCATTTACTACCTACATAACTTATCTTCCCCTCATCACTTGGTTGATCACAAGAGAAGAGCTCTTAGATTAAAAGGCAGCTTGGTATTGCTTGACCCAAGAAGGCCTTGGTTGGATGAGCCATGATGGAGTGGTTCTCTGATGTGTAAGTAAAGAGGAATTCGAAAATCTAATAAAGGAATTTCATGTTGGATTTTGTGGAGGAGATTATGTTGCCAGAACTACTGCACACAAAATACTAAGAGTAGGATATTATTGGCCATCCCTCTTTGTTGATACTTCGACTTTTGTCAAATGATGCCAACCATGCCAGTGATCGCTATAAAGTAGCAACTTAGCACTATGCCTCTAAAGAACATTGTTGTGGATGCATCCTTTCAACAATGGGGTCTTGATTTCATAAGCGAATTCAAGGATAATTCAAGCAATGGGCATAAATGGATCTTGATTGCCACCGATTACTTCACCAAGTGGGTGGAGGCGATGCCCATCGAGAAAGCGATTGATCAAGTAGTCATGGATTTGCTTGAGGAAAGAATTATTACTAGGTTTGGTGTCCCCGCCAAGATTGTGACTAATAACGCTAAAGCATCCAATTCTATGGCGCTGCATTCCTTTGCAATAAATATGGAATAATCTTGTCGCATTCATCTAACTATTATCCTCAAGGAAATTGCCAGGTTGAGTCAAGTAATAAGAATCTCATAAAAATAATCAAACTAATGGTGGGTGAAAAAAAACGAAATTGGGATAGCAAGATCAAGTATGCGCTGTGGCCTGGCCATACCACCGTAAAGGCGACAACTGGATACAACCTGTTTCAATTGTTTTACTCTAGTTGCCTGCCCTTGAGTGTTTAAAAGCCTTTCCTGATCAACAAGATGCCATTCAAGCCCGAATTAACCAACTCATCGAGGTTGATGAAGTTAGAAGGAGAGCCCTCGACCAGTTGGCCGCAACCATGAGAAGATGAAGATTGCTTTTCATAAACATGTCAAGAATAAAGCCTTTGAGCCTAGAAGCTTGGTTCTCTTATGGGATAAAAGGAGAGAAAAGCCTGGTATGCATAAGAAGTTGGACAATCTATGGGTAGGCCCCTATAAGATATATCATATAGCTGGTATAAACTCCTACCATTTAGAAAGTCTTAGTGGAGAGTCCATTCCCCTTCCTGTAAATGGACAACTCCTAAAGGAGTACTCCCCTGAGGGCACTTGACATTGTGTCATATGCACATTAGGGTAGGATGTATTGCATATTGATTTTTGCATTAGAATTTAATATCATATTATGTTATCATTCTAGATTAGGTGCATTTTTGCATTCTAGATTAGATTTTATTTCTTGTTGATTTTACGGACTAACAAAAGCATGGGTGATCAAAGGACACCATCAAAACATGTTGCCCTGTTTCCTTTCTCTATGATGTGCAAGTAACAGGTCTACGGTCCCAAGAGATTGCTGGTGTTCTCATGACCTCCCCGTTTGAGTCCATGATTCATGCAAAGAGCTCATGTCCCAGTTGGAGCTAGATGTTACGCACCACTAGGGGGTGACCCCTGTAGGAAATTTTTTCTCCTAGATTTGTCTTCAAACAGCAACCAACAACCCCTTGCAACCATTTGATAGCTCGATGTGCTACTATTCTCTGTCACCTAAGCTAGCCATTGTGTGCCCTCGATCATATGTTATGATCGTATGTTTGAAGGTGGGCCATCTAACCCCGAAGATATGATTCTTCATTATGTAATTGGGTGTTTATGCTTGCTTTTCTTGGGCACATTTGGGCATGGATTAGTGGGGGAATGCGGCGGAAAGAAGAGGTTTGACTGTAATCTTGTTCCCTTGCCTCAATTTGAGGGTTAATATTGTATTCTAGTCCTGTGCGATCTCCTTTACTGGCTATTAGCTTTAGGAGTGGCACTACGTGGGAAACCTTGATTTTGGTTTCATGGTTCCACCTTTCGATACCTTATATCTCACTTCCCTCCGCTCATTATAAGCCCCTTTCACATTTTCCCCATTTGGGTCCACATTTGTCCATTGGGTCTTGTTGTGGCCACAACTACCACCCTATTAAAACATGCTCTAATGGCAAATTTTGAATGGGTCCCCTATGAGTCTAATCTATCATCTCTCTGAATGATCCTTTCATCCTAGTGATTTTAATTCTATGAAGAGCCAAATCTTCCATTCACAAATGGGTTAAGCCCTTTAACAAATCCCTCGCTTAAGCCCTCCATTCCTATGTTTATCGAGATTTGTTTAACCCCTCAAAACCCTCATCGCATCATTATTCCCATTACACTGCCTTATAATGGAAATCCTTCACAAAGCATGCATAAATCCTTTTCGAGGCCTATCACAATCAACTCAATGCATTCATGGTTTCCGGACCCGACAGGATTTATTAACCCCAATACATATATTTTCGGGTCCGAAAGCCTCGTCGCATATCGCAATCGGCCTAAGTCCAAGGTTTATGCATATATATGGCGCGCCACTGGCCCCCGGACTCGACGCCATTATTAACCGCATTATGTTATATACCTAGGGGGGATAATATGGGGTACAAAGGGAGGTACCCAAGGTAATAATGTAATAATGGGATGGGCCATAGTAATAAATAAGGTGGTTAACCCATATCATGTAAGGGACCACAAGTAGTTAGTAATAATGTAATGGGCCCATGGTATTAGTTCGATGGTATGAGGGAACCATGGTATTGTATGTATGAGGCCTATATAGAGGTTAGAGACTCGACATGGAGGGGTGTCAAGGATTATTGTATGAACAGACATATGGCTTGTGGAGTGTTCTCCTTCCTTAAGGAGTGAATGTATGGTGTTGCCCTACCTTAAGGGTTTGATATTAATAAAGAATCATTTCTATCTATATTCATATCTTGTTATTTCTGGTGTTATTTACAGTTATTGGTTATATTGGTATCATTTCTTATATTCTCATATCAGATCTATAACACATTATATACATTGTCGGGTCCGGGGTCGCATCGCATATCGCATATCGGCGGAGCATGGGCCTTCTACACAGTGTGCGCGGCGATTTGGCGGATCCGCCGATTTCTATGAACTCGAGCGTATAGCATTTCAAGTTCGGCGTTATGGCTCGACATGGTTTTCCTCATATATTCCTTTGTTTCTCAAAAATATTGAAATCTTGGTTTTCAAAGGCAAGCTTGTATTGTGGACCGGCTAGCAGTATTAACATATATACATATGTTTTCAGGTCCGGGGCCATATCCCATATCGCATATCGGTTGAGCCCCAGCCCCATGCATATTGCGATATGCGATATGCCGAACCTAGCGATATTTATAAGCACCGATATATAACTTTTGAGGTCCGGCTTGAGTGATTAGGGCGGGGATTTTCCTTGTTTTCCTGTGTTTTCCAAATTTTCCGAAATAACAAAGGGATTGGGTTTTTAGTGTAGAAGGCAGCACTTGTGTTTTATGTGAATATTTCTGTTATATTGTTCACAATCATGAAGCTAATGATAGCTATCTCCGCAGGTGAGAAGTAAAAGACGCAGGAGTGGATTCGAAGAGCCATATGTGCAGAAGCGTTGGGTTTGAAGGTCTAGCCTCAAGCGTTCCGAGTCGGAGCCCCACGCGTTGGTTGTACAGTCCGAGAGCAAAGCTGTCCCGGTTTTCATCATGAGGAGGCAACACACAACCACCCCCTTTGCCAGCATTTGTTTAATTCTTCATGAAACTAATCGCTCTAGCATATATTCTTCCTGCACGGTAGCGGTTACGTTGATGATTTTATCTCTGTATACTCGATCTGTATATCAAAAGCAGTAGGGAAGATGAAGAGGCGGTGTAGACCTAGAGTCAAGAGCTTTTGCATAAATATTGCCTCTGAAGAGGAAGCGGGCTTTTTTGGCTTGAGGAAGAACAATTTTGTTTGATTGTGAACAAAGGGGACTGTTTGGTTCAAGGAGGAGCCATAGCTTCAGATGCATTGTTTTGTTTTGGATCAGAGTGATGTTACTGGCATGAATGTGAATGTGATTTGTATTTATGCATATTGATGACTTACAGTTCACTATTAGTCTTGTTAAATTGAATATGATTCAGTTTCATGTTTAACTTTTGAATAGTTAAACATCAATTGCAAGTTTAATTTCATAAAAGAATGTGGATTCTTATACAAGTGATTGGGTTGCAATTTAGCTTTAATACAGTCTTGTTCAGCTGTGAATTCAGTGATTGATTCATTTGGACTTGAATCTATATATGATGTTTAATCTTCTTTATCATGCTCCTGCCGAACATATATATGATGTTTAAACCTCTGTAGTATGCTTTTGCAAGATAGATTAGGAAAGCTAGGACTAGATTAGAGTAGTTAGAATTAGTGTAGATAGGATTTAATAAATAGAGGTTAGCTGTTTTATTTTGTTAATTTAATTGAAGTCGTCCTCCCGGAAGCAATCTTTCGACATTTTCAAACAGTGTACGGGGTCCCTTAAAACCCGTCGGAGCTAGCCATTCCAAACGAAAGCAGGTCTAATTAGGGCTTGCGATCGGGTTAGTTCCCCTTGTTGGCATTGCGCACATTTGCCATGTCAATAGGTCCACAAGGTGATAACCTCCCCTTCCTCTTGCCCACACCTTGGGTCGGGCCTGGAACGATGCCCTGGAGTTTGATGCAACTAAAAAGAAAGATAAAAGCATAATATGGCCACATAAAATAGGAAATCTACGACAAAATGCAAAAGATGACCGGGACAAAAGAATTTAGCACGTGAGCAAAAGCCAACACATGCGCTCTACCCTTTATCATTATGGCCATCACCTTTGTTCCTAAGGCCCCTCTAAGTGCCCCCTACATAATTAAGGAACCCGTGATTGTCCCGACCCCTGGTGGGCGATGAATTGCCCCACTTTAAGGAGGTAATCACTGCTACATCTTACACATCATGCTCTCATCCCTTTGAGCCCCGAGCAATAAAATCAAGAAAAATCAATAAAAGGCAAAAGACATATCAAGGGTGGAGAAACAAAGGTTGGGGTAACTCATGTACCACAATTGCTCCCTCTCACATTCATACACTCGAGGTGTGGGCCTCCTTCGTCATAGCTACCCTTGTACCATGACATGTGGCTTAGAGCCCTCCCTCTTGCCTCTACTCCATTTCATCATCATTTCACATGACACCTGCAATTTAATGGATGTACCATGGATTTGTCACTTACTTAGAGGTTGAAACCACCTAATTGGGTCCTTCATTAGCCTCTCTTGTCGAGCAGGTTAACATTAGTACATCTTCAAATCCCGTTTGGAAAGGCATGCCAATATGAAGTGCCCACTTCTGCCCTTGATTAACAAGCTTATTTACTCAATTGCACTAATGATTAATTGTATTGGAAGGTAAGGAGACACATTGGATCTTATACAGGATTGCAGATGGTCTTCATCTTCGACTTGGTCTCCCTATATGGGGTCCAAGCCTTTCAGAGGGTCATAATGGCACTTGGAGGGTGAGCATTGAGAGCTATGGGCCCCTAGCCATGCAAAGCATTGATTGCCACACCATGGGCTTCTTCGGCACCACTACATTGCTTGTTCATGCCCCAATTATACAAAGATGATGATGCATTTAGATCACGTTGCACAACTAGCTACACATTGCACTTGACACTTGGTAGCTGATCCAAGGCCCAGATGAGGTTTTGACTCTTCCAGGGAGACATGGGAGGGAATGCGTCATCTTCTAGCCCTCATTGGTGAAGCATCGACTTGATGTTGAGCCATTTGGAGACCCATGGGACCCATTAGGAGCCCACAGAGCCCAAGTTCGGGTTTGAAGATGTTTTGCAACATTTGGAAGGCATATCCCTCTTATTCATTATTTTTGAGGTCCTCACTCTCATCTTTAACACATAAGGCCTCAATGTTGCCCTTCTAGGCCTCCACGTCAGCCTAGCGTGGGCCTAAGAAGGCTAATTTGACTTGTTTATTGAGCTATCATGTTTGGCTTGTAACCATGGGTGGATTACTTAGCATTTTAAGCATAGAAGGGGCTTTGACTTTTATTTTTGAACTCATATGACATGTATAAATAAGAGAGAGCCTCATTCTCTCAAATCATCATCACTTGGATCTTCGATCTCTCTTGAAAAGAACTCGTACATACAATAGAGGACAAAATTGGATGTTTTTGATGAACTTTGATGTTTGGATTATTTCACTATCATTCTTGGAGCTTCTATTTGGCAATTTTGTGGATGGATATACTCTTCTTTGTCTTGTAAGTGCTATTTGATTTTATGAATGTCTAATGCATGGAATATTTTCATATGGTGATTATTGCCCTAATTAATGCGAATTACTTGAAGAATTGAAAACTATTAGAATTTTGCATGTGTTACTCATTGGATAAAGACTTAATAAATGTTCCGAGAGGATAATTGCATTTGCATCCTTGAAACTCCGCAAAAGTGTCATCGAAGTATAAAAATCTAGAAGTCGTTTTGTTCCTGTTTTCATCCAGGGTAGTGAAATTCCTTCTAGGTCTCCTTGAAGAGAAAAGTTGCCATTTCTTGGTTTATCTTGACTCCATTTCTCCCAATAGGTTGGCACTGGGTCTAGGATCCTTTGTGATCACACTATACTTTAAAAATCATTCTTTCCTTACCTCTTTGTCTCTCTTTTCTTCATCCCTTTAAGGCTAAGGAAGGCTCTCTAGGGCTTGGTGCGAAATTCTCTAAGGGAAGGAATTTCTAATTCCGATTGGATAAACCTCTTCTACAGTGTCTTCCCTAGGCACCTGCAAGTTTTGAGCAAATTTCAACAGTGGAATCTCAAGAAAACTAATGCCCTTAGCTATCACACCAAGTGGGAACCCTTAAAGTTGTCCTTCAACTTAGGGATTTCTTGAAGGTTTGTACTTTAGTAGTATAGCATACAAAACCTTTCCTCCAGACTATCTTGACCTTGGATGAACTCTTGTCTAGTCATATATTTGAACCCTAGGTCTCATATAGTATTTCTTTAAAGGGGTTTTTCATGGAAAGTCTTACTAGCTTCTCCCAAAGTTCATACTTTGATTGACCCTTTCCATTGAATGAGCCAGCTTGCCTCACTTTAAATCTATCTTTGAGCATCTATCACAAGTGAGGGATACTACTGGGACTCCTCCTGTCGGTGAAAATCCGAGAAGAGAAGGGCACATAGTCTGTGGTGATAGTGGACCTTTGTTCCAAGGTGTTGTTGTGCCCTCTAGCTTTAGCCTATTTACTGGGCCTTCTAGTTTGTGCAACAAGGCAAATTGAGAAAATACAAAATTGATCACCAACCTCACTGAACTCTTTCGGACCCAATGCACGTTCATTGAGAAGCCTTTCTCAATCTTGTGCTACTGTTGTGTCTTAGCCTCAACACTTAGGCCCAATTTCTAACTTTCCTAAGCTAAGATTGACGACCAAATTTAGCTCGTCAAGTTAACTAAAGATAAGTGACTTTAGTTAACTATCCTATCTTTAGCTTTCACTACTTTAACTCAAGTACAAGTCATAAATTTAGCTTCTTTTACATGCACATCTCATGCATGCCACATGCAACACATTCACATGCGTGCAACTCACTTACACACTTTGCATGTCGCATGCAAGCACCTAAAGGGGCAAATCAAGGTCCTTCTATTCAAGACACAAGAGTAGAAGTACCTTTCGAACTACAAAACTCAACACTCCCTCTTAGTGAGGGGTACTTTTGGAAGAATCTCGTCCACCTGGATCTGTCTCCAACACCACCACGTTATCCGCTATTGTAGCCGCTCCTAAACTAGAAGACTTCCCTGCTACCTGATTCAGAATTTGATCTGACTACATGTTCCTTCCAACCATGCTCCTAGGATCCTTCTCTTGAGCGCCTAACAATGTCATGTCATACCAGTTGAGGCTCCTAGTAGTACCTGAAGAACCACTCTTCCTCGTCACCTGCTCCCTCTCAACAATTAACACTGATTCTGTATCCAAGATCCCCTTAGATATACCCATAGGTTTTCCTAGTAACCTGCATGACTTCCCCTATCTGATGCCAAGCACTACAACTACATCTAAGGTTGCTCCTTTTGAATATAGAAGCACATGTCCATCCAGAAACAAAACTCTATATCCAACATCCTCAAAGGTTGATACTGAGAGCACATGTATCATCAAGCCTAGAACAAACAACATCCGTGTCACTTCCATAAATCCTCCTAACTCTAGCTGGAATTTGACACATCTAACCCCTTCACTGCATGCATGGTACTGGTCCAACTGAACACACTGCAGTCTGAGCCTGTCTTTGAAATATTGTTGAACACTGGCCTCATCCCTGTCATGTGACTGGATGCTTTATTGTCCACTAGCCATAACCCATTGTCCATACACAACAGTACTATTGTCAGAAACAAATGCAACTAGAGAAAATTCCTTTTCAAATTTCTTTGTAAAGTCATCTATCTTAGTTGATGCCAATGCAACCACTTGATGCTCCTTATTCTTATTCTTGTATGGACATTGGCTCGCATAGTGATCAGTGTTTTGACATACAAAGCACTTCACTTTACTCATGTCCTTCACGGAAGTAGATCCCCGAGTTCCCTTTACTTTACTTTTGCCCTTTACAACAAGAGAAAAATTCTCCTCATCATCCTTTCCATCATGTTGGTTTGTAGTTTTGGAATGTCTCATTTGTTCTTCTTGTACAAAGCCACCCCACAAGCTATCCTAATTGGGCCGATTTTGTCATGCGACGATCCCATCAATAAATTCATCCCATTTCAGAGGAAAGCCATTCAATGCTGATCTGACCAATTATTCACTATTAATAGTTTCCCCCACTGCTGCCAAGTCATCTCTAATTTGAGTGATCCTGGTTAGGTATGATGCAACTATGTCTGTTTCAGAGATCTTGGCATTTGTCAGTTTCTCTTTCAACACCATATTCTTGTTTTGGTTTGTATTTTGGTACAACTTGGTTAAGGATGCCCACATCTCATAGGCATACTTCTTCCCTATTGTATGAGGTATAGCATGGTTTCTAATGGAGTCCAAGATTATTCTCTTGGCCTTCATATTCATCTTATTAAACTCAACCAACTGAGTAGGATCTGCAGGAATTGGGACAACCTTCTCGATGATGTCCCACAACTTGTGCTCCTCAAATAACAGAACAATCTGCTCCTTCCATGGGCTAAAATTCTCTGCCCTGTCCAACTTGTCGTCGTAGGTAGTCTAGTATCCATCCTTGTCAAACTGGCCTACAATTAACTTTTCACCCTTTGCACGCTACCTAGGCTCGTTGCCCGAGCCTCTTGCTCCTTGCGCAAGCTAGCTGCCCACTGCTGCCCGCTTCCCAAACAGTTAAGAAGTATAGCGATGATTTTTTAGTTTTTTGTTTTCTTTAATTTAATTTTCTTGATCCTGCCAGCCTCCTCTCTGCAATGACTTGGCATAGATTCTCTTCGTGGCTTGTTTTTATTTTTTAATTAATTCGCATAGCAACCTCCCGATCTACCAGCTGTGGTTTACCATTGTGGTTATGTTAGGTCTCAACACACCTACAACTAGTCTTCGCTCAGACCAATCTGCTACGACCTCTTTGTGTGTGGTGCTATTCGCCGAGCGGCCTTGGCAATTGCCGACTACTATGGCGACTTCTTGGTCACTTTCTTCCACATTGATTTTTCTTCGCCTACCTAGTCTGCACACTTGGTAGTAGACAAGACTGTGTGTCTCCCTGTCTACTGTACATGGTCCAAGTCATTATATGAGCTGTCTGATCTTGTTGGCACATCTTCTAAGGAGGGTTATTCAAGAACAATAGCAAGGACAGAATCAAAGGCCAAAAGTTGTCTCTTGGAATTATGGTTTTCAGATTCACTTGACCAAAGACCCTTCTCAAGTATGCATAATGTGCCTTGCTTTGTACTATTGAGGTTATGATTTTATTAGATGAGATTTGTTGCAACTTGCTAGTGTTAGGGTGCCATTTCTTCTTGTTACATATTGAGCTAGAGTAGAAAGGTTTCTTCACCTATAAAGCAACAAGTGGTCAACTAACACATGACAAAGTTTGTTGCAAAGGGTGTCAATAAAATTTGGAAGTCTTAGGGTTTGTAAACCCTAGAAGCTATGTTATTGGATCCATTAGGCCTAGTGGTTGGATTCGTGGATCCTCGAATGAAAGACAGATTTGGATCTGGATCTGAGGAGATCCACCCGTAGCATTGGTCGATGGTTAAAGTTGTTAAGTGTCAGTGCAAAATTCTGTACTTGACATCAATGCAAACTTCAAAACGAAAAAGTTTGTGGACAAGTTCATGGATGACCCAATAATATGTGTGAAGTAATGGATTATTCAATCGACGTCAGCGAAACTAGAAAATTCAACGTCAACGAAAATGAAAAAAATCAAAGGAGCGAATAATAAACTAATATCGGGTTAAGAAATAGATTATTCAACCAGTGTCAGTGAAACTGGAAAATACAGTGTCAACGAAAATGAAAAAAAATCAGAGGAGCGAATAATAAACTAGTTGGCCGCTAACTACTTTTTCCTTGTTATAAGCTTTAATGCATATATAGTAAGCCACCAAACATTTATTTAGATATTTTAATTATTTTTTAAATTTATTTTGTAGTGTAAAAGACAAGTTTTATAAAATAAATTTCATAACCATTTAATATAAATATATAACTATTAATTAAAGTTTAAATATTTATAAACGATGCATTAATTTTAATATTATTAAATTAATAAATTAAAAAAATATTATATAGAAATTATTAATTTAAAATTTAAATATATATATTTTTTATATTAATTTAATTAATATTTACAAGTGATACATTAATTTTGATATTATTCATCTAATAATTATTTTTATAAGTACTAAAATTTACATATTTAAAAATTAATATATGTTTTTATTTTTGTTTTTATATAAATTTAAATTTTAATAATTATAAAATATTTTATATTTTGTTTACACTTCTCATTTCCTTGCCATATTTGGATCCTGGCTTTTAAAAAATCTGGGGGATCTGAATCTTAGTAACTTAGCCTAGAATATTAGAAGCTATGTTGCAGGAAACGTGGGGCAGAAGGGCGTTTTCGTACGGAAATGGGTACGAAACGCTGAAACGCGCTTGGTACGGCCCTGAAACGCGTTTCAGGCCGTACTGCCACGTTTCACGAAATTGAAACGTGGCCAGTACGGCCTTCAGGGCCGTACGACCCACGTTTCAACATTTACTTGTGTTTTTTTTATTTTATTTGTTTTCTAATCTATTCTTACGTTAGCCTAGTGACTTCTAGTTGCTTCTAGATGCCTGTCTAAAGTTATAAAAGTGAACTTTTGCCCTAGTGTCGATATGCAGTTCATGGTAATGTTAAATTCTTAAAGTAAAAGTGATATTCTCCTTTATTTTTCATTTTCATCCTTGTACTTAAATTTTTAACATTACCATGAAATGACTCAGGATGTTTGAGAGTGGTTTCGCCCTCATTGGATTTCATATGGAGAAAGTAGAATTTTAGATTTCACTCAAAATCCAGCAGACTTATCTGTTTTTCAGGATTTCAGGATTGGGGGGATTGCAATGTTTCCATTGGATTTTATCATGTACTAGGGTATGGAACTTGTATTTAATCAAGAGAACCAAGCCCTCTATGCAGGGAAGACTCCCAATAATCAAGAGAATGTAGGGTACTAGGGTATGAAACTTGTATTTAATCAAGAGCATTAAGGTCGTTCGACTATGTAGGAGGAGACTCCAAATCAAGCACGAGACAAGAAATTAGAAATTTCTCATCGCTGATTTTGGATATTTCTATTTTCATTATGTGATTATTCATGAGTAAATGTGATGCAAATTTAGATACTTATAGTTTATGCATTGACAATTCACAGTTTTATCATAATGTAATAAATTAGAATGTAACATATATGCTTTATGATTGCACATATTTCTTAAATGTCCTAATATATATATATATATATATATATATCGCGTTTCCCCGTTTCCAAAATTTGGGGAGGTCGTGTTTCGTATCGCTTCCCATTTCGGAAACTCGTACCTGTTTCCCCGTTTCGTGCAACCTTGATTAGAAGTCTTAGATAAGAAAGCTGCCCTAGGGTTTGTGGATAAAACCCTAGAGCTAAACATAGATCAATGTTTCTGTTGAAAGAAGAAACCCTAGTTCATGCAAGGAAGGAAAGGAAAGCAACATGCTAGTGAAGAGGACGAAGATGATGAGTTTGTAGATGGATTTCAATGATTTATGCAGGAAGACAATGATTAAGAGGGAGTTGAAAATTTCCTACAATCCTCAAAGATGAATACTTTATATCTCTCTTCCTCGATTATTATGGTTTTACTATTAGTTACCCTTTTGTATTTGTTTCTTTTGTTGGGTTCTAATAATTTCTTGCATGACTTCCTAGTGAGTATTGTGGGTACCTCGTAAAGGTTGCCAGGGTTTTGGCAACATATGAAAGCATCATGAAGAACAAAGCAAATCTTGTGACAAGAGGATTCTCCAAGAGTGATTTGAATTCAAGAGGGAGAAATTTTATTGGCATCTAGAATTGTGCTTGATGACCAGAAGAGCTCCTAGTTTAGAGAGGGCAGGTAGGCCAACAAGTTTGAAGGAATGCCATGATGAAGGAAATTGTGCTAAAGAGAAGTCAGTGGTGACTTCCAAGTGGATCTACAAATGAAGTATGCGATAGATGATACAAAACAAGATTCATGAGGATTCTCCTAGAAAAAGGGAGAGGTCTATGAGGAGACATTTGCTCTAGTTGTCAGGTACACTTTTGTTAGAACTATTATTTTTGTTGCTTCTATTATGGGTTGGAAATTACATCAGGTAGGTGTGGAGATCATGTTCCTCAATGGATAATTATCGAAGAATAAGTGTACATAGAGGTACCTCAGGGCTTTGAGGTACATGAGAGGGAATCTCATGTTTGCACACTAACAAAGGCTTTGTACCAACCTCGAGTATGATATTTTCAGATGGATGGATATCTGACGAGGCTTGGTTGATCTTGTTATCATATGACTGTTTCTAACAAGAGAAGAAGGATTCACGTGGTAGAGGGAGCAACAATGGCAAGAGGATTTGCCTCCGTGATAGACGGAGCAGTCAAGCGCCGCTTTAGTGTCAGAGGGAGTTGACCTCTGAGTTCGAGATGAAGGATCTTGGTTGGATACATTAGTTCTTGGAACTAGAAGTGTGGCAGAAGCTGGGTGAGATCTTCCTTGGTCAAAGGAAGCATATTATCATGATATGTTAAATATTTGGGATGATGGACAACTAGTCGTTGGTCACTCCCAAGCTAACAAATTTGAAGAAGCTGGGTGGCAGAGGGAGCAACTGATGTTTCCAGGATGACTGGAAAGCAACTGTGGTAATGGATATAATAAAGGAAGTTGGTCAACTTATGATTGAGTCGAGGCATGCGACACAACATGTGGTGAAGGTATTGACATGGTGAAGTTGGATATGAATTGAGATACGTCTCAAATGGTGAAGTACAATTGCAGGGATATACAGATTCATATTGGGTAGAGAGTATTAAAGATAGGAAGAGCACATCAATATGATGATTCAGTTTGGACTTTGTTTAGGCAGGAATAGACATTTGTCACACTCAGGATTTAGAGGCCAAGTATATTGCAACCAGTTTTGTGAGTTGTGAAGCATTGTGGCTTTTGAAGCTTTTCACAGGATTGTTTGAATATCCTGATGACAATCATGATGATAGGTCAAAGCACATGGTACAAACGGGAGCAATGAGGCTCCTATGCATTTCTACAGACGTGCATGATTGTTGACATTCTCACAAAGCCTATGTCCTAGGATGAAGTTTGTATACTTCAGGGACAAGCTTGGATAGGTTGATAATGCTTCCCTTGGTTAAGGGGAGTGTTGAAGTTGTAGCATCAAGGGGTGGAGATTCTCCCTAGGTTAGGATATTGATAGGTCATTGGTATAAATCGGGGGCCATGTAATGTGGCCAGGGAGATTGGCCTAGATAGCGTCAAGGCCTAGAGTGCTCCCCTTCTCAAGGGTTACCTGACCATATTGCCAATGGTTATTTGGCTAGTGGGTTGACTGAGTGCCTATAGCATAGGGCAACTGATTTGCCATTTAATAACATGTGATGACATGTGGGAATGGTAAATGGTCCCAGGGTTTCACCAAGTGTTAGGGGTTAGCTGACCAACCAATGGGTAATTGGCTTAGGGGTGACTAGATCCATTTTCAAAGGAGATATGTCTAGTGGGTAACTAGATTCCTTTGCATGATGTTGATGCGGAATGCTTTCCATGTGGTTCCGGTATAGAACATGATGTGGATGGATACATCAACATAGCTAGCCCATTTAACCTGTTCTTGGGAGTACATTTGAAGAAGTCGATGAATACCTCTTGTTGTCGTTCAAAACGGATAGGCACCGCGATAACGACTCAGGTAGGGGGCTGTCACCTAATCCCTAACCTCTCCATTTAAGTTGTCTCCCAACAACATACTATGGGGTGTAGACCCTATGGAAATGAGATGAAGGACTAATTAGAACCAACCAGTCCTAGAGACACAGTTCAATGACCGAGTAGTTGTTTAAATCTAGAAAGATTTTAAGGATTCAATTAGATTTATAAAATTTGAAACCAGTGACTTATGGAGTCAATACTTTTGCTTTATGAATTTTAAGACCAAGTATCGGATGGAAAACTGCTTATTTGATGAGTAACTATCTTATATAAAATGCAACTCCTATGACTTATGTGAAATGCAAGAATCAAGGTTGATTTTACTTAAATGCCTAGTCTAAGTATGTCATTTGATTTTTGTTTGTTTTGAGCCTAAACTTTATAGCAAATGGCAGAGAGAATTCAAGGTGAAGCGCACAAGGGTGTCATTAACCATCCCTTTCTTTGAAATCTAATGTACTCAGTGCCTCCAACGCTGCAAAGGTTGTGGCTCTAACGACTGCAAGCTCACTGTTTTAGATACTAGAAAGGGTAGACTTCTCAAGAAAAGATGCAAATGTGCCCGTATCTCTCTATCAACCAAGCTTATACTTGAAGGTCAGTTATTAAATGCAAGATTAACTTAGAATGCAAATGGAAGGTGAGATTAGTGGATGATTAATGAAACAAGATTGTTAAAACCTCGAAGCACTTAAATTACGATTTAATCGGAGTTATACGCTAAGTACTTAAGCAAAGATTCAATGGATAATTCCAATCACAAAGATAAATGCCAATCTTGTAAAGTGTCAACAAAATAAAATAAATGACTGAAATGCACAATTTGCTACCAATTCACAGTAGGAATCTCAATTTAAAATGCTAATGACAATTGCTTGAAATTCCAAAACTAGTTATCCAAGAGATGTTCAAATAGGCCAAGTATTCAATTAGATCCAAACCAATCAACTATCTTCAGATTTTCCATTGTCATGCAATTAGAGTGTATTTATTTCAATGCCAATTAGTTCAAAGAGAATTAGACTCCAGCAAAGCTACCATTCACTAATCAAATACCAAGAATATCTTAGAAGACAAATATCATCAGTTTCTTAAATCTGATTACCTAACCCAAATATGTTCTCTGTGAATTCTCAAGGGTTAGTATTCAAACTTAGATTCTAATGCCAAAACCTTGCTGAAATGAATAAGCTGAACAGTCGCCTCTACCATGAGCCCAAAACAGAAATTATACTTATGATGGCAGTGAGCTACTTCGTATGCAATTTGGAAACTTCTAAGGATGCTCAATATAAATTGCTCAGGATGCAAACAATTGAATTTACCAATCTTCAAATCTCAGATACCACAATGAGAATTAAAAGACAGTTAGCAATATTGAGTTTTTTAGAGAGAGATTTAGGACAACTATCTTATATGTGTGACTATAAATTAAGAAATCAAGAGACAGCAAGCACTTAGAATTGAAATCCAATAGCAATAAACATACCAAACCTTGCTGATGTAAAAATGCAAACAGTCACCAAAGGCACTTGTTTTTCAGAGATTATGTTTATGACAGTAGTGAGGAATTTAATGTCAAATCAGCGTCAGATATGTTCAACAGTTCTGAATTTACTAGCTTCTCAAATATACCCAGAAAAAAATGCAAACCAATGTTATGATTAGACTTTAGGCAATGTGTGAAAGGCACTAAAAATTGTATATATTTATGCTAATTCACACCTATGCAATTTATGTGATTTGCCTTGTCAATATGTTGTTTTAATGTCACTGTTTTGAAATTATTAATTTGATTAATTAGACAGTGAAGGCAGTAAGGGCTTAGGAAACGAAACCTAAAGGCCCTAGGCCTAGAAGGTGCTTGCCCAAGTTTGCCAGTGATGAGTTACCTGAAACACAAGTTCCTACCCACAATTCTCTGCAAAATCTGAGGATATATGAACTCAGAAAATTAAATTTTCTTCATAGTGGTGAAACTGAGCCAATGACAATCCAAATAACAAAAAGAAGAAGCTCAAATAAGATTGTGTTGAGCTGTAGAGGGCCTCCCAAAGCTTGAGTTAAGGCTTAAGAGGCAAATCTGAAGGCTAGAAGGTGGTAGAGGCTGCTACAAGTAGTGTTAAGGATGTGGAAGGGCAACGGAGGTGAGGGAAGAATATAGCAGCGTGAGGGCTACCAAGACAGGGAAATAGCAGTGGAAAGGCAGCGGAAAGGTGCGGGCTTGGACAAGAGTGTCGAGGCGGGTTTGAGGTCTGTTTTTCTGCCCAAAAGTTATATCTTTACTCTAAACTGATGTATTTTGTCTTCAATTGATCTCAGAAATTTATGAAACCCCAGATCTGAATTTTCATTGAATGATTTATCCCTGCAAACAATATTTGAGACACGATCTTGCTCGCCAAGGCCTAGATCTGTCTCAAAACTCCAAAATTTTCTTGAAAAATTTCAGATCTCCACCTGAACAAAATAAAAACAAAACTTAGATCCCGAATATATACAAAAAAATAAAACTAAAATCCATGACCCCAATGTTAGAAATTTAAAATTATTCTACAAAATTTTCAAATCTATACAAATAAAATACAGATCTACTGGATCTGAGGAGTATGAGTCCAACTCTGCTCACAGATCTGCAGATATAAGCTTTTCTTAGCCAAATCTATCAATTAAACTCAATATATGAAAGATAAATGATTTTAAATGGTGGATTAGCCAAGAAACCCTATAAGAGAAACTTCATTAGATAGATCCCGGGGTTTCAATCAGGAAGGCTCTTCAGATCTTATGCCCTGGGAGTTCGCTGATTTAATCGAAGACTTCCCCTAATGCTCAAGTTTTTTGAATACAAATAAGTTCTGCACACTCAAGATCAAACTATCAGATCGATAGAGATATAAATAACAATGTAATTTTAAAAAATTAGAGATACTTGTTAATTCAATTCAATTAAAATGCTATCTTAGATCCAATAACCTATGCAAGATACTTGTGTAATAAGTTATTCCATAAAGTCTAATAATTAGCAACTTATAAAAATATTTTTCAGCAGAATATTAAGAACAATATTACCATAAGAATTAGGAGAGTACTGCTAT
Source organism: Pinus tabuliformis (assembly GCA_031772625.1). NCBI lineage: Eukaryota > Viridiplantae > Streptophyta > Pinopsida > Pinales > Pinaceae > Pinus > Pinus tabuliformis. Next base: position 684,903,936 of record CM062809.1, read on the forward strand.
CATCAATGAAAACCCCAAAGACTTTGCGTTATTATTTATTCAGAAAAAATTAGAATAGAGCTTCAAGAGCTAGTACACGATTCAATGATCGGATCCTTTATAAGACAAATGACCTCTAATTTATAGATAAATTCTCCGAACAACTAGTTGGATTGATTCCCGTCAAAGAAATCTTGAACGTTGATAAATATTTAATTATATTTTAATTTCCATCGTCAAAATATTTATTTTTTGAGGAATTTTCGAATTTATCTTTTAATTCTTTTTTAATTTGCTCAAAATTTATGATTTTGAGTTGCTTTCCTTAAAAAATGACTTTTACTTAACCCCCAAGACCAAAGGGTTCAAAATTTCTTGAAATTTTCAATATTTCCTTGGTGAAAGACTTCCAAAAATTAATTTCTCTAGAAACCACAGTTTTTTATTTTGGAGAATTTTTTTCTAAAATTTAATTTTGACTTTAATTAATTAAATTTCTGGTTTAAGATTTTTAATTTAATTTTGTCAGGAAATTTAATTAATTGACACAAGAGGGGATTAATAATTTTTTCCAACCCTCTAATATTTTAGCACCATGGCTAAAATATTATTTACATAAGATAATTACATTTCAACCGTCAAAAAGGGAAAACTCGTTCGTTATAGATGCTCAATTATTTTACCCATTTCTGTGACTCAATATGATTTAGTAGACCAAGTGATTTGTAATAAAATAATTTAGCCAATTTGCTAAATTTATTTCCAAACCTCTTTACAGAAGACTCGACTAAAACACTAGGACTTACTTAAGATCTTGATGTCAAAATCTACTCTAGCTTTGGGGTGAGGCTGGAGGGGAAAACTCTCCCGATCATTTGTGTTTAGAAGCACAGATGAATTGGTGAGACGAAAAACCTCCTAGGATGAAAATCTTCATCAAAATCATAGGCTTACCTAAGTTATTACGCAAATTATGGTCTTACTAAGATCATTTACATTATAAACTTGCAGAATGGGTTTACAACTTTGACAAATTGTCAACTGATGATCAATCCTGGATAATCTGAACGCTCGAACATGATGAAATCCCTCATTAATAAAAGGGGTGTACTACTATGGGATAATTAACATGGATTGATCAACATCTGGCTCTACTTGGGGACACGTTGCTTCACAGAAGGAATGTGAGGATCAGAATCTGCAACTAAGCAAAACACAAATTCATACAAGTAGTGTCTATCCAATTATAATCCAAATATCATCATATAACAGTAAGCACATGAAATAGAAGCTCTACTGAAAACAAAATTTAATCTATGAAATAAAATACTGAAATTAAAACTACTTAAACAACAGAAATAAATAACAAGTAGGCTTAGAAATAAAATATAGAGGATGCCTTATGACATCAGATGTCATCTTTGAAGAACAACTTGAGTATTTGGCTATTTGTAGGTAAGTCAAGTGGTTCACCATCCAATGTGCTCAAGTGTAATGAATTTGGTCCAACGATGCCTCTGATAATGTAAGGACCTAGCCACAAACTGTCAAACTTCTTGTGATTTCCTGGTTTCTCATTTCTGTGATCCCAAAGTAGTACTTTATCTACAACCTGCAAAGAGCTTGCTCGAGAAGATTTATCAAAGATTTTCTTCGAGTTTCATCTAACTCCACAATTTGATCAATTCTATTTCGGATAGCATCTTTATCAGTGGAAAAATGTTGAAGAAGTTGACAGCCTGGCAATTTAAGGTGCACAGGTATAGTTACATCTGAACCATAAGCTATTTCAAAAAGACTCTTACCAATAGTTTTTTTCTTTGTAATCCTATCTGTGCATAATGCATACTTGATTTTGCTATCCCAAGATTGCTTATTATCTCCTACTATCTTTTTGATAATGGTTATAAGATTTTTATTACTTGATTCAGCAAGGCCATTACACCACGAGGATAGTAGTTAGATGGATGAGATAATACAATGTCATACTTAAAGCAAAATGATGAAAACTCCGCAGAACTAAAAGCCTTGGCATTATCAATGGTGATTGTAGCTGGGACACCAAATCTAGTCATGATGTGATTTTCAATGAAATCCATAATAACCTTTTTATTGGCATTTTTAGCAAGAATGACTTCAAATCATTTAGTGAAATAATGAGTAGCAGTTAAAATCCATGAGTAGCCATTGTTAGAATTATCTTGAAATTTCCCAATGAAATCCAAACCCCAATGTTGTAAAGGCGGCTCAACAACCACAAGTTGTAAGGGCAGGGCAACCAACCTCTGTTTTTAAGTGAATAGTTGACAGCCTTGGCAACTTCTAACAAACGTATGCACATCAGAAAAGATTGAAGGGCAATAATAACCAACTCTAAGAATTTTGTGGGCGGTAGTTCTTGTAGCATAATGGCCACAACAAAATCCTGAATGAAACTTGGAAATTAGCTTCTTGGTCCCTACTTCATCAACACACTAAGTACAATACCTTTATGATTTCTCCATTCGAAGCCATCCTTCATAAGGCAATACTTAGTTGCTTTTAATCTAAAATCTCTTCTTTTATAGCAACTAAATGGTTGGGACACATAAGATTTAACAAATAATCAATGATGTCCTTGTACCAATCATACTAACCTAATCTTTACAGCGCAAGTGAAGATGAATCATTCAGGCAAATCAAATCAAGAGCCTTTTCATTACCTTTGGTCAACATTTCAGCCAATCCTTGACTTTTAAACAACTTAGTGGGTCTAATCTTGGATCTAGTAACCCACTTAGCACAAGTCCCTAAGCAATCAGTTTGAGTTAATATATGTTTAACAACCGAATGTGAGACAAAAACAATGATTTTAGAATAATCCGCATAAGTCCCGATGACCACTCCATGTCAACGACCTACACCCATCTACTTTGCAAAAGAGATTTCATCTTTAAGATCATCCAAGATGCATCATCAGTCTCCAGTTTGTCAAATTTGTAAACCTATTTTGCATGTTTGTAATATAAGTGATTTTAGTAAGACCATAATGTATGTAACATTCTAGGCAAAATTATTATTTTGATCGCAATTTTCATCCAAGGAGGTTTTCATCTCACTGATTCATCTGTGCTTTTAAACACAAATAATCAACATAGTTTTTTCTTCAACTTCACCCCAAAACTAGGGTGGATTTTGGTGTCAAAATATTAGGTAACTCTTAGCGTTCTAGTCGAGTTTTCTGTAAAGTGATTTGGGAATAATTTTAGTTAATTGGTTAAATTATTTTACTACAAATCACTTAGTCTACTAGATTATATTTGAGTCGCATAATTGTGTGAAGAATTGAGGGTCTATAACGAATAGGTTTTCCCCCTTCATGGGTTAAATGTAATTATCTTATGTAAATAATATTTTAACCATGATACTAAAATATTAGAGGGTTGAAAAAATAATTAATCTCGTCATGTGTCATTTAATTAAATTTTTTGGCAAAATAAATTAAAAAATTATACGCAAAAAATTTAATCAGATAAAGTCAAAGTTAAGTCTTAGGAAAAATAAATTCTCGAAATTAAAAATTCGTCAGTGCTAGAAGAATTAATTTTTGGAGGTCTTCCACCAAGGGAATATTGAAAATATTAATAAATTTTGGACCTTAGGGCCTTGTTTGTTAAGTCAAAGTGAAATTTTTGAGGAATTTAGCTTAAAATAATTAATTTTGAGTTAATTAAAAAAGAATTAAAAGAGAAATTTGAAAATTCTTTAAAAATAAATATTTCGACAGTAGAGATTAAAAAATAATTAAATCTTTATTAACGATCGAGATTACTTTGACGGTGATCAAGCTAACTAGCCGTTTGAAAAATTTAACTATAAGTTAGAGGTCATTTGTCACATCAAAATGTCCGATCATTGAGATGTGTATTTGCTCTTGAAGCTCTCTTGTAATTTTTTTTTGGAATAATAACAACGAAAGTCTCTGGGTTTTCATCGATGACAATGTTTCTCTCTGGTTTTTTATGGTAATGTTTTAATGATCCGCTGGTATTATTTTATAAGTTGTTGGTTAATAGATTTCGTGGAATAATATATTGCACAGGTATCTTACTTAGGTTATTGGATTTAAAGTAGCATTATAATTTGATTCGATTAGCAGATATCTCAAATATTTGAAAATCAAATTGCTATTTTATATCTCTATTGATTTAACGACTTAATCTTAAGTGTGCATAAATTATTTGTGTTCAGAAAATTGGGCTTTCGGGGAAGTTCTCGGTTGGACTAGTTGACTCCTTAGGCATAAGATTTGAAGAGTTTTTTTGATTAAATTCTTAAAATTATCTAACGATTTTCCTTTTGTAGGGATTTTTTGGGCTCGTACTTAAATTAAAATTTTTATTTATCTTCAATAATTTGTGCTAAATAGATAGATTTAGCTAGAGAGAGCTTAAATCTACAGATCTGGGAGCGGAGTTGGACACATACTCCTAATATCTGATAGATCTATAGTTTATTTATACAGATCTGAGATTTGTAAAATATAATTTCAAATTCCCTACATTTGGGTATTTGGATTTAGTTTACTTTTTGTATTTATGTGGGATATGGGGTTTTAATTTTATTTTGTGTAGGCATAGATCTGAAGATTACCAAAGACATTTTTTGGGTTTTGAGGTAGATCTAGGCCTTGGAGGGCAAAATCTAGCTTCAAATTTTTTATTTCACAGATAAAATGACAAGATCTTTTAGTAAGTTTCAATCCGGGGTTTTGATAAAAAATTATTGAGATTTGAAATCAAATTTTGTGCCATTTTTTTCTTAATTAAAATCAAAATTTTTTGAAAGGCCTAGAGGCCTAGCATTGCCCTTGGCTGCCCAACGCTGCCTCTTTTTAGCCCTGCCATGGCCTCAACTTGCTCACACCCCTCCTTTCCCTTTATGCTGCTCCCTTTCCTCCCTTATTTCTCTGCAGCAGCTTCCTTCCTTACTGTCGCTGCAATTTTTTCCCTGCGACACCATCTTCTTCTTTGCCTTTTCTCCTATCCCCTTCATCCCAGCCTTATGCTCTTCCTTTCGATGCCTAACAAACTCCCTCTGCTTGTCGTTGTCATTTTTCCTTTGTCCACAGCCTATCCCTGCTGCTTCTCTTTCCTGCTCCCTTCGCTCATCCATCCAAACCCTTATGTTGCCTCCATCTTCCCCATCCCGCGCAGGCTCATTCTCCCCTTTACCACTACTTTTAACAACCTCTTTCAGGCTTGCCGCAGCCCTAGCTCCCTAAATTTCTGCCTTTACGCAGCTTTGCTGTGGCCTCCTCAGTCTCCTAGCCTTAACGCTACCCCTTTTTTGGCCTTAAATCCTGGTGCAAGCTTTCAGCTCCCCTTGTTGGGACCTTTAAGGTTTCTCTCACACAAACGAAGGCTTTAGACTTTCCTTCTTCGCTGCCTTAAGCTCTCACTGCGTTACCTTCCCAATCATTATGCAAAAGTTCCATTTTTGCTGAGCACAAGTCAAGGTTCTGATATCAAATTTGAACTGTGGACACTCCATTGACAGATCTAGCCTTATGTAACAACCTATCTCAAATCACGAACATCATAGCAATATTAGCATACATGTGAGACATGCATATGATAGCTACATATGCATGCATGATATAAATTGCACTAGTATATATATATATCAATTGTCCATAGAGAATGTTTAAATATAAGATAAATGAATTAATTATCAAAAGTGTTAATTAAATACCTTATTCTCGCAAATAGAAGGAATATACATTTAATAAGAAATATGGTAAAAATGTTGAGTTTATTCATAGGTTTACCAGCGCATATATATTCCAAAATGTATATTAAATAAACTAAACTCATAAACTTTATTATTAAACCTGATATGTTATAAAAATAAAATAATATTTAATATTTAAAATCATTATGGCCATACATTATTTAATAAATTATAACACCAGCCGTCATAATTGAAAATGATACCACTCGATGTTGTAAGGGGTTTTGATTCAATTAAAGGCAAGAGGCATGACAAAGCAACCACCGCTTAAAAAAAAATAATGTCATTTCATAAAGGCGGTGAACGGATACGTAGAGGTGAAGGGACCTCTACTATTTAAAGGGAGGAAGGAGGATTTCAAAAGGGGAGGAAGAAAAGTGTTTTGGACGTTAAGGGAAAAACACAGTTGCAAGAAGGAGAATTGGTAATAAGATATTACAAACAGTAAATGCTAAGCTTAATTGTTCTGAAGATTTTGGGCACGGAAGAACAATTTGCATCAATTGAAAAGCATCCTGGACTGAGTACCTAGGTTATACTTAGTTTCTTTGGGAGGTTATGGTCTTTTGATAACGAGAGCGAGAGCTGGACTAATTCTGAAGCTTATTCATCCGCAGGAAACCTGGTAGGTACTTCTCATCAAATCAATAAATTTGATATATGAAATTTTGTTAAATTTTAAAGCAAGTTCATGAAGATTTCATATTTTGTTTACAGGGAATAGCTGTTTAAATTATTTGCAGTCCTTATATTTATAGCTGTTTAATTTATTTATAATCCTTACATTTTGTATCAGATGGAGGTTTCGATTCTCTGACCTGTGGGTTATGGGCCCACCACGCTTCCACTATAAATAAGGACTGTAAATAATTGAAACAACTATAAATGTAAGGATTGTAAATAATTTAAATAGCTATTCCCTGTGAACAGAGTATGAAATCTTCATGAACCTGCTTTAAAATTTAACAAAATTTCATATATCAAATTGATTGATTTGATGAGAAGTACCTACCTAGTTTCCTGCGGATGAAGAGGCTTCAAAATTGGTCTAGCACTCGCTCCCGTTACCAAAAGACCATAACCGCCCAGCCAAACTAAGTACAACTTAAGTACTTACTCCAGGATGCTTCTCAATTGATGCAAATTGTTCTGCCCAAAAACTGCAGAACAATTAAGCTTAGTCCAGGATGCTTCTCAATTGATGCAAATTGTTCTGCCCAAAAACTGCAGAACAATTAAGCTTAGCCCTTACTGTCTGTAATCTCTTATTACCAATTCTCTTTCTTGCAACGGTGTTTTTCTTTTAATGCCCAAAAGATTTTTCTTCCTCCTCTTTTGAAATCCTCCTTCCTTCTTTTAAATAGTAGAGGTCCTTTCACCTCTACGTATCCGTTCACCGTTTTTATGAAAGGATATTATTTTTTTTTAAGCGGTGGTTGCTTTGTTATGCATTTTGCCTTTAATTAAATTAGATCTCCTTACAACATTGAGTGGTATCATTTTCAATTATGACAGTTGGTGTTTTAATTTATTAAATAGTGTATGGTCATAATGATTTTAAATATTAAATATTATCTTATTTTTATAGCATATCAGGTTTAATAATAAGGTTTATGGGTTTAGTTTATTTAATATACATTTTGGGTTATATATGAGTTGGTAAACCTATGAATAAACTCAACACTTTTACTATATTTCTTACTAAATGTATATTTATTCTATTTACGAGAATTATGTATTTAATTAACACTTTTGATAATTAATTCATCTTATATTTAGACATTCTCCATGAATAGTTGATATATGTATATATATATATACACTAGTGCAATGTATATGATGTATATGCATATGTAGCTATCATATGCATGCTTCACATGCATGCTAATATTGCTATGTTGTTCGTGATTTGAAATAGATTGTTACATTATAAAGTATATCGATAATTCCTTTAGGGCATGTAAGGATTGTGTTATGTGATTGAATTTTCATTTATAATTGTGAAAACACTTTAAAATTTGTGATTTGAGATAGGTTTTTACATAGTTTCGCTGGGAGGTTATGGTATTTTGGTAACGAGAGCGAGAGTTGGACCAATTTTGAAGCCTCTTCATCTGCAAGAAATCAGGGAATAACTGTTTAAATTATTTATAGTCCTTACATTTATAGCTGTTTAAATTATTTACAGTCCTTACACCTTAAAGCTCTCTGGTAAGCATTTTCGTAACTTTTGCTTACAACAGGCCAATTATTCATTTAAAGTGAAAAATATAAACTGAATCAACGCAAAAGACATTCACACATTGACAAAGATTGTCATAGAGTATAAATCCATAATTTAAGTGACTCTCTCATTGCTTTTTGAGGTCTCATCATAATACTTGGTTGCATCATTAGTTGAACAGATAAATTGTTTGATGGATTGAGCATTAACTTGGCATCTTGAATTCATTGGTTACTTATTGCTATTCTGAAAACATTTCTAAAGTTAAATTGCTAAAAGAGAATTTAATTCACTATTGTCCTTAATAATATCGCTGCTATTAACTCATTGATTTAGAATTAATTGACATATCTGGCACTAGTTTGATATCACAACTCTACTACTGTCATAAGTACAATTTCTGTTTTAAAGGTGACTGTCCTCAGCGTTCATTTCAGCAAGGTTTAGTGATATTGAAATCTGAAATTTTGCTTAAGATCACACACATAAGCTTGTTGATTTAAAGAACACTTAAATTCATCTATTTTGTGTAGCAAATAACTCTGAGAAATTGATGAAATTTGCCTCTCTTACGCATTATTTGTTTCCTTGATTAAGTAAATGGTAATTGTGTTCAAGGCTATTTCTCTCTAAGCTAGTGCACGTCATTAGGTAATTTGTGGTTTCAAATAATTGAATGATTTGAGATCTAGTTGTGCATTTCTTTGATAATTATCACTGGCATTGATATTCCAAACTCTCTAGTTGTGAATTTCAAGGAGATTCCAAACTCTACATTTGTCGAAAACTTGCCTAAGATGACTTGTATGACTGATACCACCTTGAGAAAAAATTGTAAGATCATCTTGATATATCTCAATGATTTTACCAATTAAACTCTTAAAGGCATAATCATGGCCCTCTAAAAGGTAGCTCCAGCGTTAGTTAATATAAGAGGCATTCTAATGTATTCGAATGTACCCCACGGTGTGGTGAAAGTTGTTTTGTGCCAGTCTTCTTTCTTAATCCATATTTGATTATAGCCAGAAAAACCATCTAGGAATGACATCATTTTTGAACTTGTTACTCTTTGCAACAATATCTCCATGTTTGGCATGTTGGAAAATGTAACTATGTTCAGTCTTCATTAATGTACTTGAGTCATCGTGTAATGTACTTGTGAAAAGAATAAAGAAAATAATTTTTATTATTGTAACAATGGCTTATTAAAGCATGGGTTTCATGTTTGGGTCATCATTATATTAGTCAAAGTCCCCATTGTGGACTCCTAGGATTAATATTGGATTTATATAGTTGTTGTACATTTAAAGAGACCCTTCTTGGGTGTTTGAATAATGTAAAAAAGTTTAGTATTGAGTTAAATATGATTTATTTATCCTCCACAACAAGTTGGCCTAGAGAGATCAGGTCAGCATAAGGACCTTAATTCGACCCACAAGAAGCCTATAAATACAAGCTAGTTGAAGTCTTTTGGAGTATCAGATATCAAGCTAGTTCGATATGTCAAGAGTAGTTGGAGAAGTGCTAAGTCTGTTGCTAGGAAACCAAAAGAAGTGCGAGTTTGGGGAAGTCTAAGGAGAGAAGAAAATCAAGTTTTTGGTGTCTCTCTTTATTTGTTTCGTGCTTTCAATTGGGAGATCGAAGTCTCCTAAGTTTCGCTATTGCCGGAAGCTGCTGCCTAGTCGAAGTTGTTGGAAGGGGTCGAAGATTTGGAAGACTGACTTGGTGTGGAGGGAAGGTTTGGTCTTGGTCTAGGGTGAAGAGTCTCAAAGAATACTATTGAAAAGAAGAATTATTTTGACTGGATTTTCCCCTTGAGGGGGGTTTTTCCTTGGCATAGTGCTTATATCTCGTGTCTCTTGTTTTGTGATCTTCATACACATATAATATGGTAATTGTTTGAAGAAAGATAAGATAATAAAGAAGTAAAGGAAGCCAACACACTTGCAAGTAATTGTCAAGAAAGGAGAATCAAACCCTAATATAACTACTTTGCTTTCCCAACATGGAAAAGTGTAATTATCATTTTTTACATGCTAGATTAAGGTTTTTAAAATTGACACAAAGTCTGTTTGTCCCATTCTTTTTCGTAACAATCACAAAGTTGGAACACCATGTTGAATGCCTAGTTTGAGCAATAATACCCGCTGCAAGCATCTTTGAAAGCTCCTTTTGAACTAAGGGGGCCAACTTAGGATTTATCTGCCTAAGCTTTTGACGAAAGGGTTTAGCATTTTCATCTTTTAAAGGGATAGTATGTTCCATGACATTTTCCCTATAACTTTTTAACTCATCATAAGAAAATGTTAAAACATCTCTATATTGATGAAGTAAATTAATAGACTTTTTTCGCTCATCATCACTAGTACCTTTACCAATTTTCACGATTTTAGGGTCTCCAGAGGTTACAATGTTTACTTCAATGAACTCCCCTGGATCCACATTAATTTCATCTTTTTTCTTTGTAGCATCATGACGATCAAAATGATGCTCTAAAGCTACAATGTTCTTGGGAGTAGGATTAGTTATATCTTCTTGATTATCAAATCCATCTTCTTTATAACTAGCGTCAAAATTTTCAAATTCATCGAATTTAATAAGAAAGTGAATCACCTGTCTTTCATCATTGAAAACCTGCCAATGCTCAACTTTGTTAGTTACAGAAGGTCTAAAAACAATTTCCATTTTAACCTTATCCTTCAACAATTTATTAGATAACTACAAAGTATATGCTGCTACAGCCAGTTCATATGCCAAGTTATTCTTTTTTGGAGGGATAACTTCTAGACCAAGAGCATCAAAACATTCCATAGTATCCCATACAACATTTCAATAGTTTCTTAATCTTTGATTTTTACAAGTAAATTTGTTCTTACTCTGCATGATAATCAAATCAGAGTCTCCCTTGATACTAAGCAACTTAACCCTCAAATCTTTTTCCAATTCAAGACTCAACAATAAGGCTTCATATTCGGCAACATTGTTGGTCGCTTCAAATTCCAATCTATAGGCAAATTTGAAAATATGACCAAGGGGAGACTTTAATACAATTCCAACACCTTTAACATGCCTAGAAGATGCACCATCATTATACATACACCATACATTATTTTTTAAATCACCCACCTTCTTATCAACTGTGACCTCTGGGCGAATTATAGAGTTTGATAGAATGGCATAATCCCCAAGGCTAGGCTGTTCCTTTATTATTTCATTATGGGGACTCTTAGGACCTTCAACATGGAATCTTCTTTCAAGCTCTTTGTTAAGTCTAACAAATCCATCACCTCTAGGAGAAGGAATTGTAGAATATGACCAATTCATCTTAATACTTCCTTCTAAATCAGATTTTCAAATGTCATGCAATTAGAGTGACTTAGAGTGAAGAGATGTTCAAATAGCCCAAGTATTCAATTAGATCCAAACCAATCAACTATTTTTAGATTTCCAATGTCATGCAATTAGAGTGAATTTCTTTCAATGCCAATTAGTTCAAAGAGAATTAGACTCCAGCAAAGCTACCATTCACTAATCGAATAATGAGAATATCCTAGAAGACAAATACCATCACTTTCGTAAATCTGGTTACTGAACCCAAATATGTTCTGTGTGAATTCTCAAGAGCAAGTATTAAAACTTAGATTCTAATGCCAAAACATTGCTGAAATGAATAATGTGAACAGTCACCTCTACAATGAGCCCAAAACAGAAATTATACTTATGATAGCAGTGAGCTACTTACTATGCAATTTGGAAACTTCTAAGGATGCTCAATATAAATCGCTCAGGATGCAGACAATTGAATTTACCAATCTTCAAATCTCATATACCACAGTGATAATTAAAAGACAGTTGGCAATATTCAGATTTTTAGAGAGAGATTTAGGGCTGCTATCTTATATGTGTGATTATAAATTAAGAAATGAAGAGACAACAAGTGCTTATACGTGAAATCCAATGCCAGTAACGATACCAAACCTTGCTGATGTAAAAATGCAAACAGTTGCCAAGACACTTGTTTTTCGGAGATTATGTTTATGACAGCAGTGAGGAATTTAATGTCAAATCAGCGTCAAATATGTTCAACAGTTCCGAATTTACTAGCTTCTCAAATGTACCCAGAAAAAATGCAAACCAATGTTATGATTAGACCTTAGGCAATGTGTGAAAGTCACTGAAAATTGTATATATTTATGCTAATTCACACCTATGCAATTTATGTGATTTGCCTTGTCAATGTGTTGTTTTAATGTCCTTGTCAATTGTGCGGGCTTGGACAGGGGTTTCGAGGAGTGTTTGAGGGCTATTTCTGGCACTTAAAAATAATTTTCTAATCTGTTATGAACACAAATTATGTAAAAATAGATGATAAATAATAATCATAATAATATAATATAATAATAAATAATAAGTAAATTAACTAATGGTTAGTTAGTTAATAATGAAGAGGCATGTCTTAGAGACAACTCTGTTCATGAAAGGGTACTTACTTGGCTATATATACAGGACCCTCATTCTCATTTGTAATTATTCTACATCAATTCTTTATACAATATACAATTTACAATTACTGTCCTAGGATAGATGTATTTGTCTACAACGTATTTTAATATTTCCGCTGCGTATACAACTTTTAGTCGTTACATTGGGTACTTACTTGGCTATATATACAGGACCCTCATTCTCATTTGTAATTATTCTACATCAATTCTTTATACAATATACAATTTACTATTACTGTCCTAGGATAGATGTATTTGTCTACAACGTATTTTAATATTTCCGCTGCGTATACAACTTTTAGTCGTTACATTGGTATCAAAGCCACATCTGATCCCAACTTTTAGCCATCAAACTCCGTCAACATTGTTGCCGTCAAGACTCAAGCGTTTCGCTATGTATTGGGAGATTCTCTGTTCTGCCAGTTTCGCTATTAGGCCTTTGGCCATTATATATATATATATATGAAATAAAATAAAATAAAATAAAATGTTTAATATATATATATATATATATATTACATAAAAAAGCACGGAGAAAAAAAGTGTATATATATATATACCTGGTCGACGCTAGCCGCAAGCTCGTTTCACCTGCCACCACTAGAGGCCCGAGCGCATCCACCCTTCGTCCGTTCACCCAGCCATCGGATACACCTGCTGTCCACTGTTAAAAAAACAAAACATAGTTCTCCGCCCCGACAGTCGCTTCCTCCAACGGCAGTGCAACCACAGTTGCAACTTCGTTCACCACAACACACGACAACCGCTGCAATCAAACTTACCCAGACGCTGCATGGTCCCGTTGTCTCTCTTTGCAATCCCTTCTTTCCTTCCATAATAACTGTCCTTTGACACGATTGTCGTTTTGTCAAGACATTGCCACCAATGCCATGACCCTGTGTGACTGTCCGTTGTAGCCGTTAGTTGCTCTAGAAATTAACCCAAATCGAAGCTGCGACATAGTTGTACAATGCCCCCCAAGCCATAATTAGACCCTACGTCGAAGCCTAGCCATTGCCACCTTCATCGATACATAATTCGACAAGCCTTCCACTAATTGTCCACCGACATCTTCGACTTCTTCCACGCTATCATTCCTATAATTGCTGGCAGACTTCAGAAATTACTCTCTAACTGAGCTGCGTTGTCCAGAAAAAAATTGACTAAATAAAACAACATGACAATTTCTCTACAAACTAATCACAACTCCCGGAGAAAAATTATTAGATATAGTGGAGCTCGAAGGGCTGAGGGGTTCATTCGTGTTGTTCCAAAACAGTAGCACCTACTCACAAAATTCTTTAATTAGTGAACAAGGATAATTTAAAAGAGTTCACCGACATTTTTGAAAAGGTTAAAAAGAAAATAATTTATTATTTTACAAGGTTTTGTTCAATATATATAAATATAAACTAAATAAAAATACTATAATAAAATAATAACAAAGATAGTTCAGTGGCATATCAAGGAATTTTTAAAGAAGAGCTATTATCAACGTGAAAAAGGACTATTTTTGAAATTATAAAAGAGGAATAGTTTTTAATTGATATAGAAATATTTATAAAGGGATAAAAGGGTATCATTAAAAAAAAAAAAACGTAAAGGAAATTTAAGGGATTATTTAAATAAATAATAATTCCAAGGTATTTATAAGTTATTAGGGGTTACCTTTAAACCCTAAGCTTAGCGACAAACACAAAAGAAAGTTCGTCACTGAAGAAAGATAGTCTAATTTAAATATGAACAAAGAAACTATGGATTCCATCCACAACTCTACATTTTGGACCAGATGTCCATTTTGTGGACCATGAGATCAATATTTATTGATTTATAAAAATCGCACAATACCTTGTCCCAAATGTCGAAGATTGTTTACTTTAGAAGAATATCAAGATAACGTCCATACAGAAATTAAAAAATTAAAAGAAGAAATCTCCAAACTCCAAAAGAAGAATGATGTATTCGAAAAGAAATATAATGATGTCCAAGATTGGTTTCAAGAAAAATCAACAGAAAGCAACGAAGAAATTTGGCATCTAAGAAACCACAATGAGAAACTTATTGCACAAGTCAAAAAGTGTAAAACTAAGAAGCACAAGTTAGAACTAGAAAAAGAAAATTGTGACAAAAAAATCAACTAAAGTCTATCAAAGAATGAATAGGCAATTTATGCTTAAAAGACCTTACGAAAAATTATTACAACAGATCAAGTGTTTAAAAGACGAAAATCCTGAAGGCCAAAATAAAGTTGACTTAGAAAATGAGGAATGCTTACGTCTCAAAAATCATAATCAAAATCTGCTCAAACATATTAAAAAACTTAAGGACGATAAGAAATCATTGACGAATAGGTTCGAAGAATTTGTCGCAAAAGAAACACCAAAATCGCTAGATGTAGTAGTCCAAGTTGGGGAAGAAGAAACAAACATCCATTCCACTAATGTCACAGTTTAGGGAAATCCAAATCCTACTGAAGTAAAGACGTACCCAGGGGTTTCCGTTCAAACATTCCAAGTGATGATTCAGTTGCCAACTCAACAACAATAACACCCGAAGAAAATCAGGAATCAACCACTAACATGATAAGGGGAAGTCCAACCAAAAGAACCATGTACCGACATCCGAATCACAAGAGCAGACTTTCCCATCAATCTACGTACTAATGCCACTTATAAAATAAACAAGAAGTTTATGTTTCTAGGAATGCTGAAGTTTGCAGAATCCAGTCCCACGATAACGTTTCATCACAAAAGTTGATTCTGTAGAAGATCAATCTAGGATGGTTCGATCCGTTCTCAGTACAACAATTTTATATATCACTCGAAGGATCATATCAACTTGTATCGACAAAGATGACTGTTCCAAGATGAGAAGACATTCGTAGCAGAAAAAGAGATAAAGCAGAAGACATTTGTAGTAGAAGAAGAGATCACGCCCTTTCATCAACAAGCTTTGTGATTTTGGTTGCCATTCTAAATCTAAGAGGGAGAATATCAAGAATAAGCACCAAAATTGTTCCTGCAAGACAGACAAGTATTTTCCTAATAAGAAATATTATCTTTCTAAGAAAAGTTTTAAGGGGAGAAGGGTTGTATTTAGGAAAAGGACAAAGCCTTCAAAGAAAGTTGTTTGTTTTATTTGTGGAAAGGAAGGCCATTATGCTAATGCTTGCAGAGAAAAGAAAGACAAGAAGCAAATAAAGATCATGGATATATTTTCTTTAGTACATGATCCAAAAAATTGGGATCTCATATCCCATTCTGATGGAGAATATTTTGAAGTATCTAGTTCTTCTTCAGAATTGGAAGAAAATGAATTACCAGATATAAAAAGACTTGCACTAGATTCTGATTCTACTGACTTTGATGAGACATTTATTGCTGACATAAAAATGTTTCATTTTTCAGATAGTGTACAGGTAAAGATAGCAGAGGTCAAAGCTGAGTTGGCACAGCTTGATCCAGTACAGTTTACAGCCAGGAGAAGGTTAACAGAGAAACTTGAAAGCCTAGAAAGTCAGCTACCTTCTTCCAGAAGATCCAGAAAAAATTTCTCAGATGATGAATTCAGTGAGAAAGAGTTTGATTCAATGTTCAAACCTTTGATGATTACAGATGAGTCACAAGGATCAGGTATGGATACAATCACAACTCTTAAAAAGAAAATTGCAGATCTAGAGTCATCCATTCATCATACAAGAACATAAATGATTCAGTTATCATCTAAACTTCAAATGCTTATTGGTAATTATGATGATTGTAATTCAAAGCTAACAAGCTTGTTGATGAAGAATGTTTCAGAAGAGATTCCCTCAAAATCCACAAATGTTGATATGATAAGTATTATGGGAATTGGAGATAGAGTGATTATTCCAATTAAGATCAAATTGCCCAAAGTTAAGGAATACACTCTAGATGCTCAGATTGATTCTGGAGCAATGAGTAGTTGCTGCAAATTTGGCGCCATTCCTGCATATTATTGGCAGCCTACAAAATTACAATTCAGGGCTATTACAAAAGACTTGATGGAGATTAACCATATAGCTCCTGATTTTCCAATTTGTTTGAATGATGTTCAAGTATTTGTGATGTTGTACCGTTTTGATACCGGTACAGATTTTTTGAAGAAATTACTTCTTGGTACTTTTGATATAGATTCTGTTACTTTTTTTACAACAAAAGGTCCAGTGACAGTACCTGCTTTCAGTGACTACACAGTTAACGTACAACCTGTTGAAGAAGACCAAATTCAGTGCAGTCTACAGGATTTGTCAAAAATTCACAAAATTGTCAAAAATGCTGAGATTCATGGTCCAAAAACATTACAGAATATTTTGGACAAGCTTCGTAAAGATTGTACAGCAAGCCGTCCAGATGCTTTTTGGACAAGGAAAAAATATTTCGTGGCACTTCCTTATGTAGAAGGATATGTTCCTAACCACAAAAGGCAAGTGCTAATCACATGAGTCCACAAGAGCAAGATTTATGCAAACAGGAGATTACTCAATTGCTACAACAACAACTTATTGAGCCATGTAAAAGCCCTTGGGCTTGCCCAACTTTTTATGTGAACAAGCATAGTGAGCAGAAGAGAGGTAAGAAAGGGCTTGTTATCAATTACAAGCTCTTGAATGATGCATTACTCCCTATCAGGTATCCGCTACGTAATAAAGAAATCCTTCTTGCAAAAATTGCCAATGCTAACGTTTTTAGTAAATTTGATTTGAAGATTGGGTTTTGGCAAATTGGCATTATCCCTGTAGACAGGTACAAAACAGCTTTTATAGTCCCTCATGGACAATATCAATGGACTGTAATGCCTTTTGGATTAAAAAATGCTCCCTCTGAGTTTCAAAAAAGGATGGAAGACATTTTTGGAGGGGTAGAGTTCATAATTGTGTATATAGATGATTTACTTGTTTTCAGTAGAGATGTAAATAGTCACAAGATGCATTTAGAAAAGTTCTATGAAATGGTGTACAAACATGGACTTGTTCTTTCTGATTCTGACGAGAAGTTTCAAATTGGTAAAGTCAGAATTGATTTCTTAGGACTGCATATAGAACAAGGTCATATTGGGCTTCAATCACATGTTCTGACTTATTTATTAAAGTTTCCAGATGTCATTTCAGATGTTAAGAGTTTGCAGAGGTTTCTTGGTTGTCTGAATTATATCAGACAGTTTTATGAGAAACAATCAGATGATACTAAGACTTTGCAGAAAAGGCTAAAGAAGAAGACAATTGGGTGGACAAAAGAGATGACAGAAGCAGTCAGAAACATTAAAACTAAAATCAGTGAATTGCCAAAACTTAAACTTCCTGACACTAATCTTCCCTTTATTCTTGAAACAGATGCTTCACATCACACTTGGGCTGCAGTTTTGTTACAAAAGCATGGAAGGAAAGAGTTAGTCTGTGCATATGCTTCAGGCACATTTGATGACACAGAAATAAAGTATCCTTCTTCCCACAAGGAGATACTTGCAGTAAAAAGAGGGATCAAAAGATTTTATCTATTTCTTAAAAGTGTCAAATTCATTGTTCGCATAGATCTCAAACACATGAAAGGAATTTTGGCAAATAAAAGATTGTTAGATCAAGGTAATACCAGAGTCCTCAGATGGGCACTATGGCTTGAAGGATTTGATTTTGATATTGTGTACAAGTCTGGTGCTGAGAATTATCTTGCAGATATGTTGACAAGAGAAGGAGTTGAGACCAAGGAGATTAAAATGTTCAGGCCTCTTTGTCAAGATGAAGCTTCAACAAGTAGCAGTTCAGTCCAGTCTAATAGAGTCAGTCCAGTCGTCATTTGTAGTTTGTGTCAGTATGAGTTTTGTTGGAGTTGTTTTGTAAAAGGAGTCAAGTCTTTGCCTTTAGGTCTTCAACAACATATATTACAGAGATGGTTTGATTTTGAAGAATCTATGTGGTCTTATGCTAGAGAGTTACCATATAGAAATAGGTCATGGCGTGTGTACTATGGATTGTCTAGAGAGTCTGTATATTTTGGTTTCATTCAGAATACTGATTGGACATGGAATGATTATTTCACAATTCATCAGAGAGCTAGGATTCATGGGTCTGTTAGAGTCATATTTTATGCAATTGACATAGATAGTGCTGTAAATTGGTGGAGTCCTTGGTTCAAGTTATTTTTGTATAAGTATATGCCTAGAGTGTGTTGGATGCTAGATCATGATTTCCAAAGTACCATCAGTGCTCTAATTTGGGAATTGCATGTTGCTGCACAAAATGACTATGTCATAGAGTTCGAGTTTGTCCATCAAGACACAGTTGTAGTACCAGATGAAAGAGATGAATCTTTTAGTCTCTTTGTGAGTTTTCAAGGGAGGATCACTGTTGATGAAGAATACAGACCACATAATATGTATTCTTTTCCTTTCTACTGTTGTTTCAGAGAAGTTGGTCCACCTTGGTTGGATGACTCCATACCACATGAGATATTTGCTCCTGAACCAGAAGAATTATTAGAAGCTGAACAGTTTGCCAGGCATAATCGTGAGCATATCAGACATGATCATGAGCATGATTATGAAGATAGAGAGAATAGTGATTGATAGCAAAGATCACTCATTTGATATCTTTGCATATCTTACTTTTGGTTTCCGTGGGATTTGCTCCAGCAAAAATCTCCACTGTGTATTTACTTATCTAAAAAGTCGATGTCCTAGATTCCGGCTTGATTGTACTATTTACTTTATTAGATTGTGTCGGATTCGGTCCCCATATGGCTTAGCCTCCAAGGGACGAGATAACAAGTGATTGTCCTCACTTGCCCGAATTTTTATACTGTTCATTACTTTTGGTATACTTTTCTTTTTACTATTAGTCCTTTGGATATGATTTCCTGCGTGATATTCATACCAAAAGTAGATTCTCATTAGTCCAAGTTTCCGGTAAAAGTTTTAACCGGGTAACTGCCTAAGAGGTTATATATACTGGGGTTGTAAGAAGGGAGGGGCATTCGAAGTTTTTTAGTTTTTGGGTTGAGTCGGAACTCCTTGCTCTGCATGTGCGAGAATCATCTCGATTTGCTTGCATCACGGAGATGTAACTCCAAAAGAGCAACTTTTCTATTAATATTTCAAAACAACATTATATCAGAACTCAGAAGACATTTAAACTTTTGGAGTTAGATCTCCGTGATGCAAGCAGATCGAGATGATTCTCGCAGATGCAGAGCAGGGAGTTCCGACTCAACCCAAAAACTAAAAAACTTTGAATGCCCCTCCCTTCTTACAACCCCAGTATATATAACCTCTTAAGCAGTTACTCGGTTAAAACTTTTACCGGAAACCTGGACTAATGAGAATCTAGTTTTGGTATGAATATCACACAGGAAATCATATCCAAATGACTAATAGTAAAGGGCAAAGTGTACCAAAAGTAATGAATAGTTTAAAGATTCGGGCAAGTGAGGACAATCACTTGTTATCTCGTTCCTTGGAGGCTGAGCCATATGGGGACGAAATCCGACACAATCTAATAAAGTAAATTAGTAGAATCAACCTGGAATCTAGGACATCGACTTTTTAGATAAGTAAATACACAGTGAAGATTTTTGCTAGAGCAAATCCCACGGAAACCAAAAGTAAGATATGCAAAGATATCAAATGAGTGATCTTTGCTATCAATCACTATTCTCTCTATCTTCATAATCATGCTCATGATCATGTCTGATATGCTCACGATTATGTCTGACAAATTGTTCAGCTTCTAATAATTCTTCTGGTTCAGGAGCAAATATCGCATTTGGTATGGAGCCATCCAACCAAGGTGGACCAACTTCTCTGAAACTACAGTAGAAAGGAAAAGAATACATATTATGTGGTCTGTATTCTTCATCAACAGTGATCCTCCTTTGAAAACTCACAAATAGACTAAAAGATTCATCTCTTTCATTTGGTACTACAACTGTGTCTTGATGGACAAACTCGAACTCTATGACATAGTCATTTTGTGCAGCAACAACCAAATTAGAGCATTGATAGTATTTTGGAAATCATGATCTAGCATCCAACACACTTTAGGCATATACTTATATAAAAATAACTTGAACCAAGGACTCCACCAATTTACAGCACTATCTATGTCAATTGCATAAAATATGATTTTAACGGACTCATGAATCCTAGCTCTCCGATGAATTGTGAAATAATCATTCCATGTCCAATCAGTGTTCTGAATGAAACCAAAATATACAGACTCTCTAGACAATCCATAGTACACACGCCATGACCTATTTCTATATGGTAACTCTCTAGCATAAGACCACATAGCTTCTTCAGAATCAAACCATCTCTCTAATATATGTTGTTGAAGACCTAAAGGCAAAAACTTGACTCTTTTTACAAAACAACTCCAACAAAACTTATACTGACACAAACTACAAATGACGACTGGACTGACTTTATTAGACTGGAATGAACTGCTACTTGATGAAGCTTCATCTTGACGAAGAGGCCTGAACATTTTAATCTCCTTGGTCTTAGCTCCTTCTCTTGTCAACATATTTGCAAGATAATTCTCAGCACGAGACTTGTACACAATATCAAAATCAAATCCTTCAAGCCATAGTGCCCATCTGAGGACTCTGGTATTACCTTGTTCTAACAATCTTTTATTTGCCAAAATTCCTTTCATGTGTTTGAGATCTGTGCGAACAATGAATCTGACACTTTTAAGAAATAGATGAAATCTTTTGATCCCTCTTTTTACTGCAAGTATCTCCTTGTGGGAAGAAGGATACTTTATTTCTGTGTCATCAAATGTGCCTGAAGCATATGCACAGACTAACTCTTTCCTTCCATGCTTTTGTAACAAAACTGCAGCCCAAGTGTGATGTGAAGTATCTATTTCAAGAATAAAGGGAAGATTAGTGTCAGGAAGTTTAAGTTTTGTCAATTCACTGATTTTAGTTTTAATGTTTCTGACTGCTTCTGTCATCTCTTTTGTCCACCCAATTGTCTTTTTCTTTAGCCTTTTCTGCAAAGCCTTAGTATCATTTGATTATTTCTCATAAAACTGTCTGATATAATTCAGACAACCAAGAAACCTCTGCAAACTCTTAACATCTGAAATGACATCTGGAAACTTTAATAAATAAGTCAGAACATGTGATTGAAGCCCAATATGACCTTGTTCTATATGCAGTCCTAAGAAATCAATTCTGACTTTACCAATTTGAAACTTCTTGTCAGAATCAGAAAGAACAAGTCCATGTCTGTACACCATTTCATAGAACTTTTCTAAATGCATCTTGTGACTATTTACATCTCTGCTGAAAACAAGTAAATCATCTATATACACAATTATGAACTCTACCCCTCCAAAAATGTCTTCCATCATTTTTTGAAACTTAGAGGGAGCATTTTTTAATCCAAAAGGCATTACAGTCCATTGATACTGTCCATGAGGGACTGTAAAAGCTGTTTTGTACCTGTCTGCAGGGATAATGCCAATTTGCCAAAACCCACTCTTCAAATCAAATTTACTGAAAACATTAGCATTGGCAATTTTTGCAAGGAGTTCTTTATTAGGCAGAGGATACCTGATAGGGAGCAATGCATCATTCAAGAGCTTGTAATTGATAACAAGCCTTTTCTTACCTCTCTTCTGCTCACTATGCTTGTTCACATAAAAAGCTGGGCAAGCCCAAGGGCTTTTACATGGCTCAATAAGTTGTTGTTGCAGCAATTGAGTAATCTCTTGTTTGCATAAATCTTGCTCTTGTGGACTCATGTGATTAGCACTTGCCTTTTGTGGTTTAGGAACATATCCTTCTTTATAAGGAAGTGGCACGAAATATTTTTCCCTTATCCAAAAAACATCTGGATGGCTTGCTGTACAATCTTTACGAAGTTTGTCCGAAATATTCTGTAATGTTTTTGGACCATGAATCTCAGCATTTTTGACAATTTTGTGAATTTTTCACAAATCCTGTAGACTGCACTGAATTTGGTCTTCTTCAACAAGTTGTACGTTAACTGTGTAGTCATTGGAAGCAGGTACTGTCATTGGACCTTTGTTGTAAAAAAAGTAATAGAGTCTATATCAAAAGTAACAGGATGTAATTTCTTCAAAAAATCTTGTGCTAACAAAAAATCTGTACCGGTATCAAAATTGTACAACGTCACAAATACTTGAACATCATTCAAACAAATTGGAAAATCAGGAGCTATATGGTTAATCTCCATCAAGTGTTTTGTAATAACTTGAATTGTAATTTTGTAGGCTGCCAATAATATGCAGGAATGACGCCAAATTTGCAACAACTACTCATTGCTCGAAAATCAATCTGAGCATCTAGAGTGTATTCCTTAACTTTGGGCAATTTGATCTTAATTGGAATAATCACTCTATCTCCAATTCCCATAATACTTATCATATCAACATTTGTGGATTTTGAGAGAATCTCTTCTAAAACATTCTTCATCAACAAGCTTGTTAGTTTTGAATTACAATCATCATAATTACCAATAAGCATTTGAAGTTTAGATGATAACTAAATCATTTATGTTCTTGTATGATGAATGGATGACTCTAGATCTGCAATTTTCTTTTTAAGAGTTGTGATTGTATCCATACCTGATCCTTGTGACTCATCTATAATCATCGAAGGTTTGAACATTGAATCAAACTCTTTCTCATTGAATTTGTCATCTGAGAAATTTTTTCTGGATCTTCTGGAAGAATGTAGCTGACTTTCTAGGCTTTCGAGTTTCTCTGTTAACCTTTGCTGGCTGTAAACTGTACTGGATCAAGCTGTGCCAAGTCAGGTTTGACCTCTGCTATCTTTACCTGTACACTATCTGAAAAATGAAACATTTTTATGTCAGCAATAAATGTCTTGTCAGAGTCAGTAGAATTAGAATCTAGTGCAAGTCTTTTTATATCTGGTAATTCAATTTCTTCCGATTATGAGAAAGAACTGGATGCTTCAAAATATTTTCCATCAGATTGGGATATGAGATCCCAATCTTTTGGATCATGTACTGAATAAAATATATCCATGATCTTTATCTCCTTCTTGTCTTTCTTTTCTCTGCAAGCATTAGCATAATGGCCTTCCTTTCCACAAATAAAACAAACAACTTTTTTTGAAGGCTTTGTCCTTTTCCTAAATACAACCCTTTTTCCCTTGAAACTTTTCTTAGAAGGATAATATTTCTTTTTAGGAAAATACTTGTCTATCTTGCAGGAACAATTTTAGTGCTTATTCTTGATATTCTCCCTCTTAGATTTAGAATTGCAGCCAAAATCATAAGTTTCCTTGAGATTATTGCAGAGCTTAGTGCTAAAATGCATTTGCTTATGAAAATTCTTTTTAGCTTTTGCAGCAGCACACTCTTTCTGCAAAATTGAAACAATTAACTGTTGTATAGCAACAAAAGATGAGTTCTCAATCTTGATCTTATGTTCATCAATATACTGATTAATCAGATCTGGAATTTTCCCCGGCATGGAAGCTATATAATACCTCAAATATGCAACATTATGAGGATCATTTGCTTGATACAATAATTTCTGCATAATGCAGAAATATTCTTGCAAATAGTCTATATTACATAACCTTTGAGATAAAAACAACTGAGAATGGTGAGCTGAATCTTTTGGTACAATCCCTACAAACTCATGTGTTAATGCATCGAATAAAGCTTTTAAGGGATCATCTTCATTTTCAACGATTTGGTTCATCTTTTTATCTGATAACTTATCCCACCATTGCTTAAGAATACCAGTAAAAGACCAAATAATTTGAGTAACAATATCTGACCATTCTGCCTTAGTTTCTGCTTTTCTCTGTAAAGCCCAAGCATGTACATTATGTAACACAGTAATGACTTCATCATAGCTCAAACAATCAATATTAACAAGCAGAGTATCGCCAAATCCTTTGGTGGCAGGATTTTCCATTTTTAATGGAATATTCTGCAACTTCTCAGCATATTTGCTAAATGGGCTTGTTGCAGATGCTTCATGGGCAGTGGTTTCTTCATTATTTTTTCTTCCTTTATGAATATAAGAAAAAGTTTCACCTCTTTCTCTCTTAGAACTTGGTTCACCTTGTGCTTGTTCACCAGGGGTTCTTGGAGTAGAAGTGACACCAGACATGGCCAAAATTTGAGGAAATTGTGGAGCAGATGATTGGCCATTTTCTATCAGATTTTTAAGACTAACATAATTCTTAGGGAGTCTTAGGCTTTCAAGAGAAGGGAAACCTTTTCAAAGCTTGTTGATGAAAGGGCGTGATCTCTTCTTCTGCTACAAATGTCTTCTGCTTGATTTCTTTTTCTGCTATGAATGTCTTCTCATCATTGAATAATCATCTTTGTCAATACAAGTTTGTTAAATTGGCAACTAGGGCCAAACTCCATGTGGGTCATCTTATTTATGGCAGCTGATATTTTTACTGGATCCCTCTCATCGAGAGGTGTAGAATTGTTCTAAAGATCATTCGAGTTCGATAAGTATTTATGGAGTTGTGAATTTATTTGTATTATAAGACTGATTGTCAAGTCGGCCAACATCTTATGTATGCTTGGAAGCCCAATAGTCATGTCCATTCATCATCTACGTTTTAAAATAAGAGAAGACTTGAAGTCATTTTACACACATTTTTCATGTGATCTCCTCCTCTCCACGTCTTGGGTTTTTGGTGGAGAGACACTAATGAAGATACGTTGGGCTAAGTGTATAAAAGCTGCAGATGATGCCCTAGCTAATGCCCTAGATGCTAGACGTTCATGAAGACACTATATACGCACAACAATGGAGACTCATGCATATACACGCACAACAATGGAGACTCTTGCATATATGAAACAATGGCAGATACGTTGTCATACATATAATGAAGACTATAGCACAACCTCTATACGCTAGCATGCCTCTATACGCTGTCATGCATATACACAACATTTAAATCGCAGTCATGGTGACATATAGTACACATAACTCTATACACGATGTATGCGTAACATATACGCTGTCGTACGCAACAATTCTATATACGCATATACGCTGTCATACGCAGCAACTCTACATAACATATACGCAGGTCATACGCAGATATGGAATACGTTGTAATGGAGATAAGAAGCCGCAGTCATATAGAGAGGAACTGTAGTAGGGTTTGACTGCACCTAGGGTTTCGGTGTAGTCACAACCTCGTTGCCAGGAGCAATGAATAACGTCATTGCAGTGAAGAAGAGTCTCAGCGTACCTATCATCTGAAGGAGGTATCTCACGTTATTTTGTGTGAGTATTGGAGCAGATCCGCTCTACAGGATTTATCATATTGTTTTGTACAAATGATAAAGGAATGATGTAGTCTCAACAGCTTAACAGTGAGGGTTACATAATAAAGCAGTAATGAGAATCACTATCTCAACAAATATACAGTGATGACAAAGGTATATTGCAATAGTTCACATAATGATGACTTCAATGAAGAGCTCATTGACATAATGTAATGAATGTCTTAGTGCATCAAGGAAAGCATAGAGATCACAATGAGTGGATCACGTTGATATGTAGCAACAATGAATATCTCCGTGATGATGGCTTCAATGGTGCTGAAATGAGGAGGATCTCAGCAACGATGGAAAAGAGGATTAGAGATCTGGTAAATGGATCTCGGTGACATGCAACAATGACTTGGAGTACAACATGATGTATGAGCAACATGATGTATAGGCAACATGATGTATGGGCAGCATAGTGATGAGATCATGAGCAGCATGATGCATCATGATGGTACTACACGGTAAGGTGCGGCAAATGGACAAGATGTAGCACTATGATAGGTGGAGTCACCTTAGAGAATTAGTTGAAGCAATGTGTCTTCAACTGATCTCATGCGATATCAAAAGTCAAAGTGTTGACTTCTATTGTAAATGTACTATCTCTCTCACTTTCTCTGCTGAACTTTGAAGAGCATAAAAGAAGAATTGATCAAGGGTTTCCCCACATTGTGGGGTTTGTCCTTGTCTAGCACCACATCTTGTGTCCTCTTGTCTTGGCTTGTCTTCTGCGATTTATATTTGTGTTCTATCTGCAGTTTACTTTATTGCTGATGTGATTGCTAACTGTGAAAATTTAAATAAATTGCTGTTGCATAGAACATACCAAAACTTAGCAAAGTTGATATGATCCTTGGAGTGATATATAAAATTGTTCAATTGTGAACGAATCGGACTATCCTAGATTGATCTTCTGCGGAATCAACTTTTGTTATGATTCGTTATTGTGGGACTTTTGGTCGTTACATAATTTCCGAAACTTCTGCCCAAAAATTAAATCTTTACTCTAAACTGATGTATTTTGTCTTCAATTGATCTCAGAAATTTACGAAACCCCAGATCTGAATTTTCACTGAATGATCTAGTCGTTTATTCCTGCAAACAATATTTGAGACAAGATCTTGCCTTCCAGGGTCTAGATCTATCTCAAAACTCCAAAATTTTTCTTGAAGAATTTCAGATCTCCACCTGCACAAAATAAAAAGAAAACATAGATCCCGAACATGTACAAAAAATAAAACTAAAACCCAAAACCCCAATGTTAGAAATGTAAAATTATTCTACAAAATTTTTAAATCTATACAAATAAAATATAGATCTATTGGATTTGAGGAGTATTAGTCTAACCCGCTCTAAGATCTGTAGGTATAAGCTATTCCTAGCTAGATCTATCAATTAAACTCAGTATATGAAAGATAAATAATTTTAAATGAGGGGCTAGCCAAGAAACCCAGCAAGAAAAACTTCGTTAGATAGATCCCGTGGTTTCAATCAGAAAGGCTCTTTAGATCTTATGCCTTGGGAGTTGGTTGGTTCAACCAAGGACTTCTCCTAATGTCCAAATTTTTTGAATACAAATGATTTTTACACACTCAAGATCAAGATGTCAGATCGATAGAGATATAAAATAACAATGTAATCTTAAAGAATTAGAGATTCCTGTTAAATCAATTAAATTAAAATGCTATCTTAGATCCAGTAACCTATGCAAGGTACTTGTGCAATAAGTTATTCCTTGAAGGCTAACAATCAACAACTTATAAAAATATTATTTAGCGAAATATTAAGAACATTATTACCATAAGAAGTAGGAGAGTAACACTAGAATCAATGAAAATCTCAAAGACTTTGTGTTATTATTTTTCTAAAGAAAATTACAAGAGAAGTTTAAGAGCTAGTACACAATACAATGATCGGATGATTTGTGAGACAAATGACCTCTAATGTATAGATAAATTCTCCAAACAACTAGTTGGTTTGATCCCGTCAAAATAATCTTGACCATTGATAAAGATTTAATTGTCTTTTAATCTCTATCGTCGAAATATTTATTTTTTGAGGAAATTCAAAATTTTTTCAAAGCATAAATATTTCGACAGTGGAGATAAAAAAATAATAAAATCTTTATCAACGGTCGAGATTACTTTGACAAAAATCAAACCAACTAGCCATTTGGATAATTTATCTATAAATTTGAGGTCATTTGTCACATCAAGGGATCCGATCATTGAGTCATGTACTTGTTGTTGAAGCTCTCTTGTATTTTTTTTTTGAATAATAATAATGCAAAGTTTTTTGAGTTTCATCGATAACAATGTATCTCTCTGGTTTTTTATGTTGAAGTTGCTTTAATGTTTTGCAGATATTATTTTTTAAGTTGTTGGTTAATAACTTTTGTGGAATAATCTATTGCACATGTATTTTGCTTAGGTTATTGGATTTAAAGTAGCATTATAATTTGATTTGATTAACAGGTATCTGTAATCCTTGAAGATTAAATTGCTATTTTATATCTCTATTGATTTAACGACTTAATCTTAAGTGTGTAGAAATGTGCAGAAATCATTTGTATTAAGAAAATTTGGGATTTGGAGAAGTCTTTGGTTGGACCAACTAACTTCTTAGGCATAAGATATGAAAAACATTTCTGATTAAAATCCTAAGATTATCTAATGATTCTCCTTTTGCAAAGATTTTCTAGGCTAGTACCTAAATTAAAATTTTTATTTATCTTCAATAATTTGTGCTAAATAGATAGATCTAGCTAGAAAGAGTTTAAATCTATAAATCTGGGAGCGGAGATGGACTCATACTTCTCAGATCTGATAGATCTGTAATTTATTTGTATATATTTGAGATTTGTAAAATATAATTTCAAATTTCTAACATTTGGGTATTTGGATTTAGTTTACTTTTTGTATATATGTGGGATCTGGGGTTTTATTTTTATATTGTGC
The DNA here is from genome assembly GCA_031772625.1 of Pinus tabuliformis. NCBI lineage: Eukaryota > Viridiplantae > Streptophyta > Pinopsida > Pinales > Pinaceae > Pinus > Pinus tabuliformis. Next base: position 684,932,699 of record CM062809.1, read on the forward strand.
AGGAATAGATCTGAAGATTACTAAATATAGTTTTTGGGTTTTGAGGCAGATCTAGGCATTGGAAGACAAAATCTAGCCTCAAATTTTTGATTGCAGTGATAAAATGACAAGATCTTTTAATAAAAATTTTGATTCGAGGTTTTCATAAAAAAATTATGTGATTTGAAATCAAATCTTGGGCTAATTTTTTCTTCTAAATTTAAATTTAATTTTTTTGAAAGGCCTATAGGCCCAACGTTGCCCTTGGCTGCCTAACGCTGCCTCCTTTTAGCCTTGTCGTGGCCTCAACTTGTTCACACCCCTCCTTTCCCTTTCCGCTGCTTCCTTTCCTCCCTTCTCCGCAACAGCTTCCTTCCTTGCTATCGCTACCCTTTTTTCCTGTGACATCATCTCTTTCCCTGCTTTTTCTCCTATCTCCTCCATCCCACCCTTATGCTCTTCCTTTCGTTGCCCAACAACCTCCCTCTGCCTGCCGCTATCTTTTTTCCTTGGCAGTAGCCTATCCTCGTTGCTCCTTTTTCTGGATCCCTTCGCTTACCCATCCAAACCCTCACGCTTCCTGATAACAACCCTCCAACCTGGCCTACCATCCTCCTCAGCCTGCGACAACCCTTGCCATGGCTTCTTATCCACCCGTTAGGCCTTCCTCCTCTTCCCAATCCTTCGCAGCCTCATTATCGCTTTGACCGCTGGTTGTAGCAGCCTATTTTAGGCTTGCCGCAACCCTAGCTCCCTAAATTTCTGCCATTATGTAGCCTTGGTCTCGCCTCCTCAGGGTCCTAGCCTCAACACTGCTCTTTTTTTGGCCTTAATCCTTGCTACAAGATTTCATCTCCCCTTGTTGTGACCTTTAAGGTTTCTCTCATCCAAGCGCAAGCTTTAGACTTTCCTTCTTCGCTTCCTTAAGCTCTCACTGTGTTGCCTTCCCAATCATTGTTCAAAAGTTTCATTTTTGTTGAGCATAAGTCAAGGTTTTGATATCAGATTTGAACTGTGGACACTCCATTGACAGATCTAGCTTTAAGGTTCTCTGGTATGAATTTCCGTAACTTGCTCTGATCACTTTTGCTTACAGCAGACCAATTATTCATTTAAAGTGAAAAATCTAAACTGAATCAACACAAAAGACATTCACACATTGACAAAGGTAATCATCGAGTATAAATCCATAATTTAAGTCACTGTCTCATTGCTTTCTGAGGTCTGATGATAATACTTGGTTGCATCATTAGTAGAAAAGATAAATTGTTTGATTGATTGAGCATTAACTTGGCATCTTGAATTCAATGGTAACTACTACTATTTTGAATACAATTATGAAGTTAAAGTGCTGGAAGAAAATTTAATTTACTGTTGTCCTTAATAATATCTCTGTTATTAGCTCATTGATTTAGAATTAATTGACATATCTGACACTAGTTTGATATCACAACTCTACTACTGTTACAAGTACAATTTGTATTTTAAAGGTGATTGTCCTCAACATTCATTTCAGCAAGGTTTAGTGATATTGAAATGTAAAATTTTGCTTAAGATCACACAGATAAGCTTGTTGGTTTAAAGAACACTTAAATTCATCTATTTTATGTAGGAAGTAAGTCTGAGAAATTGATGAAATTTGACTCTCTTAAGCATTCTTGTTTCGTTGATTAAGTAAATGGTAATTGCGCTGAAGGTTATTTCTCTCTGAGCTAGTGCATGCCATTAGGTAATTTGTGGTTTCAGATAATTGAATGATTTGAGATCTAGTTGTGCATTTCTTGGATAATTATCACTGGCATTGATATTGGATAAGTAGTCTATTGTGGACTTTGGTAAACTGTGTATCTTTCGGTCCTCAAATTGAGTATTTTCATATTGCGAGCATTCTTCATACTTGAGCTTATCTATTGAATGTTTGGGTTTAAGTACTTAGCGGTATAACTCAGAATAAATCGTAAATCTAAGTGGTCCTAAGTTTCAAATTTCGCTTCACTAATCATCTTCCTATTCCTCCTTACATTCTACATTTTAAGTTAGTCTTGCATTTAATAATCGACCTCCAAGCATAAGTTTGGTTGAAAGAAAGAGAGGAACACCGTTGTGTCTTCTCTTGAGAAGTCTAATCTTTTTAGTGTCTAAAACAGTGGCCTTGCAATCTTCAGAGCCACAGTCTCTGCACCATCGAAGGCATTGGGTACGTTAGATTTCAAGGGGAGGGATCGTGAATCAAACGCTTGTGTGCTTCACTTTGACTTCTCTCTGCCCTTCACTATAAAATTTAGGCTCAATACAGACGAAGATCAAAAGACATACTTAAAATATGCATTTAAATAAAATCAACGAAGATTTTTACATTTCACTTAAGTCATAGGAATTGCATTTTCATATAGGATAGTTACTCATTAGGGCAAAAATTGCCCATCTTGTAATTGGTCCTAAATTTACTAACCAAGAGAGTTGACTCCATAAGGCACTGGTTTCAAACATCTAAATCTAATCGAATCTTTAAAGTCTTGTTAGATAACAAATACTTGGCCGCCCAACTATGTCTCCCGGATTGGTTGGTTCCCAAATAGTCCTTTTTCCATCCATTTCTGTAGGGTCATACTCCTTAGTTCGCTGTTGGGAGACATCTTAAATGTTGATTTGTGGTACCATTAGTTGTGCTATAACCATGAAAATTGGTGGAGAGGCCAAGGCAAATGAGATTTCCAAGACCTATAAATCGTTTTGGGAAATTCCACCAGATGGAGAGATATTAAAATAATTAATATTTTTGATTGGGTTCCTAAGTATAAACTTAGGAAAATTAAAATATTAATGTGTATTAATATAATATGGGTGAGAATGTTCTAAATAACGAGGATGATTAGGGACTTAATCTCAGCCGTTGAATCATCAACATGAAAAGTATAAGAGGAGGCTTGAGGGTCAGTTGGAGATACACTAAGTTGATTAGTCAGTTCGATTTTATGGGGTGAGGCTTGCTGAGAGAATCAAATCAGTGATCTGTTGAAGTGAGGGGCAGTGCAGCAGGAAGCTGAGAATACATAGTAGAGAGGCAGAGATAGTGCCCGAGAGACATCGTAGAGTCAAGGAGAGCTGACGTAGAGGCAACCAGAGTTGACGCAGAGGCTGAGAAGGCTAGTGTAGAGGACGCAGAGGGCCAAGGGGTTGACGTAGAAGCCGCAAATGCTGACAGAGGCTGACATAGAAGCTTGGAGCGCTGACGCTGGGCAGAAGAGGTTGCGTTGGGTGATTTTCGTGCGGTAGAAGACGCTGTGTTGGGTGATTTTGGTGGGGTAGACTAAGTGTTGGTGAGCTGATGCAGAGCCATATGAGGGTGACACAGTTCCAGAGAGAAGCTTGGAGCAACTTTCATTGTCCAGCTAAGGAATTGTCGAAGTCATTGTGTGGTTCATCATTCGGTTGTTGATCAGTCGAAATATCTGTCTTCGAAGAGAGGTACTACTGCCAAGGAAAATCTCTGAAGGGTGAGCCATTTCTGGCACCCTAGTTGTATTAAAAAACTGCATAATAATAAAACCCTCATATCTGCTGCACCGGTTTTCCGACATTTGGTTTTTCTGGGGACGATTGTACAAAAATAATGGTGTCCTTTGTGTGATTGTCTCAGTTATTTCAGTTGCTGATTTGTTTATCTATGAACGCTGCATTTGTTTTTATTTTGGTATGTATATTAATAAATAAATTGTTAATGGAATGAACAAGTAGGAGATAATAAATTAGATAACGCAGTATGGATTTCTGATGTGTCAGAGTTAGAAATTTCCACATTAAACAGAGAGATTGGGGATTAGGGTGACAACCCCCGATTTGAGTCGTTGTCGCGGTGCCTAGACATTCTGTGCGACAACAAGTCCTAAAATGCTTAAGGGACTTGACCAAGGCATATGCTTACTTTTCCATGGTAGTATAATTTAATTCAAAATTTTGAAGAGCTCTACTCATGAAAACAATAGGTTGTTCGTGACTATCCTTATTCTTTTGTAACAAGACATCGACAACTGTATCCTCTGAAGCAAAAGAAAAACAATGAAATCTTTAGAATAATCAGGGCTAGCCAAAATGGACGCTTTGGAAATAACAGCTTTGATTTCCTGGAAACCCTTTTTACTGTCTTCTTTCCACAAAAAATTAACATCTTTCCTAAGAAGACTTTCAATAGATTTGGCTATCTCCGCATAATTTGGAATAAATGTCCTAAGAAAGTTGCTCTTTCGAAGGAAAGACTGAAAGGATTTGAGATTATGAGGAAGAGGAATCTTTTGGATTGCCTCAACCCTTTCAGGATCTATCTTGATCCCATCTTTCGAGATGATGTGACCAAGTAACTTCACTTTAGTTACTCCAAATATAGATTTAGCAGGATTCAAGGAGATTCCAAACTATCTACATCTGTCAAAAACTTGTCTAAGATGACCTATATGACTGAAAACATTCTTAGAAAAAACTGTAAGATCGTCTTGATATATCCCAATGATTTAACAATTAATCCCTTAAAGGCATAATCCATGGCCCTCTGAAAGGTAGCTCCAACGTTAGTTAATCTGAAAGGGATTCTAATGTATCTGAATGTACCCCATGGTGTGGTGAAAGTAGTTTTGTGTTGGTCTTCTTACTTAAGCCATACTTGGTTATATCCAGAAAAACCATCTAGCAATGACATCATTCCCGAACCTGTTTCTCTTTGCAACTTAATCTCCATGTTTGGCTAAGGGTAATTATCCTTTTTACATGTTAGATTAAGGTTTCTAAAATCGACACAAAGTCTGATGTCCCATTCTTTATCTAACAATCACCAAGTTGGAACAACATGTTGAATGCCTTGTTTCAGCAATAATATCCACTGCAAGCATCTTTGAAAGCTCCTTTTGAATTAAGGGGGCGAACTTAGGATTTATCTGCCTAAGCTTTTGACGAAAGGGTTTAGCGTTTTCATCTTTTAAAGGGATAATGTGTTCCATGACATCTTCCCTATAGATTTTTAACTTGTCATAAGAAAATACTAAAACATCTCTATATTGATGAAGTAAATTAATCAACTTTTTTTGCGCATCATCACTAGTACCTTTACCAATTTTCACAATTTTAGGGTCACCAGAGGTACCAATGTTTACTTCAATGAACTCCCCTGGATCCATATTAATCTCATCTTTTTTCTTTGTAGCATCATGACGATCAAAATGTTGCTCCAAAGCTACAGTGTTCTTGGGAGTAGGATTAGTTATATCTTCATGATTATCAAATCCATCCTCTTTATAAATAACCTCAAAATTTTCAAATTCGTACGACTGACTAAGAAAGCGAATCACCTATCTTTCATCTATGAAAACTTGGCAATGCTCGACATTGTCAGGTACAAAAGGTCTAAAAACAATTTCCATTTAGCCTTTTCCTTCAACAATTCATTAGATAACTACAAAGTAGATGCTGCCGTAGCCAGTTCATCTGCCAAGTTATTCTTTTCTCTAAGGATAGCTTCTAGATCAAGAGCATCAAAACATTCTATAGTATCCAATACAAAATTTTAATAGTTTCTTAATCTTTGATTTTTACGAGTAAATTTGTTCTTAATCTGGATTATAATCAAATAAGAGTCTCCCTTGATACTAAGCAACTTAACCCTCAAATCTTTTTACAATTCAAGATCCAACAATAAGGCTTCATATTCAGCAACATTGTTGGTCGCTTCAAATTCAAATCTATAGGCAAATTTGAAAATATGATCGAGGGGAGACTTTAGTACAATTCCAACACCTTTACCATGCCCCTAAGATGCACCATCAACATACATAGACCATATCTTATTTTTTAAATCACCCACCTTCTCATCAACCTTGACGTCTGGGGGAATTATAGATTTAGATAGAATGGCATAATTCCCAAGGCTAGTTTGTTCCTTTATTATTTCATTATGGGGCCTTTAGGATCTTCAACATGGAATCTTCTTTCAGACTCTTTGGTAAGTCTAACAAATCCATCACTTCTAGGAGAAAGAATTGTAGCATATGACCAATTCATCTTAATACTTCCTCCTAGATCAAAGTCCATTTCCTAGACAACAACATGCCTCAAGCATCAAGAACATTGACTACAACTATGTCCTTTACAATCATAATGTCAGGGTACACTGATAAATGAACTTGTAAATCCTTGATTAACCCATGAACTTCAATCTTTTTAAAATCCATGGTACATATGTTGTAGTAAGGCTAAGAAATTTTCAAATTGCGCTGATCCATGACCCTTTTGGTTATAACAGAAGTCGACACGCCAGAATCTAACATGAAGTTATATAATCTATAACCATTGACTAGCAAAGTAATAAAAAATGGTTCATGATCTTTGTTATCTGAATCCATACTTCGCAAACATATGGGGGCATCTTGATAGATAGTCTCAGGAGCCTTCTCTTGAGAAACATTAACATAAGGAGTTTCAATGGCATTTAATAACTTAGCCTCTTGGGAAGGAATATTCAATATCTCGGTGACAGGAACCTAGATTTTTGCATTAATTAACCTATTTCCCAAATCAACATCCAATCTAGAGCTTGAGCATGGGTTAAAACTTCGCGAGGTAATTTGATTATCATTTTGATCCTTATTCCTTCCTAGATAGGTTAACCCTTTATCTGTTGCAATCTCCAGGACTTGCTTTGGAGAAGGCTATTCACCAAACAAGTCAACCATCAAATCCTTTTCGTGATAAAGTTATTTATACTAAAGGAAGATGTAGAAGGCCTGAATTCATGACTATTTTCCTTAACTTCCTTCCAGTCTTCCATAGATAAAGAGTATTCCTTGCCAACCACATTTATTTGATTACTTGTCCCAACCTCCCACTATTCATAATTCTCTTGACAATGGGGCAAGTAGCCTCTTCATGAAGAGCATCACAAACCCTACAATAAGGAGGAGTTTCATCCACAAGATTGGAAGATTCAAGAGGATTTGGCGGTCTATTCTCATTAGATCGACCTTTCTTTTGCCAAGCATTATTATTCCGATTATTATTATTATTTCTAGGTTGGAAGTTCTGAGCTTGAGACCTTTTCATTTGGACCAACCTAGATTGCAAGGCACTTATTACTATAGCATGATTAGATATTAGCTTAGCTTGATTTAACTCCATGCTTTCAAGATTTTGCATCATCTTTTGCATAGGATCATCATAAGATTCTTTAATCTCTTTACCTTTAGGTTGTTTCAATTTGGTTGAGGCCCTATCAAAACTTGGGATTTCAGACTTCCTAGATGTTTTTTTATCGTTTTCAAGCTCTTCAGCAAAAGTTTGAGCAACATTATAGTCACGATTCTTAGCACGTCTCAATTCATAAGAAGTATCAACATTAAAGGCATCAATATAGAAACCCTAAAGAGACTCGTCATGAGGTTTATAATCTTGAGGTATCTCATTCACAATACCATTAAACCTTTTATTGAATTCCTCTGCAATCTCATTTTCATTCTTCTTTATGACGCTGATAGCTTTAACCAGATATCTTTCTTCTCGTTTATCTCCAAACTTGTCCTTAAAGGCAGTAATAATTGACTGTAATGAATCACAAGAATGATCAGTTCTCTCAGTGAACCATTCCAAAGCATATTCTTCCAAGGAGAGCACAAAAAGCTTCAAATCTACATCCTCATGATTAGCGTTAGCACCAACCCATTTATTAATGAAATGCCAAAAAATATTAAGGTGATCTTTAACAGTTATCGCGTTATTGCCTTATAGAAAGAAGGCAATTTATCCAAACCTTTTCAGGGAGGTCATGTAGATAAACCTGAATGTTAGCGACATTACAAGGAAGATACAAGTCATCCATGAAGTCTTGTTGAACATGATTAAAAGCGAACGTGTATCACAGAGAGCTTCCTACCTGAGATTAACAAGAAGTGTACGAGAAGATAGCTTGTGTAATTGGACTCTGAGAACTTTTTTAGGATCTGGAGTAGGATTAAAGAAGCTACTTGGGTTCTTTCTAGTATACACCTCTTTAGAAAATGAAGGAAGTGGCGTCGCCACTAAGACATAAATCTAACTTCAGATAACCAAGATGCAAGGAAGGAAGTTGGTAAAAGGAACCAAGGACAAGGAACTTATCTCGGCGAGAGATAAAAGGATGAGAAATGAGGAGATGAAAATGACTATGATAAATGTCGCAAAGCCAAGGTCCAAAAATTTGGTCCTCGTCAATGATGCAAAAAAATGTTGTGGCTCAAAATGAATAGGCACCGCGACAATGAGTTAGGTAGGGGGCTGTCGCCTAATCGCCAACCTCTCTGTTTAAGCTATCTGCCAACAACAGACTATAGGGGGTAGACCTTATGGAAATAAGATGAAGAAGGACTAATTGGGAACCAACTAGTCAGGGAGAGACAATTGAATGACCAAGTACTTGTTTAGATCTAGCAAGATTTTAAGGATTCAATTAGATTTATAAGATTTGAAACCAGTGCTTTATGGAGTGAATACTCTTGCTTTATGAATTTTAAGACCAAGTATTGGATGTACAACTTCTCCTTTGATGAGTAACTATCTTATATGAATGCAATTGCTAGGACTTATGTGAAATGCAGGAATCTTGGTTGATTTTTCTTAAATGCCTAGTCTAAGTATGTCCTTTGATTGTTGTCTGTATTGAACCTAAACTTTATAGCAAATGACAGAGAAAAGTCAAGGTGAAGCACAGAAGTGTGTGATTAACAATCATTCTCCTTGTAATCTAATGTACGCGGTGCTTCTGGCGTTGCAGAGGTTGTGGCACTGACCACTACATGGTCAGTACTAAAAATGGTAGACTTCTCGAGAGAAGATGCAAATGTGTTCCTATCTCTCTATCAACCAAGCTTATGTTTGGAGGTCAGTTATTAAATGCAAGACTACCTTAGAATGCAAATGCAAGGTGAGATTATCGGATGATTAATGAAGCAAAATTGTTAAAACCTCCATCACTTAAATTACGATTTAATCTGAGTTATACACTAAGTACTTGAGCAAAAATTCAATGGATAATCCCAATCACAAAGATAAATGCCAATCTTGTAAAGTGCCAACAAAGTAAAATAAATGATTGAAATGCACAATTTTCCATCAATTCATAGTAGGAATCTCAATGTTAAATGCTAATGACAGTTGCTTGAAATTCCAAAACTAGTTATCTAAGAGATGTTCAAATAGCCCAAGTATTCAAATAGATCCAAACCAATCAACTATCTTCAGATTTTCCAATGTCATGCAATTAGAGCGAATTTCTTTCAATGCCAATTGGTTCAAAGAGGATTAGACTCCAACAAAGCTACCATTCAATAATCGAATAATGAGAATATCTTAGAAGACAAATACCATCAGTTTCTTAAATCTGAGTACTGAACCCAAATATGTTCTGTGTGAATTCTCAAGAGCAAGTATTCAAACTTAGATTCTAATGCCAAAACATTGCTGAAATGAATAATGTGAACAATCACCTCTACAATGAGCCCAAAACAGAAATTAAGCTACCATTCAATAATCGAATAATGAGAATATCTTAGATGACAAATACCATCAGTTTCTTAAATCTGAGTACTGAACCCAAATATGTTCTGTGTGAATTCTCAAGAGCAAGTATTCAAACTTAGATTCTAATGCCAAAACATTGCTGAAATGAATAATGTGAACAATCACCTCTACAATGAGCCCAAAACAGAAATTATACTTATGATCACAGTGAGCTACTTAGTATGCAATTTGGAAACTTCAAAGGATGCTCAATATAAATCGCTCAGGATGCAAACAGTGGAATTTACCAATCTTCAAATCTCAGATACCACAGTGATAATTAAATGACAGTTAGCAATATTCAGATTTTAAGAGAGAGATTTAGGACAACTATCTTATATGTGTGATTATAAATTAAGAAATCAAGAGACAACAAGCACTTAGACTTGAAATCCAATGCCAATAACCGTACTGCACCTTGCGGATGTAAAAGTGCAAACAATCACCAAAGGCACTTGTTTTTCAGAGATTATGTTTATTACAACAGTGAGGAATTTTTTGTCAAATCAGCGTTAAATATATTGAACCGTTCTGAATTTACTAGCTTCTCAAATGTACCCAGGAAAAATGTAAACCAATATTATGATTAGACTTTAGGCAATGTGTGAAAGTCACTGAAAATTGTATATATTTATGCTAATTCACACCTATGCAATTTATGTGATTTGCCTTGTCAATGTGTTGTTTTAATGTCACTGTTTTGAAATTAGTAGTTTGATTAATTAGATAGTGAAGGCAGTGATGGCTTAGGAAACGAAACTTGAAGGCCCTAGGCTTAGAAGGTGCTTGCCCAAGTTTTCTAGTGATGAGTTGAAACACAAGTTCTTACCCACAATTTTCTGCAAAATCAGAGGATATATCAACTCAAAAAATTAATTTTTCTCCACAGTAATGAAACCGAGCCAATGACAGTTCGAACAACAAAAAGAAGAAGCTCAAATAAGGCTGTGTTGAGCTGTAGAGGGCCTCCTAAAGCCTGCGTTAAGGCTTAAGATGCAGATCTGAAGGCTAGAAGGTGATAGAGGCTGCTACAGGCAGCATTAAGGATGTGGAAGGGCAGCGGAGGTGAGGGAAGAATATGGCAGCGTTAGGGCTGCCAAGACAGGGAAATAGCAACGGAAAGGTGTGGGCTTGGACAAGGTTGCCGAGGAGGGTTTGAAGGCTGCTTCAAGCCCTTAAAAATAATTTTTTAATCTCAGAAACTTCTGCACAACAGTTAAATCTTTACTCCAAACTGATGTATTTTGTCTTCAATTGATCTCAGAAATCTATGAAACCCCATATCTGAATTTTAATTGAATGATCCTGTTCTGTGTTGCATGGGTACCCGCACCTGGGGGTGGGGTTCTTGAACCCGTCCCGGGTTCCCGCACCCGAGTACCGGATTCGGGTATGGGTTCTTCCCAGACGAACCCAGAAGAACCAGGTTCTTCCATGAAGAACCGGGTTCTTCAAAAAAAAAATTGGGTTCTTTTCTTTTAACGGGTTCTTGGGTTCTTCGGGTGCTTGGGTTCTTGGGTTCTTCGGGTTCTTCGGGTTTGGTTTTTTGGGTTCTTCGGGTTCTTCATAAAAAAATTATATTAAAAATTTAATTTTCAAATAAATTTTTTTTATTGAAATTTAAAAAATAACTTATAACAAAGGTAAAACTTGTAACAAAACCTAAAAACCCTAAATCAATTCTTGTAAATCAATTTGGAATGAAACATTCTTCCACGGTCCTTACCATCAAACCCTGTGTTGCACAGGTACCCGCACCCGGTTTTTTAAGTTTTTTACAAGTCTTGTTTTTTAAGAATTCTTGTAAATCAATTTGGAATGGAACATTCATTCCCGAGTCAAATAACCATCAAATTATACACTGTAAATGCACACATACAGGTTCAAACATTTTCGGTCAAATAGAAAGTAGGATTGAGACCAGCCATAAGCTGTAATCAGCTGATGCTGTTAAATGGCGAAGGGATATTTTGGACAATGGCTAAATTAAGTATCAAAATCTGCCAATTTCTCACAGCATTCTGATAACATCATGTTAAGATTAAAACTAGGAAAATATGCCTAAATCATATATGGTCTCTACGGACTTGTACACCAAGTAATCTCTAAAAACTGCGAAGATGTTTTATGTTTATATAATTAATATTCAGGCAGAGCTTCGCACTCAAAGACAAACTATCCCTCAAGCCATCAGATGGTTGTTGTGCATTTTATTAGGAAGCAAAGACTGATAAGTGTGTTTTGTGGAAGGGTAAGGCTGCCACTGTTTTTGAGATTGCTTTACCACAGAGCACACCATGCATGGGGCAGGTGGATGATTAGACATCAAGAAAATTCTAGACCACTATCAGGTTGAGAAGAATCTCCTATGAAAAAATTGTGTTTTTATATGGGAGAGACTAAACATTCAAAGCAAAGTTACAAGCTCAAGCTCCAGCCAGAATGAGCAATTTCAATAAGGAGAGAAGCTGTCTTGAAATTAGAGCAGGAGGCAAAAATGCTAACACTCCTTGGCTGTGTAGGAGGAAGGGTCTGTATGACCACAGCCTGATTCATTGATAGACATCCTTGCAAATGAACCTAAGCTGCATAGTTATTTTAAAGCTTGTGTGTGACAAAATTTGTCCCAAGTTTCACCAAAATAGCTGAGTCTAGCATTTATCCTAGTATGTATTTTGAATTTTCAGTTTTAGTAGTAGCCTTGAGCTCTCTCACATAGCTGTCACAGTGTCATGGTTACACGGAAAAGATTCAAAAGAACAGTTTTTTGGTGATAAATTTTGAAATATCAATGTCAATGTTGAATGTTCAATGATGTGCATGTTTAAATGATTATCATTAAAGTTTTCTTGTTTAAAGTTGAAAAAATATACAAATTCAAATTTCATATATATTATTAATTATAAATTTATAATTTATAAAATATAATTATTAAAATTTAATATTATTATATTACCCGACGAACCCACGCACCCTGTTTCCAAAAATGTAGTCCCGTCCCCGCACCTGTCCCCGCACCCACGTTTCCTGGCAACATAGATCCTGTGTTTTATCCCTGTAAACAATATTTGAGACAAAATCTTGACCTCTAGGTGCTTAGATCTGTCTCAAAACTCCAAAATTTCTTTGAAGAATTTCAGATCTCCACCTGCATCAAATAAAAACAAAACCTAGATCCCAAATATATACAAAAAAATAAAACTGAAACCCAAAATCCCAATGTTAGAAATTTAAAATTATTCTCCGAAAAATTTAGATCTATACAAATAAAATACAGATTTATTGGATCTGAGGAGTATGAGTACAACTTCGCTCCAAAATTTGTAGATTTAAGCTCTTCCTAGCCAGATCTATCAATTAAACTCAGTGTATGAAAGATAAATAATTTTAAAGAGGGCATTAGTCGAGAAACCTTGCAAGTGAAACTTCTTTATATAAATCTCAGGGTTTCAATTAAGAAGGCTCTCCAAATATTATGTCTAGACAGTTGGTTGGTACAGCCGAGGACTTTCCCTAACACCCAAGTTTTTCGAATACAAATGATTTCTGCACACTCAAGATCAAGCTGTTAGATCGATAGAGATATAAAGTAATAAGGTTAATAATCAACAACTTATAAAAATATTATTCAGCAGAATATTAAGAACAATATTACCATAAGAAGTAGGAGAGTAACACCATCATCAATGAAACCCCAAAGATTTTGCGTTATTATTATTCCAGAAAAAATTACAAGATAACTTCAAAAGCTATTACACGATTCAATAATCGGATCCTTTGTGAGACAAATGACCTCTAATATATAGATAAATTCTCCAAACGGCTAGTTGGTTTGATCTCCGTCAAAGTAGTCTCGACCGTTGATAAAGATTTAATTATATTTTTATATTCATCGTCGAAATATAGACATTTTTTGAGGAATTTATATATCTGCCCCTGTATCATAATTAACAGAGTCACAAAAACTTATGTTGCTCCAAGTAGTGAAGGAAAATCTGGAGCAATATATGAAATCTGGATAAGCTATTTATTGACTGCTATGAACTGGATTTTTGTAGGCTTCTAGTAGTAAGTAGGGATTGCTTTGTATTTACAACAACTACTCATAGCACCTGTATCAATCTAGGCATCCAGAGTATATTCTTTATATCCAGGGACTTTTATATTTACAGGGATCACCATCCTATTATCAATCCCACTGATATCTTGCATATTCTCATTCTCTTTCTATTGTAGAGTCGCAGATAACTTTGACCACACAAAATCATGCCAACAATGAGAATATCCAAAATATCAGTGGGATTGACATGCAGTGATAGCCAACACTTCTGCAGTTATTTGTAGTGACAATGATATACAGTGTGCAGTGACAGTGATGAGCAGTTGAACAATGATAGCTTGATGTGTAGCATTGTGCAGTGATCAGTTTGTGGGAACAGTGATTAGTGGCTATCAGGATTCGACATTTATTCTACATCTTTCTTACAACTATTCTACATTGATTGAGAGCACAAGGGATCCAGTGTGAAAATTGTGAAATGTGATTTACCGACTCTTCTGGGTGATTGGAGTCACCTTTAGGTTGTGGGTTGAGAACACTTTAGGGCGGCAGGGTGGTGCTAGGGAAAGTTGTGGCTTGGACAGGGCATTATGGTGTCCATTCAGTTGTGGCTGATAAAGTAATTGAGCAATGAAGCGTCCTTTCCGACAACAACTGGTAAACAAAGTATTGGGGCACTCATCAGGTTGTGGCATGATCTACAGGGCGTTGGGGTGTCCTTCTGGTTTTAACAGGATATTAGGCTTTAGTAGCATCCTACAGGTTGTGGCCTGTGAATTAGGGGGTTGACGCATCCCTTAATTGTAGTTGAAATCTTGATGTAATTAATATTTCTTTTAAGGAGAAGACAATTACTAGAGAAGCGTTCGGTGGTTTTTCACCCGGAGGGGGTTTTCCACCTAAAAATCTCCGTGTCTATTGTTTTATCTTCCTGCATTATAGTATGGTGTTGTTTACTGTTGATTATTGTTTATAATTGTTGAAGAAGAATATTAATAATCACTGTAGAATAACTAATGCTCTGAAAAGGATTAAAGTACTAATTGCTAAGAAAAACTGATTCACCCTGTGTGGCTGAGAAACTCAGCCACAGGGCCTGCGGGCTAAGGAGGTCTGCCTCAATATTTTCGACATTGGACAGTTTCTTCTGCAACTTCGACCTAACAGTTACTTTTGCAACTTCGACCTAACAGTTCCTTCTGCAACTTCGACCTAGCTGTTTCTTTTGCAACTTCGACCCAGCTGTTTCTTTTGCAACTTCGACCCAACAATTTTGCCTGCAACTTCGACCCAGTAGTTTCTTTTGCAACTTTGACCCGACAATTTCTTCTGCAACTTCGACTCGACAATTTCTTCTGCAACTTCGACCCCAACAACTATCCAACACTTCGACTTGCTCAACAACTTTCCAAAACTTCGACTTGCCTAACAACTTTCCAACACTTCGACTTGCCCAACAACTTTCCAGTACTTCGACTTGCCCAACAACTTTCCAGTAGCTCGACTTTCCCATTAACTTTAGAATCCCTAACACGAGAAAGAGAGACCCATAAACTTCGATCTTGCTTTTCTTCTTCTTATCCTTGATTTTCGTCCTTTTCCAGCTTCTGTCTTGAGGAGATCGAACTTGCTTGAGCTGTGTCAAAATGAGGTCGAGTTCCTTCTTATATATAGGATTTCCCGTGGTACGGATTGCTTCCTTGAGGCCGACTTGCTTGAGGCACCATGACAAGGTCTTGGAGGGTCTTTGACTCTAATTTGACTCAAATAAATTTTTATTTACAATATGTAACATGCGCAAAAGGGTCTTTCATACATGACAATGACTCTTATGACTAGTTGACTGAAAAGACAAGCCCTAGATGCACTCAGTGGGTGCTTGACCTAAAAATAAATTTCGCTTGAGCATGAAACCCATGCCTCAAGAATGACAATAATAAATTTATTTTTCTCTTTACAATAAATACATAAAATCATGATTACATATGTCATTATGAAGACCGAACCTAGTTACATATTTCAACATGAGGCTCCAACACATTTTGATTGATGAGAAGATCGCTGACATTCTTACCAATCATTTGTTGAAAGGTAAGTTCTTGGCCTTTAGAGAGTGGCTTGGACGGGTGGATGTGACTCTTCACGGAAGAGGTCACGACTCTTCATGAACAACTCCTGGGGCGTGGGGTACTCCTTAGATCCATAGGGTTTGGAGGATCCTTATCATTTTCGAAAAGTTGATCTTCCCTTGTCAAGTTTCGGACTTGACGGAGTACTACCCGAACATGCATCCTACCCACAAGTCGGGCTTGTTGGATTGCCACTCATCTCGCCAAATGAGTGAGGAGACTTAGGTTTGGAGGTTTGACCTATGGTGAACGTGTTTGGTAAATTGATCTCCCTAACTCTGTGATGCATGGTGTTTAACCACTTGATCATTAAGGATAATGTTGGATATGATGTAGGGTTTGGAGGGTCTTTACCACGTGGTAAATTGATCTCCCCTATGGTCGATGAGGATCAGCTGGTGGACATAGGGTTTGGAGGATCTTTACCCTAGCGGTAAATTGATTTGTCTTATGATGATGTTTTTTCTTTAGATCGAGACATCATTGTTCAACAAAGATGAGTTGAGATGAGATTGTTAGTTTCTATAGCATCAGAGGTGTTCTAGTCTTGAAACTTTGTGGAGAGGCTAAAACACATGAGCTCTCCATAACCCAGAAATCGTTTCTGGAAATTTTACATAGAAGTGTCTCAATTAGATTACTAACCTATTTTTTAATGTTTCCTAAGTCTAAACTTAGGAAAACTGTTTAATTAATCAATATTAATTGAGATAAGGTGTGAATCATCTACAAACTCACACGGATCGACAGGAATTAATCTAGGCCCTTGATTAAGTTTTAATCTTGGTTGTTGGAGGCCCAATAGAGGATTATAGGAAGAAGGCGATGGGTAGATGGAGAACACATTTGTGAGAACCACAGAGAGTTCAATTTACCAGAGAGTTAGCAGTACTGGAAAGTTTGAGCTTTAGTAAGGAAGTAGAGACAAAGAGGGGTAGAGACAGTGACACCGGAAGAAGCTTTCCAGATCTGGCGAGTGCATTTGCAGAGATGCAAAGATAACCACAGTGAGGTTGCGCAAAAGCCTCTAGAAGCAGTTCGATTTCGCTGGAGAGAAGCTGAGTTTCAGTACTAGAGGCCAGGAAAGGGTTCCAGAAGGCCAGAGAGACAGTTTCTTAGCTAGTGGCAGATAGACGGCTATAGGAGCGACAAATTCAGGCTGTGTGTGGGAAGACGCTGCGCAAGGGTGACATAGGCATGCGCAGACCAGTTTGGACGACTCACTTGGAGTTGCAGTCAGAGATCGGATTTGCCTGTGGGGTGAGGAAAATTCCTCACTAGATTTTTGCTAGTATTTTTCTCTGTAGGATAGCCAGATTCAACATCCAGTTGTACTCATAATTTCTCACTGCTGCATGATAATAAAACCCTTAGCTGCTGCACCGGTTTTCCCAAGTTGAGTTTTTCCGGGGACTTTTGTCCAAAAATAATTGTCATTTTATGTGTGTGCTAGTAATTTCTCAGTTTCTAGCGCAATTATTTTTCGTAGTTTTATTTGTGAAGGTTGAACTGTGAATTATTTGGTATTTTCCGTAGCAAATACATTGTTAAATTAATTAACAATTAGAAGAATAATTTCCAGTTGTTGCAATATGATTTTATTGGTGAATTTTTTACATGGTATCAGAGTGGCATGATTGATCAGCCGGGAAGCTCAAACGCAGAAGTAGGAAAATTTTGTTGTTCAGGCGAAGCAGCAGGCCAAAATTTTCTTGTGCTGCATAGGGCCTAGCCAAGCAGTTCGAATTGCTAGGCAAGGGTTCTATTTTTCAGTTGCAGGGTTGCAGAAAATTTGATTTTCCTAGAATAGTGATTCCAACAGGTAGATGGAGCAGCAACAACTCAGATTTTTGTTGAGCAAATTCCTAGGTTGGACGCAGAGTGCTTTGTAGTAGCAAAATCAATGTCGGGTGGAAGAGAAAAATACACACAACAGAGGGAAAATTTTTCTCAAGGGACTTTGAGTTTCAAAAGTTCGATTTTTCCAATTGCAGATTGGAAGTAGCTGAGAGCAGATTTCCTCACTCCAGAAGGGAGTGCGAATAGCAGAGCAACAACCAAGCAGAGGGAAAGAGGGAGTTTTCGACAAGTTTCTTGAGATGGCCACAACTGGGCTTAGAGATCAGGATAGGTTGGAGGGAGCCTTTAACTATGTCATCTGGAAGGCTAGGATGTCCTTCCTTCTAGATGAACGTGGCCTAAAAGCCTATATAGATGATATGGTAGCAGTACCGCATGACCCTGATTAGCTGAAGGAGTACAAAAGAGAAATGGCGAAGGAAAAGCGAATAATCTTGGATGGAGTCCGAGATCATATAGTCTCACATATATCAGAGTAGGACATGGCCAAGGAGATGTGGGATAGTCTTTCCATGCTATATCAGAGTTCTTCCGAGCAGCAGAAGATGTTTCTCCAGGAGAAGTGTTAGGATGCAGAAGGGCGAGAGAATAGATGGTTTCTGCACTAGGATTCAGGAGGTCCGTGATCAACTAGCAGCTATTTGGGAGGCACCCCAACCTACAAAGCCTGTACAACTGGCATTAAATAGTGTCTCGGTGGATGGGTAGGTGTTTGTCCAAAGCATTTTGGGTAGAGACACATTGCCAAGATGGGACAGAATGTGGGCTGATCTACAACAGGAGGGGTTGAGGCGTGCTATATTGAAGAGTACCATCAACGGAAGCAGCAACAAGACTGTGAAGAGTGATAAGGAAGATGAGAATGCTACTCTAGCATTCAAGGGTCCTAGTCAGAGGCAGGGGATAAGTTAGAAGAAGAAGGACTTGTCAGAGGTCAAGTGCTTCAGATGTGGTGAGCTTGGTCACTATAGTACGCAGTGTCCTCTCAGGAAGAAGGACAAACAAGAGAAGCATGACCAAGCGACAACGTCAACTGAGATTGACAAGTTATCCTCCAGGTTGGAGGAAGACTTCGCTATGATGGCAGCCATACCTCCAGGAGTGAGGTGGGGCGACATGGAGTTGTAGTCCAGAACTGCAGAGATTGGGCAGGATCCTTGAGGTGTCCTCCTCATGGATCATTACCTTGCTATGGGGGCCCACAATATTCAGTAGCAAGATGGATCAGTGTCAGTGATGCGGTCAAATTCTGGAGTGACAGTTGCAGACTAGTAGTAGTCAGGTACAGAGGAGCGCAAAGCAATGTTGACAGCAGTGCAGGGTGTCACAGTGGCAGAGTCAACAACAACGCAGATTCGTTGGTGGACAATGTAGTAACTAGTAGCAGCCAGAGACTCAGAGACAGATGCATCATACTAAACACATTTGATTCAGTATTTAGGATGCTTCTCAGTTGCAGTGGTTGCAGCTGCAGCAACAACAGTTGAGAGGGAGTTGCAGTGCAGATGCAGAGTTGGAAACAACATAGCAGTGTTAGCAGCAACATAGATGCATTGTCAGCGTTACGTGATGATTGGTGGGTAGTGGCCAGACATGAACAACGTGATAGAGGGTGGTACAAAAATAGGGTGTTGTGGCAGGATATGTAGCGCTAGAGTTGGAGAGAACACATTCCTCGCTGAGAGGGAGTGTTAGTTTCTGTAGCATCGGAGGTGTTCTAGTCTCGAAACTTTTTGGAGAGGTTAAAACACATGAGTTCTCCATAAACTAGAAATCGTTTATGAAAATTCTACCTAGAAGTGTCTCAATTAGATTATTAACCTATTTTTTAGTGTTTCCTAAATCTAAACTTAGGAAAACTGGTTAATTAATCAGTATTAATTGAGATAAGGTGTGAATCATCTAGAAACTCACACTGATCGACAGACAATTAATCTAGGCTCTTGATTAAATTTTAATCTTGGTCGTTGGAGCCCCAACAAAGGATTATAAGAAGAATTCGATGGGTAGATGGAGAACACAATTGTGAGAACCACAGAGAGTTCAATTTCCTTGGAGAGTTCGATTTTCTAGAGAGCCAACAGTGCTGGAAGAGTTCGAGGTTCAGCAAGGAAGCAGAGACAGAGAGGAGCAGAGACAATGAGGTCGGAGGAAGCTTTCTAGATTCGGCGAGTGCATTTGCAGAGAGGCATAGATAGCCACAATGAGGCTGACGCAGGGGTTGGGCACAAGCCTCTAGAGGCAGTTTGATTTTGCTAGAGAAGCTGAGTTTCAGTTACAGAGCCAGGAAAGGGTTTTAGAAGGCTAGAGAGAGGTTCTCAGCCAGTGGCAGACAGGATGGCTACAGGAGCAACAGATTCAGGCTGTGCATGGGAAGAGACTGTGAAAGGGTGATGTAGGCCTATGCAACCCAATTTGGACGACTCACTTGGAGTTGTAGTCAAAGCCTGGATTTCCCTGTGGGGTGAGGAAAATTCCTCACTAGATTTTTGCTAGTATTTTTCTATGTAGGATAGCCAGATTCAACATCCAGTTGTACTTAGAATTTCTTACTGCTGCATAATGATAAAACCCTCAACTGCAACATCGGTTTTCCCAAGTTGGATTTTTTTGGGAATATTTGTCCAAAAATAATTGTCATATTTTATGTGTGCGCTAGTAATTTCTCAGTTTCCAACACTATCATTTTTCGCAATTTTATTTGTGAAGGTTGCAGTGTGAATTATTTGGTATTTGCCATAGCAAATAAATTGTTAAATTATTTAACAATTAGAAAAAGAATTTCCAGTTGCTGCAATAGGATTTCAGCGGTGAAATTTTCACAGAGATGAGATATGATGTAGTGGTGATGAGACATATGATGCAGATGGAAATTCCTCCCTAGCTGAGGGAGTGTTGAAAATTGACAGCTAAGGGAGCAATTTCCACATTAGGGAAGCCCATCCAACCCTAAAGAGACCCCTCTTCCACTTGGGAAAAATCAAATTGGCACATGGAAAAATATTATTATTTTGCTGGTTGGGGTCAACATGAAATTCAACAAGTCGGCCTAGAGAGAGAAATTGACCCTTCTAACTCCCATATAAATACAAGTTACTCGACCTCACTTGGAAACCATTCCACACATCACATCATTTATTCATTGGTTCGTATGCTTCTGAAATTGCAGGGCCGGGTTCGCATGTGCAAAGGGGAGAGAGAGAGGAGTTATGTTGACCAGGGTTGACTTTTTGTTTTGGGCATTCTTTGACTGACGTTGACTTGGGTTACTTTGACTTGGTTTGACCAAATTCTGATATGTTTTGGACGGCTGCATTCACTGAGGTGTTGACTGAACCGTTCTAGGAACTTTGACCATCTTTGACCACAGACCTGAGCTAGGGTTTGACTGCATGTTAACTGTGAACTTTGACAGAATTGCAGAAAGGACTCTGGATCTTTTGACTGGGTTTGACTAAGAAAGGAAGGCCACATTTTTTGCTGGGTTGATCGAAATTTTCTGAGCATTGTTGACTGTTGCCTTTGACTGGTTAGGGCTGCTGTTGACTGCTATTGACTGTACATTTACAGGGCTGAAAATTGCAGACTAGTACTTTGAACATATTTGACCTTATGTCTCATCATTGATTGGCTATTGGATTGTTGAGTTGGATAGTCAAGGCTTTGACCTTTGACTTGTTGATAGATGTACTATTTGTTGAACAATTGATTATCTAATAGAAGAAGAATCTGATTGGGTTTCCCCCCTTGTGGGGTAACTTTTTCCTTGGTCTTTGACCTTAATCTTTGTGTCTTATTGATCTTGGCTGTCTTCTATTGTGCATATTGTTTACTGTTCTATTTACAATTGCTTACTGTTATTGGGTGATTGAAAATAAATTGGAAAAGTGAATGCTGCTGGAGGAAGAAATTGTTTAAGTAATTGTTACAACATAAAACATTGTTAAAAATTAACACTTAGATGGTCTCTAGCATCCAAAAAAAATCATGCTGCAACAAATACCTACATATCATCAAAATCTTTGCCTATATTGGGATCTTCGTCATCAATATCACCCTCTAGGCATTAAAATAAGATGGAAAATGTTTAGCATGTCAATTCAAGATTTTGTTTGAGTGATGGGTGCATTTTTAATGGGATCATGATAGAGGAGTTCAACAATAAATGCCACTAACATCAAGGTACATAGAGGGATTGGTGCTCTTGATTAAATGCTAGTTCCATACCCTCGTACATGCCAAAATCCAATGGAAACATTGCAATCTCCCCAATCCTGAATTCCTAAAAAATTGTGTCTGCTGGATTTTGAGCAGGATCTAAAATTCTACCACCTTCATATGAAATCCAACGAGTTCGGAACCACTTTCAAACATCCTGAGTCAATTCATGGTCATGTTAAAAAGTTAAAGTAAAAGGATGAAATTGAAAGATAGGGCCATAGACTTGAATAGTAGGCATTAGTAGGGAAATATGTTCAAATACTAGGCTTCCCTAGTGATAAATCATTACTTCAAAAAAAATTGCGTTCAAAGGGTCCTTGGTAGCATTGTACAAAACTGGCTAGTTTGGTACAGAACCGGCAGGTTCAATGAAAAAATGCCAGTTTGGTACTAGTTCATTGGTTAACTGGTTTTTCCCTCCAATTGATCGGACCAGCCAGTTCTGGCTGGTTCGGTCTGGTTCTGATAACATTGATACACAGGTATGAATTATACCATTTTTCCATGCGTTCACTATCCACATATCAACCACTCATAACCTTGAATACCAATTCATATTTCCCACTGAAAGAAACATATACCCAAAAATGAAAATCCTATGAATACAATTTTGGTATTTAAAACTTATATGATGGTCTTGAACAGGAGAAAAATATTTAAAAGTTATCCAGATCGTTGTACTTGCAAATCCTGAAACACTATATAGGTTTATAAAACATATTGGCATAATTGGTTGAACAGAGAACTCATAAACATACACAAATCCAATTTTGTTCTGGTACGTTGACTCTGCTGATTGGTGATTTAGAGTTTTGAGTCCAAGGCTTTCCACTGTATTTTTGCAGAGTTTGCATCCCCCAAAGCCCCTTGTATGGTTTAGGGATGACTATATCTTTTTAGAATGCTAATATTTCCATTGGAATTACATTTTTCCAATATAAGAGAAAAAATCAACAGATGCAAATACATGACATTAATCTCTGTTTGTGAAGATTTTATGCAAAAGTGCATATTGGCCATCTGCATCATGAGATGAGAATTTTGTAAGTGCCCCAAGAGTGTCTCAAGAATTTCCTTCATGTGTGGACAAGGGTTTCTGTTGATTATGTTGTTGCAACCATTGATTGCTTTCATCTCTATGAGTGTTGTAAATCGCAGAGAAACCCACAATGATAGGCTTAAGATTCCTAGGATACCTGTTATAGTAGAGGTCCATATACGAGCGGGATTCGACCTGAAGGAATGCCTGAGAAGGTGAAGGGTTCATCTGTATATATGGTTGCAGGGCAGATCACAGATTTTGAGCCATTGATCCCTGATGATGCTAAAGGTTTATGAGTATCCAGTGATTTCCATATAAAGGAACTCGAGTTTGAGGATGCTGATCTTTTGTCAAATGCTGAGGAACTGCAAGAAACGGCCAAGAGGACACCTTAGGCATCAGAGAGGATGAAGTGGGTGCAGGTGTAAAATGAAGAAATACCCAGTGAATGGTTTGGGTATTGTTCAGAGGTTCAACTGGGTACAAAAAAGGACAGAAAGTGAGAATATGCAAGGCTCCAAATCATCATTTCATGATGGGCAGCATGCTTGGCAGGAAGCCACACTTGATGATTTGATTCTGCCAATATATGTATGGCAGATGTGTTATCCAACTGGCCTGCCATTAAGGAATGAACATAGAAAGTACTATGTTAAGGCACCTGCATTGGTAGAATTTGTTCAGGCAGGAGCAGCTGTGCTGAAAGAATACGAGTCAATGACAAGGCTAGGTGTTGTGATCACTGCTTTGGAGGAAGCAAACATTGTTGCCATCATGAACCATCTTAATGGGTGAGATTATAGTAATTATTCAGTGACATACTACAGAGAATGTCAGTGTATTCTGTTTATCTTCATGGCCCAAGATTGAAGGTTGTATTGTGGATAGGGCAAGCTGGCTAGACAGTTCGAAAGGAAATGTAGTGCTATTTTAAGCACATTATTAGTGGATGATATATGCTATTGTGTTTGAAGGCTCTTAACATCTTTTAGGGGATTTGATTATATTTGCTGGCAAATGTCATCGCAGAAAGATGTCGATTTGTGGGTGTTAGGCGTGAAAATTAGCATTGCTTTCCCAATAAATCTTAGAAAGTTAATATGAAATGTGAAGCTATAAGAGCGATTTCTAGCTGTGGATATAGATCCAAGCAGTTTGATACCAGATACCTTCAATAGTGGCATTGACTATGTGGCGCATTATGAGAATGTGTATATGAATCTCTAAGACATATAGGAAAAGGTATTACCAAAAACATGTAAAGGGGACCAAATGCCTGTTTTACCATACAAGGTGTTTCAAGGAACTAGAGAAAATAGGTTTCTGGCAACATGCACTTATTTATCTTGTGAATAGACTGTACATGATTGTTACTTCTCTACAATCCCTCAATCTGCAGACATATCCAAAAAATATAATATGGAGCAGCTGTAATTGCTCCACTCAATAATTAGACTCTGTATACTGTTCCTTGTTTTAACTTATTAATGTGAAAGTAGGAGAAAACATAGTCATGCAAGTTGAGTACACCATTTTGTCTTGATGCCGTCCATTGTGCATATATTATTATGATTTTTTGGATTCTTTTATTGTGTATAATTAAATTCGACTATAACTTGATGTATAGCTTTTTGTGTGTTGCATCACTGACGGAACCATAGCCCAGCATGGAGCTTTTCAATAGTAAACTTTACTTTTAAATCTGTTTCTTTTTCGTCTGAGAGGCCTTCGTCATTTATTTTTACATTTTCTAATGCGAGTAAATAAGCTAGCAGAGAATTGGTTTTAAAATATGGCTATAGCAGTTGGCATACATGTAAGGGTGCATACTGTTGCTAATCATCAACCTTATTTTTGACACGAGTTCTTATATTAAATTTTTAGATCACAGATCCAGTAAGAAAGAATGATTAAGAGTTAATTGAAAGATTGTGAGGATTGTTTGAACATGTATTGATTACTACGAGAAAATTGAAAGTGTTAAAAATATAAATGCAAATCTTTAATTTGGTTGAAATGTAGCACATGTTTCATAAAAAGTCAATAGACATGTAAATCAAGATCAACATAACAAGGACGGTGGAATCCTTGGCCTGTATAGGCCAGTAGTGCCAACATATCCTCTCCAGGCGGCAAATAATCTATATCCCTTCTAAACATGTCAATCCTAGCTGAAACCTAGACTCAAATCTGATTGGGATACAGAAACTTCAATTAAACTGAAATGAGATGGTGCCTCAAGAAATGTTTCACGAAAGCAGTGTCTCCACGAGAAAAGTAAGTTGGTCACTGTGATCACATCATGCTAGTATTCCTTCAAGGCTGCCAGACCATCCATTTGTTTCCAAATGGAACTTAGTTTAAATAGAGGGAGCAACAAAGTTCATGCTATATGCAGTAGCTATCCATACCCAGAATCTCTGGGTAGTTGAACATTTCTGCAACACATGCTTAATCATTTCAAGTTTGTGAGAGATACATAATATCCAGCAGTAAAACCAGACTGATGTAACAAATTCTTGACTGTAAGGCTATTATGGAGAGTTAATCACTTCAAAACACCTCTGGAATCTACCTGGCAAAATAATCCTTGACGTTGCGTTTTATATTTCAGAAAAGGTCTCCCATAAGACCATAGCCAGTATTTCCAAATGGGTTCATGGACATCCAAACTCAGCGACAGTCTAATGGAATTTGCTGGTATATTGTAGCAGAGGTATGGTGGTCAACAGGTTGAGACTGATGTGACCGGTGAAGTTATTGCAAGGATAGTTACTTCTAAGTTCTCTTTGCCCTGATCCAACAAATCACCCCACATATGAAATCCTTTCTTTGCCAGGTGTTTGTCGGTGAAAGAGGGAAGTTACCCAAGCTGTCCTCGATCACTGGAGAAAGTATATAGTGCAGATGATAGTCCTGACAATCCCAATGCAATTGCTTAGACACCAACTTTCAAGCTTGCCATAGTCTATTAAGAATGCCAGATTTGAATAACATAAAGGATTCAAGTTCGACTGTGCTGACTATGTCACAAAGTCTGAAAGGGCCAGAGATGCCATTGATTTGCATATCATTTTGAAGACAATGTTGTGTTAAGTATTTGCCAAGGTGCATTACCATCCATGGTGCAGACAACCCATTAAGCCTCCCACACAGTTCCATGGGCATGGATATCAGTGATGCCAAGCACACTTTCTTTTTTCAGTAAGATGCAGTCTCCAAGAAATCAATTCAGGTCCTGTTTTCCCATATCAACCTAGTAATTGCAAGCAAGCAATAAAATAATTCTGAAGGGTTTTAGTGACAGTATGAAGAAATGTAAAGGGAAGAATGTATACCATTTGGAAGATACTTGAAAATCTGGAAATGCTTTATGATAATTGGAGCCTAAGTCTCTGTAAATTTCCCTCCCTTTAAATCTTCCAAAAATGTTGCTGAGGTTCATTCTTAAGGTCTCTTCAGTTTCTTCAAACACAATTTACGAAGAGCAGTTCAATTCCACAATCTCTCAACTTTCATATCTGCTGAAATTTTCAGAAAAGGAATTGATGGGCAACTCACATGTCTAAACCCACAAGGACGTCATCCCCAAAGCTCATGGATCTTCTAGAGCCATTGCCAAAACGCCATAGGAAGCCATTACCTACACCAACGAGGAATAATTGCTTAATATGGAAGTGCATCAAAGAGTTTGACACCCTAGTGAAAATTGGTCATAGGTTCTTAAACATGTAGTTGGCTCCCATGAAGTTATCAGCCATTAATCACAGTTTGTCATAGTGTCAGCAAGCTTCTCAATCTACTAGCAGTACCTATGTGCAGGTATGAAGTATACCCTTATGCTTTTTAACATTTTAACCATATCAACTACTCGTAACTTTGAATCCTAATACATATTTACCCATCGAAAGAAACAAGAGAGTAATTGTAAAATTGTAAACCAAAATTTTAATTAAGACTAATCTTATTTCTGTGAGTTTCACATATTACCCAAATGAAAAACCCTAAGAACATTTTGTTAATAAAAAATTATTTATGAATAGTTTTGGACAGGAAAACAAAGTATTGAAAAGACATGCATATCCTGCTCTTGTGCTTGCAAAACCTAGAAAAACCGCTTTGGTTTTTAAGATATCATTTACATGATGGTTTTGAACAGAAATGAACTCTTAAACTTGAAAATCAAATTTTGTTTTCATATATTGAGTCCGCTGATTGGTGATTTAGAATTTTGAGTACAAGGCTTTCTACTGTGGTCTGGCAAAGTTTGCATTTCCCCTGACCGGAAATTTATGGGATGACTAGATCTTTCCAAAACGCTAATATTTCCGATTATTAGGAGCATCATTTTCAAGATTCTAGAGATAAAATAACAGATTCAGATAACTCATATTAATATGTAGGGGCCCCAAGAATGGCTGAAGGAACACCCTTCAGGTATGGGCAAGGGGTTCTGTTGATCTTGTTATGGCACACATTGTTTGCTTTCATTTAGAAGGTTGGAAATCCCTTAGGGTTGATAGGCTTAAGATTCCTGGAACATTTGTTACAATTTTAACTGCATTTAAGTGGATAAAGCGTTAATCCATCCATGCAACTTCGAGGTAAGTTTAGGAGAAGTATCACTGTCACCCTAGTACAATTCTCCATTCACTTTTAGTTGGCTCTCTTAAGGCCAAGGGGTATCTGTAGATGTGAATTGAAATAATAAGTCTAGATGATTAATCAATGACAACCTTAAACATCTGATGTAAATCTGAATGACGATGAATATATGTTTCACAGATTTATATTAATGAATTAAACCCAATTCAAACTATAACCTTGCAAAGTGAAAATGGTTCGCTACTTAGAGAATGTTAAGCTGTGATGCTTCATACAAGTAGATTCTAGCATTGAGAAACTAAAGAATACATCAACTGGATCCAATTAAAGATTAGATAATTTACAATTATATATATTTATAAATCAAATATGCTTTAGGATAACGTTGAAAGTAATTTTCAGATTTGAACAAGTAGTGAAACCACTTGCTATACCTATGTGAAATATATAAAATGAATGTTCAATAGGTAACTTGCACATATGATTTCGAGTGCAGAAATGTAATTTCCAGATTTTCTTAATGTATGAATAACTCAAGCAAATGATTTAAAAGTGTAGTATAACTTAGACCTAATCACAATAATGATGCTATAAATATACCTTGAACAATTTCCAGATTTGTGATTTAAATAAATTAAGTCCAAGAAAAGATTTGAGATCAATGAAACCTAATATAATCTATTTTATGACCACGAGGAATTTATAAGGAAGAAAGATAAATAATTTTGGATTTTAAAATGGTGCTTGAAGGAAGATTTGTGCCAATTAAACCCTAGGTATTTTGGAGTCATGAACACTATCTAAGAGGACTATCTTCTTTTTATGTAATTACAGGTGGAAAAAGAGGCATGAAACACAATATATCCATCTTAATATGTTGGAAATGTAAACAAATCACAAAGACGACCTCTAAGATATGCTTTTGTCAACTAGTTACTTGATTTTATTCTAGAGTTGGAAATAAGAAATTTATAATTATTCTTAATAGATAAAATGCAAATCATTAACCAATATCAAAATATATAATGAAAGTAGATGGTAATTTGACACCAAATTCCTTCCAAAGTAGTAGATGCACTAATCTAATGGATTGAGTAGCTAACCTTTGCATGTAAATACTAAATCCAAGATTGAAGCACCACAATACTAGCCACATATGAAAAGAATGTCCCCCGGAAATCCCCAAAAAGCCTCTATGAATTTTCAGCAAATGCACTTTCAAATATCTAATCGATAGCAAAAATAACTAAGGACCCTCTTTTATAGAGTCTTAGGCTCAATAACGCTCTTAATAAAACAATATCCTTTGTTAAAACCCTAGATTTAGCCTAGGAGAATATAATGACCATCATCCATTCACTATCTAAAGTGGACAAGGTCCACAATGCATTAAAAAATGAGGTGGTTATGCCACACACACACACACACACGTCCTCAATGATAAATCTCCATGAAGGTAGGATGTCTCATCAACAAAAGATGAAAGCTAGGTCAAGGCACCAATGTTTAGTCTCCAAGCATGGGAAGTTGTCCAATAACATCCCTGAAGTGTGGACGCCTCTCAAAATGGTGACATGACCAAGGAGAAGGGCCTCCAAGGTGTTCCATGTGGCTCAAGAAATGAGAAGTCTCCTCTAAATGGTGTTCCAATGATACATTGTCAAGTCTTCAAGGTGGAACGCATGGGAAGTTGTCCAATAACATCCCTGAAGTGTGGACGTGTCTCAAAATGGTGACATGACCAAGGAGAAGCGCCTCCAAGGTGTTCCATGTGGCTCAAGAAAAATGAGAAGTCTCCTCTAAATGGCGTTCCAATGATACATTTTCAAGTCTTCAAGGTGGAACGATACCAAGTTTCAGGGTGAACAATCTCCTTAGAACATGACAATGGTCGCATCCCATGAAGTGAGGGGTCAAACCCCCCTCAAAATCTAGCTCAAGGGTAATGTAAATTGCCACATGAATAAGGGGACAACTCAAAATAGTGATGTCTTCCTCCAAATATGTGCCAATAGAGGAAGCACTCCACTTAGGATGATGTGTCACCTTATAACCAAGGTGCTCCTAGGGAGTGCCCTTCGATAATCAAAATGCATAAAAATGTGTAGAAGGGGGAGGTTACTCCATATGATGGCAGATCACATGATTTAATGTGTTAATAATAACATGCCCAATAATACATAACCCAGGCCAAAGTTTGATGTACATATACAAATCCATGCTTATGATAACGGGGGAAGTGTGCTATAGGTATATAACCTTTACAACATCATTGTACAACTTTTATCAAGATGTAAATTGAAAAAACCTATAGGAACTCTAATCCATGTGTCCCAATAATCCCATTCAAAATCCTTGCATACCCACCTTGACCATAAATTATCCTAAAAGATAGTTAGAGTTAGCCATAAGGGTAGGTCTAGCCTTGAATTGGAACTTAGAAGGATGTGCCATGACCAACCACAAGGTTCTAAAGAACCACCTAAGTAAAAAAAATAGTTTACATAGCTCAATAAGCATGGCCTAGTAAAAGATACAATTGATACATTATTGTCTCAATGTTTAAGTCATCAAGACACACCATGTGTTAGAATTTCATGCACCTTGGTCCAGTCTATATTTTATCTGGAAGACATAAACACATCAAAATGTCTAACTTTAAAAACAACTGACACAACGAAAAATATGCCAACAATTAATCATACATAGAAAACACAATTTTAATTGTAAAAAGAAATTTATTTTTATTTTAATTTTTCCGTCAATAAGAATCCTAGGGCTTCCTTACTAGGGAAGGTGGCCCTTTAAAACTCTTTGAAAAAGCCCAATACAATAGAAAAAACTTTGTCTCAAATCCTTGGGTTGAGATAAACCCCCCAAGCCCTCAATTTCCCAAAACACCATTGTCATGGCAATCCTTCACTACAAAATTTACTGGCTATTCAACTCTTTGTTGTTGTAGCCTTGGGGCATTTCCAACTTGTTATGTAACCATCTCACAAAATAAAAGAAAATATAGATTAACGACTTCAAAATCAGCGTCTTCGAGGGGGAAACCTCCTTTACATTACACAAATAAACAATTCTTGGATGATACAATTTTTTTTTGTAAACTTGGCAGATCTCTATTTATTTCTATTTTCAAAAGAACTTTTCACAACCATTTGCTACTGCAGGTGGTTTTCCTGCTCGAAGGAAACCAGGTATCCACCTGTCAGCTTTAAATCCTGTCCAAAATCTAGCAACATTGTATTGGCTGTCTATTCTATTGACTCTACTTATCAAAATAAAAATAAACATAATTATATTGTTCATAGTCAAAACCATTTTTGAATCCAACTAGTTCACTGTGTCACTCCTCATCAAAGGATGTCACTGGTGCAGGTGCCTTTACACTGGATTCTGGCATCTTGCTTCACTGCTCAATTCTCCATTTCAGGTCTGTCAGAGTCTGTTCAATTCTACCCAGTGCTAGGTTGTTTCTGTATGTCTGGATTTGGATTGCCGCTATCTCCCGTAATAGTTCTGCACGGACTAGATCATTTTCTTTGTTTTGATTCTGTGCCTCTGTTTCTTCTCCCACTGCATGCTCATGCTCTTGGTGTAGGGTCATGGCTCGAGCCACCACGTTCTTCATAATCCAGTATTGCTGTATGGTTTGCTTGAACAATGAGTGCCTCTCTCGAGTGGACCCTGGGTCTGGCACCATGCTTTCCCATTCATCCATGGGGATATCTCGGTATTTGAGATTGGCTTTTAAATCTCTCTCCCAACTCGCAATCTGAGCTCTGACTTCCGATGGATTTCCTTCCATGTAGGCGTCGATGATTTTCTTCATGTGTTCCCCATCAGGTTTCCTGCCTCTTTTTTTTGGTTGCCCACTTGTTCCCTCCTCCTCCTTGATTCCTCTGTTTCCTCTTTTGGGGGCCATTTTGCTCCCTGTTTGGGTGCTGCTATTTTACGTTCGGTGTGTTCTGTCTTGGTTAGAGTTCTTACTCCAGTGTATTGGATTACCTATCACAAATTCGATGCATTCATCAGCTTTATGCTTTTGACAGAGTTCAATTCCCCAATTGCTCGTTTTCTTTTGTTTGTTTGTGCCTTCTATCTTCTGGTTTCCAGCCAGGGTTTGTGGACCATCTACCTCCTTGATTCCAGGTGGTTTGGGTTTTGTGACTGTTAATTTCTTTTTCAGGGTCAGGTTTCTCTTAGGTTTTCTCCCCTTAACCCCCCCTTTACAGCTTTCTAAGCCCTTCCATTCCTTTCTCCTCGGTCTCGAGTTTTCCTCCTCAGATGGGAGCAAGGTAATTTTCTTTTCCCACCTTCCCCGGGGTTTCTCAGACGTATCTACAGGGTTCTTGGGGCCGCTCCTCTCTTCCCCCTTAGGATGCCCGAATTTCGGCATTCCTTTGGTCCTTAGGCTTTTCCCTTCCCAGGTTTCTTCCCTAATAGCTACTGTCACAATCTCCTCCATTCCTACGAGCCTGGCTTGGATCGAGAGCCTTCGAGGGATACTGCTAGCTGATTTTGCAGGCTGGCCCTCTCCCTTTCTGGGTGTTAGCTCTTGCCTCCCTTTTTCTCTATTCAGGAATTGCCTATGGTCCGCAGGAATGGTGTCTACTGCGGTTAAAATTGGCAACCAGGGAAAAACTTCATGTGGGTCATCTTATTCATGGCTGATACTATTTTTATTAGATTCCTCTCGTCGAGAGGTGTAGGATTGATATAAAGATCATCCGATTCCGATAAGTATTCATGGAGATATGAATTTATTTTGATTATGGAATTATTATCAAGCCGACCTACAACTCATGTAGGCTCAGAAGCCCAACAGTCGCATCTATTCAAACACCAATGTTGTGTATAAATATAAGAGGACTTTTCCTCATTTGCACACACTTCTCATCACATCTCTCTCTCTCTATTACGCAGAAATGAGTCTCTTCTCTCTTGCGCAGAAATGGGTCTCTCTCACACATGTGAAGCCGGAAACCGCTGAAATTGAAGCTGCAACTGCAGAAGTAAAGATTGACTTGCGTGGCCTAGAAGATCTCCTCATTTGAACTGCGTTGTAGGTTCATCTGAACCTCCTCTGTGTTATAGACATTTTTGGGCACTACAACCCAAGCATGAAATGCCCATAAACCAAGGGCTCCTAAGTCCCTAAAAGTGTTGTTCTAACCCCTAAAGGAACAAGGTCAACAGATTACAGCTTCTCCCAGAAGTTCTCCGTGAAAAACTGCTCAGAATTGGTCAAATCAGGATCATTTCAACTGCTCCACTGGCCAAGTGCGTTGCATCTCACCTAAATACACTGTGTGGGTGCGTTGCATTTCAAAAAGCCCTTCTATGGGGTGCGATGGGCGAGAAATGACAAATGGCAGTGTCATTCCGCGAGGTGGAGAGGCAATGGAAGCTTCCAGAAACTTCTCCTGTGACACTTGCCTCTCTGAATTCGACCAAGGATGAGTAAGAGGTCATCAATCTCCAAGTGGAAGCAAGAACTATCAGAGGGAAGACACTAATCAAATCATAAGCTGACTCATCTCCATTACAGATATCTATATATGGATCCCTCATCCCAGAGATCCGGAGGCTGGAATTTTGCATATTGTAAGGAATTGTTGTTGGTTTCTTGAGACAAACATCAGAGTGTTGGGTGATCTAAGCTTTGTATGAGGTGAAGAGGGGCTTCTTGCTGAGAGGTTGATGCTGGGTCAGAACCACTGGTTGTAACTCCTCTTGGCTCTTTCTTGTTTATCAATAAAAGCTATTCAAGTTTTCCTCCATGCTCTTGTGTCATTGATGTTTGCTACATTTGTATGGTCAATTTACATCTGATCCTAGATTATTTATGATTATAGATCCATGTCTTCGTATAATGCTATGCTACTGTGATCTTACAGGGACTTTGTGAAGCTGGGCGTGCAAGGGAACAAGTAGCGAAAGACTATCAAAGAAGAGAGGAATCAAATCGGAAGATTAGCGCAAGACATAGGTTGGTCTTTCTGTTCCTCTCTATTTATAATTCATAAAGGAAAAACGAAAGTAGCTTTTCTCTGTTTGTTTCTAAGGCAGCTGTCACACCTTAGTGGGATAGAGCAGTTCTATATAGACACTTTTCCCTGTAACAAAATGGCGACTCCACTGGGGAAGAATTAGTTTGTTTGTTTATCATTCTTTGTTGTCTGTTTCATAAACTTACAGGTAGCATTCGAACTGCATTTGCCATAGCAAATGCAAAGTAGATAAATGCTACTTCAATCCATCTACTGGATCTGTTTATGATTTAAACAACTGATTCACAAACTATCTGATTGCCCTTTGTGATAGCTCTTAGATCCTCCTTAGATCTACCCTTGACAGTTGCATTACTGATTGCTTTTTGCTCGGCCAAAACCCAAGAACTGAACTGCAAACTGTGACCCGGAACCCAAACAGAATCTCGTTTCTGGCCCAGCGCAGGTACTGTTCAGAGAATCTGAACTTCAGCGCACTTCTCGAGTGGAGAAGGTGCGCTGCATTTCAAATTCTCTGTGTTACAGGTGCGCTGATCAGACTAGGCTCTGTGCAGTTTTGGTTTCTGTGATTCATTCTTTCCAGTTCGATTCCTGAATTTTGCTGCCTGTGATCAGAGTATGTCTGTTTGAAACCCCTTTTCCTTGTTGTTATTCCGCCTCCTTTGTACAAAAGAACTGTAGATGTTTTTGTGTGTTTGTTGAGTCATTTTCAGTTCTCCTTTGCAAAAGTAGCGTAATCGTACTGTCGTCCTTTGATTTGAAACTGTCGCAAGTGTCGATTTCGATCATAGGAAAGAGTTTGATTGCTATTGATGGTCGATTATCCTGTTACTATTGTTTTTGGTCTGAATTTGAAATTTTCTAGTGTCAAGAACAGGTATTCATCTCAAAATCGGAAGGTGTGGTGATCGTCTCCATTTTTGATTTCGAAAGGAAACTTGTTGATATTTGTCGCTTGAAAAGAAATTCAGATTTGTGCATCAACTTTCTTTTTAGCATTCATATACTAAGAAAGTCGAAAACAAATACATGCATGTGCATTTGCATATAGACAATCTGATTGGTTTGATTTAGGAAAGTGTATTTAGAGTGTGCTCTTTGCTCTTTGTGAAAAGATTCTGTCTTTCTTTCCTTAGTAGCTAGGATTTTCATTGCACAAAGAAGATAAAAAGTTTGTTTATCATCTTAGATTGCATTTTAGGAATTACATCTACATCTCGCGGTGAACCTGAAAGACAAACTTCATAAACAAGATCAACTATAAAATAAATTCAATGAATCTAACAACGCTTTGGAACTTAACGCACAACATTTAGAAGTCTAGGCTAGAGACGTATTCCGGCGTCGTAAAGCCTGGTAACTGTTGTTCTCACTGATGGTTGGGTGATTCCTCCACTTTGAGGTGATAAGTGCCAGTACGGACTTGTGCTCCCACGTACCGTCGAGTATATTTTGGGAGACCCCAATAGGCTTAATCCTTTATCCATAGGAAGCCGTTTTTGCCGCCCTATCGATCGCAATGCACTGAACACAGCATTCGAGAAGATTGACTGCCGTACCGTAAAAAGTATTCTGCAGTTTTGCGATTGGTTTGGTAATCCCTCTACCTAGATTTCCAGAGCAGTCTCTTTCGTGCCTTTTCAGTCTCCTTAACAGAAAAGGTCCATCTGAGCACTTGTCACTTCAGGCTTATTAAAAATCGAAGGAGACTAGAGTCATCTTTTGTTTTTTCTCGACTCTTAAAAATTGAAAAACAAGTTGTGTCAAAGCGTCTAAAATTTATTTTAAACGGAATACTCATTACCCTTTCCTACGTTGATCTTGGGTTGAGAAAATGGAATCCACCAACCAAGGAATTCCCCTTGGAGGAAATCCTAGTCCCTTCTCCTCTTGGGGAGATGTTGGTGCACCCCATATGGCCACATTGTCACTTCCAGGACTGACAATCGGTTTCCCTGTATGGCTCTTCTCAACCTTTGTCGTTCAGAACACCACAATTCCTGAACAATCGAATCAGCAACTAGACGAGTCCAGAGTTACCCACCAACCTTCTACTTCCTCTAATTCTTCCTCTCCTCCTCCCTCTTCGCTTGATGGGGTTGGTAAAGCCAAAAATCAAGTACCCGAGAAGAAGAAGGAAAAGAAGAAGAAAGAAAAGAAGAAGAAGGAGCCAAAAGCGAATGGGGGCAAACGAGCGTCGTTTAGCGAAAATCCACACACTGCACCGACCAGGCCTAAATCGCCATGTGTCATTTGCAAAGGAGACCACTATCATAGAGATTGTCCTTGCATCCCTCAGATCTTAAGGGACTGGTCTCCTCGTTTGCACAACCCAGTGTCATCAACCTCTGATGATCATGTTGAAAACACACCGTCGACTAGTGAAAGTGAAGCCCCAGGACAAAAAGTAAAACATAGATTTCCTTGTAAACTGTGCGAAGGCGATCATGCCGTCCACCGTTGTCCCTTCTTAGACGAGGCTAAAAGAGTTTTGGACGATCGTCCGGTTTCACCGCTACAATTTCCTCCTGGATATAAAAAACTCTTGTCGAGTCCGTCACTAGTTGAAAATCCAGCTGGCCCACTCAGGTGGTCGGCTGAAGCATCTATCATTGAAGACAAACCATCTGAACCCATACCAGACGAAATTCAAAAGGTCGAGGCGACAGTTGACCCGGTCTTGCCTTCAGAGGTTCCATCTTCAAATGATACAGTCACCGAAGAGAATAAGGATAACACCGTCCAAATTCTTTTCATAAGCACAGACTCCAATGAACATGGGGACAATCTACCCGTTCCTTTACCGCAGGAAGGAAGTTCGTCAGAGTCATATTTGGCCGTCTATTCGGTCCCACCTCCAAGCAACCTAGTTGTCTTCTTCGACTGGAATCAACTAGGCAGACCCCGTTTACTAGCTAGTGTACCATTCCGAATCATTGTTCAAATATATAGAATGGTTATGGCTGGTACCATCATAGATGAGGGGGGCTTCTGTGAGTATCCTTTCCTCGACTGCTTGG
The DNA here is from genome assembly GCA_031772625.1 of Pinus tabuliformis. Classification (NCBI taxonomy): domain Eukaryota; kingdom Viridiplantae; phylum Streptophyta; class Pinopsida; order Pinales; family Pinaceae; genus Pinus; species Pinus tabuliformis. The sequence goes on from CM062809.1 coordinate 684,969,208, forward strand.
AAAGCGCTTGGTTCGCCATCGCTTTTGCCTGAGATGAGAAATCTAACAGGCTTTGATAAAGGAACCAGTCGACCGTTAGGGATCTTTCACAATGTGCCCATAACATTGAGGGGGAAAACCGTTCACATGAATGTAATGGTAGTTCAAGGACCCCTAGATTATAATCTACTCCTTGGACGAGACTATATTTATTGCATGGGAGCAATTGTCTCCTCACTCTTTAGAGTAATGTGTTTTCCGCACGAAGGAAGAGTGGTCAAGCTCGTAGACCAGCTTTCATTTCCCAGATCATACAGAGCAAATAGTCATATACCATCCCTGAATGGTCTTTTCACGCAAGAAATGTCTCAATCTCCAGTCTGCCCGCCTGATGAGCGCGAGTGATTCGGGGGACATGATTGAAACCCAGGGGGCATGCACCCTGGTCTGCTTCGGCAGGAAAACTTCGGGTATAGGGTAGGTTTCCGCGAGAGAATATGACTAGTTTGTACTCCCGTCCGTGATTGGAAGAGGGGGTTATTCTGGAACAAGATTCTCTTGTCAAAGTTACGTGAGTGGAGTAGCCTCCTTCACTCACCTTTGTCTATTTCGGTAGACATCGCCGAAGAAGTGTTTTGTTTGCGCTGTGAATAGAACAATCTTTGGGTGACCTGTAAGAGGTAGGCCTCTCCCGGTAAAACAAATGTTTTAACGGAAAGAAGAAGAGGTAACCTTGAAACTCTGTTTTATACCTGGGGGCATGCAAACCTTTTGGCATGCAAGCAAAGAGCGATCATTTATCTGTTTTTTGGATTGGTCGTTTCCTAACTTGCATAAAGAAAGGATGTGGGGCAAAACTCTAAAAATTGCCGTTTTATATGAGACATTCTTATCACACGACTGGATTAATCGAGCAGTTTTAGCACATAGTTCAAGCTCGTTAAAAAATAAACATAAGACATGAGCAAATGTTTCCCCCCCGCGTTTAAGCTCATTAAAAAATGAACTATTTCCCGGTAAATAACCATCGTGAATGTAGTACTTCAGCCATTAAAGCCTTGGTCGTGTTTGCACCATCACCTCCACTTTTGCATTGGCCGATCATTCACCTCCATTTGATTGTTTACCCATTTTGAGGAACAGCTGCAAAGAGTGATCTCACTAGCCATCCTTGTAACACTGCCGTGATTGAAAAATTCCAAACCTTACCTGGAATCAGTTGCTACCCATTTTATCACTCGTTCCTCAAAAGACGAGTCTCCTTTAAGCTCTTTTCAACTGACTCGTAAAATATGAAAAGATTGTCGAGCCATTGGCTTCTCCAGCTCGTTAAAGGGACCGGAAGTGCCATCTCTCCTCTAAATTATAATCTTTTTGGACCTGAGAGATTATTACACAAAAGATCGAGCGCTTGTTTTGTTCGGCTCGTTAAAAGTATCGAAAATTCATCCCTTCTGTATTGTTTTATACTTTTTCGGACTTAAGGGATTAGATGACGAAAAAGGAATTTTGGAGTTACCTTTACGTTCCTTTTCAGACTCTCTAAAATTGAAAAGGACCGAGTTATCTTTGTCGTTAAACTCGTTAAAAGTTTAATAGCGACAAACTTGTCTATAGACGAGAACGAGTTTCACTATCGCTAGGCTCGTTAAAACATAGCGATGGGTTTGCCCGAAGGGCAAATTATAGAACAAGCATATGTTATTCTCCTCAAGCTTGACAAAAATAAAGAGGTACTGGTCAGCAATGACTGGGGAAAATTGGGAAGAAAACTTGAAGAAACTTTGTTGGTAGCAAGTCGCTCTTGAACATGACACTTCCACTCCGCGTCCGAGTCGGGTTGGGTTGTTTCATTCACCGGTCACATCACCATGGTCCCATCATACCATCCACATTTGGGGTTAATGCTACCAATCCATCACATCAGTGTCGCCGATATGTTCAAGAGAAGTCATTCAGAGAATTCACCTGTGTCTCACCCACTACCATACATTTATACTCCATTCTTTCATGACCGCCACCCTGAACCTTATATCACTAGATCGTTTTCACCTCCATTAAAATCATTTGCTCCGTTCCGTGTCATTGATGTGGGATTCATTAAGGCCCTCCTGTGACGGATCGCTTCTTGTCGACATCAGCTCATTATCCAAGAAGTTGATCTAGGAACACCCCATTCAGTACTTTGAAGCTTGCATGCTTCAATGGCAAGTTTCTCACTTCTGGCGACAGGTTTACGTCAATGGCCTTCGACCGAAAGATTTTGCGTGAGTTCTTTATTCACACCACGTGAATTGTACTGCAGTACCTTGAGGGTCATTATCATTATCGGTGATTCCTCTCGCGTCTGTTAACAGCTTACATCATTGGCTGGTAATCAGGTGATGTCTTTCCATGTTCGACTCCAGAACATCTTTCACATGGATCGACTTGTACTTCGAGTGAAGATCGAACGAGATTGAAGACCCCGGATCTAGTTTCATCCATCCGGGCTGCGATATATATTCAGGGAAATAAAGACATCAAATGTACATCATTGTTGCACAGATAATCATCCAATCAAAGGGATGATGGCTCTATCAGAATCATCAGTCTACACTCAGACGATTGTCTGTCCTATGTACATGAAAATGAATTTATAAAGCTGAGCATGGGAATGCCCGCCTCAGCTAGATCATGAAAATATTATGAAGATAATGTATTGTATTGTATCTTATTACATGTCTCCTCACAGCTTGAAAGAACTTCAGGTCCTCATAATAAAGCATTTCACCTGACATCAAAAGATTAACGACCTCATGCTTTAGGGGGCAACTGTTATAGACATTTTTGGGCACTACAACCCCAAGCATGAAATGTCCATAAACCAAGGGCTCCTAAGTCCCTAAAAGTGTTGTTCTAACCCCTAAAGGAACAAGGTCAACAGATTACAGCTTCTCCAGAAGTTCTCCATGAAAAACTGCTCAGAATTGGTCAAAACAGGATCATTTCAGCTGCTCCACTGGCCAAGTGCGTTGCATCTCACCTAAATACACTGTGTGGGTGCGTTGCATTTCAAAAAGCCCTTCTATGGGGTGCGATGGGCGAGAAATGACAAATGGCAGTGTCATTCCGCGAGGTGGAGAGGCAATGGAAGCTTCCAGAAACTTCTCCTGTGACACTTGCCTCTCTGAATTCGACCAAGGATGAGTAAGAGGTCATCAATCTCCAAGTGGAAGCAAGAACTATCAGAGGGAAGACACTAATCAAATCATAAGCTGACTCATCTCCATTACAGATATCTATATATGGATCCCTCATCCCAGAGATTCGGAGGCTGGAATTTTGCATATTGTAAGGAATTGCTGTTGGTTTCTTGAGACAAACATCAGATTGTTGGGTGATCTAAGCTTTGTATGAGGTGAAGAGGGGCTTCCTTGCTGAGAGGTTGATGCTGGGTCAGAACCACTGGTTGTAACTCCTCTTGGCTCTTTCTTGTTTATCAATAAAAGCTATTCAAGTTTTTCTCCATGCTCTTGTGTCATTGATGTTTGCTACATTTGTATGGTCAATTTACATCTGATCCTAGATTGTTTATGATTATAGATCCATGTCTTTGTATAGTGCTATGCTACTGTGATCTTACAGGTACTTTGTGAAGCTGGGCGTGCAAGGGAACAAGTAGCGAAAGACTATCAAGGAAGAGAGGAATCAAATAAGAAGATTAGCGCAAGACAGAGGTTGGTCTTTCTGTTCCTCTCTATCTATAATTCATAAAGGAAAAACGAAAGTAGCTTTTCTCTGTTTGGTTCTAAGGCAGTTGTCACACCTTAGTGGGATAGAGCAGTTCTATATAGACACTTTCCTTGTAACACTCTGGAAGCCGAAACTTTTGGTGATGGAATGAAGTCAATCCGACAGTCGGTTTGTGAGATATCGTCTGCCCTAGTTTGATAATGAAGCCGCTAATGTTGATGCTGCTGATCTAGGGTTTGCTACTGCTGATATGAATCAGATTTATTGTGCTATTTCTATCTGCTGAATTATTGAAGATAAAAGAAGATTTGATCAAAGGGTTTCCCCACACATTGTGGGGTTTGTCCTTGGCTAGCCGCCACATCTTGTGTCTCTTATCTTGGCTTGTTTTTTGTCGATCGTTTAATGTTCTATCTGCACTTTACTTTATGTATATGTGATTGCTAATCTGTGGAATATAATAAGAAAAAGAAGTAAACTATTATAAGCATAGAACATACCATAACTTAACATGGTATCATAGCTGAGGTGAAGACAAAGCCCGAGCAAGAGCAAGAGCAATCATCGAAGAGAAGATTGGCAAGGCTATCCTAAAAGAACTATGGGGTCCTCAACACTCTTTTTTGCCAAAGACAAGCTCCGTGAGAAAGATGACTATCACACATGTAAGATATCTATCAATCTAACCCTAGAAGATCCAGGAGTATGTAAGAGGCAATATTGTTGAGCCTCCATCAAATGCATCCGCTGCTACATGGAACAAATGGAAAATCAAAGAAGTCAAAATAGAAGATCATCCGGGACTCTATCGACAAGCACTTGTTGTCCTACATCTCTGAATTGGACACCTCCAGGGAGATCTACAATAGACTGGGAAATGGCACTCACGACTCTTGGAGGATTACCATCCGAATGGTACGTGTTTAGGACTACTCTTCTGAACTATAATGTAATTCCTGGTTTCGAGGAATTAATGGCTAGATGCATTCAAGAAGAAACAAGGGAAGAAGAGTAAGAAATGCCCATGCCTAAAGGTCCTCCTGCTGCCTTTTCTTCTCATGCTATGAAAATAAATAATTCCGGGACTAAATTAAAAGGAAAGGCTGGACCTAAGGGTGGAAGAAAAGGATGATGTTACATCTGCGATAAAGCAGGTCACTATGCTAGGGAGTGCCCTGATAGAAAGGACTCACACCGGGACGATGATCAAAATCCCTCTGATGGCAAATCAAAGGAATGACAAATTCAACAGCAAAGGTAAGAGGAGAGTTGGGGATCGAGGAAGAGGACAACCATTCAAGAAGGCTAGAAAGTCCAGGATGTATTAAATGCACTTGACCTCAAAAATAACCTAGCGTCCATCTCGGCAATGGAAGACAAAGGCTACAAGGTAACCTTCAGCAATGGCAAGGTATGTAAAAATAATGTTAAAGATGCCTTTACTCTTGGGTTTAGTATTGATTCATTATATGAGGTCGATGGAAGTTCGTTAGGTGTCATGTCTTGTGACACAACTCTTCAGTCCGAACTTTGGCATCGAAGGTTTGCCCACCTTCATTACAAAGCTCTACCTGATGTAAGACAAATGGTGACAGGGATGCCCGAATTCTGAGTAGAGAAAGAAGGTGTATGTCCAGGATGTGCCGAAGGAAAGCTCAAAAGGGGACCATTCCCCTCAAGCCAAAGCAAGACCTCCGATATATTACAATTGGTTCACTCAGGCATACCTGAGGTTGGCATTAAGAGGGAGACTACTACACCACATACTCCTGAGCAGAATGGTGTGGTGGGAAGGAAGAACTGCACGATGATGGAAGCTGTCCGTGCCATGCTACATGATCAAAGACTTCCGAAGTTTCTATGGGCTGAAACTACAAACACCGCCGTATATGCCCTCATCAAGCATTGGGTTCCAAGACCCCTGAAGAAAAGTTCACTGGTAAGAAACCTGATGTTTCTCATTTTAGAATTTTTGGAAGCCCTGTATATTTTCATGTGCCGAAAGAGAAAAGAAATAAATTGGGTGCATCTGGAAAGAAGGGAATTTTCGCGGGCTATGGTGAAAATATTAAGGGCTATAGAATCTATGTAGCCAGTTAAAGGGAAGTCATAATTAGTCATGATGTCACCTTTGACGAAGATATGGCTCTCAGCAAGGTGAACAATCTTCCGACTTTGAGGAGCTCTCAAGAAGCTGACACCAGGGAACCGAAAGAAAAGGATGATGAATCAATGCTTGATGTAGAAGAACCCATGGATCTGATTGATCCTCCTCCACATGAGCCTTCCTCTTCTAGGAAGAGGCCTTCATGGCTTAGGGGCTACTTGATCATGCTGAAGGACATGCTGCACCCCGAGGAACCTTCCGTGAAAGTAAGAAACCTAACAGGTATTAGGGATACCTGACCATCATGAGCACGATCATACAAAATGAGCCTTCATCATTCTCAGATGCCATCAAGCATCAAGTATGGAAGGATGCTATGACCAAAGAATGAGTCTATCATGAAGAATGATGTCTGGGAAGTAGTTCCTAGACCCCAGGACAAGACAATTGTTACTTCCAAATGGCTTTACAAGATAAAGCATGCATCAGATGGAAGTACGGAAAAGTATAAAGATCGTTTTGTTGCTCGTGGTTTCTCCCAGAAGGAAGGTATAGACTATGATGTGATATTTGCACCTGTTGCCAGATATATGACCATTCGCTCAATCATAGCCCTTGCCGCTTCACAAGGATGGAATCTACATCAGATGGATGTCAACACTGTGTTCTTACACGGCTCGATCAAAGAAGAGGTCTACGTGGAGCAACCCGAAGGATTTGAGATTTATGATTGAAAATATCATGTATGCAGGTTGAAGAAGGTTCTCTATGGGTTGAAGCAAGCACCCTGAGCATGGTATGAGAGGATCGATAGCTACTTGATGAAGCTGGGATTCACTAGGAGTGAAGCCGATCCTAACCTTTACTTTAAGTTTGAAGATGACAAACCTCTCATACTGGTGTTGTATGTTGATGACCTCTTTCTAACAGGTGCAGACCCTCTCATTCACAAATGTAAGAGGGAGTTGGCTTCTGAATTTGAAATGAAGGACCAAGGACTTGAAGTGTGGCAGAAGCCAAGGGAAATTTTCCTATCTCAAGGAAAATATGTGGTAAAGATATTGGAAAGATTTGGTATGATGGATTGCAAGCCTGTGACTACCTCGAGGATCTTAACTTTTAGAAGTTATATGGTAGTGATCTCGGACCACACTTGGGAAATGCCTCTAAGTTTCAAAAACTCATTCACATTGATGTTCTTGGTGAACCTCCGTCCGAACATATGCTTTGCAGTTAGCACTGTGAGCTCATATTTGGTTGAGCCTCACTGCATTGGTGCAAGGAATCTTCTGAGATGTCTTCAGGACACAATCTCTCATGGATTAAGATACACTGTCGGAGATGTGAGACTACTTGGATATACTGATGTTGATTGGGCAGGCAGTGTGGTGGATCGTAAGAGCACTTTCGGGTGTTGTTTCACCTTGGGATCTGCTTCGATATCCTGGATGAGCAGGAAGTAGAAGTCGGTGGCTTTGAGCACCGCCGAAGCAGGATATATTGTTGCTAGCAGGACCTCGTGTGAGGCAGTCTGGTTGCGAAAGCTCTTCAGTGAGTTGTTTGGATTTACATTGGATACCACTGTGATTCTCTATAACAACCAGAGGTGGGATTCGATTATTGAGGAATCCCGTATTCGTCAATTGCTCCAGCAAATAGACATCATCTGGGATATGGTAAGTTGATGAGCAAGGAGGCTCCATCGCATTAAGATGATGTACAGGTTGATACACCTTGTCAAAGCCTCGAGGAAAGATCTAATCTGTGATTTTCCCAAACGACTTGGAGTCGGCAAGAAACCCTTGTACAAGGGTCCTACATGTTGCATACATTGAGCTCTGGGAGCTCTGAGGGCTTGCGGTTATTACTGGAGCAACATACGACCATAGGGTGACTCACCCTCCCTTGGTGGTGCGCACTGGAACAAGATGATTCGCTCTCTTGTGGGACAAGATGATTCGCTCTCTTGTGGAACAGGATGATTCGCTCTCCTGTGTAGCAGGATGATTAGTTCTCCTGTGAGGCCTGGATTGATGTGTTCTCCATGGCGATTGTAGCAAGATTTATGTGTTCTCCTGTGAGGACAGGATTGATTAGTTCTCCTGTCGAGGCATCCTACCCATGCAGTCTGGGACTCATGGGAATTACCTCTCATCTGATCAATGAGCAGGGAAATGAAGTTAGGGACAATAGTAGTACCGATGGACGCATTGTTGTATCTACCATACTCCCTACGCTAGGATGACCTCCATTGATCTGGGATCAATGATACTGGTCTGGGACAAGTGGTAGGAGTTGTACCATACTATGACGTTGACTTCGGGTCAGTTGAGACTGGTCTGGGACCAGTGGTACATACTTCAAGACTGACTTTGTGTCAGTGCAGTACTGGTCTGGGACCAGTGAGAGTGGTACATACTATGACGCTGACTTCGGGTCGATTGAGATTGGTTTGGGAGCAGTGGTACACTCTCTAAGACTGTGATACTGGTCTGGGACCAGTGGTAGGAGTGGTACTTACTATGAAGCTGACTTCGGGTCGGCTGAGACTGGTCTGGGACCAGTGGTATGCACTCTGAGACTGTCTTTGAGTCAGTGGAGGATGATACTGGTCTAGGACCAGTGGAGTTGTACTCACTATGACACTGACTTTGGGTTGGTTGAGACTGGTTTGGGACCAGTGGTACATACTCTGAGACTGACTTTGAGTCAGTATGATACATCCTCGATCATTTCTTCTTCTTCATAATTCGGACAAAAGCAGAGCAGAACTGAACAATGCAAGAGCAGAGAAGAACAGAGAAAAACCGTACCGATCAGTATAGGGCAGAACAAGACAAAGCAGAATAGGTAGAATAGAGCAGATCAGGGCAAGGGTTAGGCTGTACAGGGCAATGCATTTGATTGATGAATAGTAACGACCGATAGACAGATTGCAGATGAAGTTCTCCCTGGTTGAGAGGGAGTGTTAAAATTAGCAACCACAAAAATTCATGTGGGTCATCTTATTCATGGCTGATAATATTTTTATTAGATTCCTCTCGTCGAGAGGTGTAGGATTGATATAAAGATCATCCGATTCCGATAAGTATTCATAGAGATATGAATTTATTTTGATTATGGAATTATTATCAAGCTGACCTACAACTCATGTAGGCTCAGAAGCCCAACAGTCGCATCTATTCAAACACCAACGTTGTGTATAAATATAAGAGGACTTTTCCTCATTTGCACACACACTTCTCATCACATCTCTCTCTCTCTCTACTACACAGAAATGAGTCTCTTCTCTCCTGCGCAGAAATGGGTCTCTCTCTCACACATGTGAAGCCGAAAACTGCTGAAACTGAAGCTGCAACTGCAGAAGTAAAGATTGACTTGCGTGGCCTAGAAGATCTCCTCATCTGAATTGTGCTATAGGTTCATCTGAACCTCCTCTGAAAGCCGCAACTTTTGGTGGTGGAATGAAGTCAATCCGATGAACGGTTTGCAAGATATCGACTGCCCTAGTTTGAAGCCGGAAACTGCTGAAACTGAAGCTGCAACTGCAGAAGTAAAGAATGACCTGCGTGGCCTAGAATATCTCCTCATCTGAACTGCGCTGTAGGTTCATCTGAACCTCCTCTGGAAGCCGAAACTTTTGGTGGTGGAATGAAGTCAATCCGACAGTCAGTTTGTGAGATATCGTTTGCCCTAGTTTGATAATGAAGCCGCTAATGTTGATGCTGCTGATCTAGGGTTTGCCACTGCTGATATGAATCAGATTTATTGTACTATTTCTCTCTGCTGAATTATTGAAGATAAAAGAAGATTTGATCAAAGGGTTTCCCCACACATTGTGGGGTTTGTCCCTGGCTAGCCGCCACATCTTGTGTCTCTTGTCTTGGCTTGTTTTCTGTCGATCGTTTAATGTTCTATCTGCACTTTACTTTATGTATATGTGATTGCTAATTTATGGAATATAATAAGAAAAAGAAGTAAACTGTTATAAGCATAGAACATACCATAACTTAACAACTGCTCTGGGAATTCTCAAAGTTTTTCCCTTGTTTTTGTCTATCTTAAACCGAAAGCTACGCTGGTTATCAATCTTCCTACTACAGAGACTCATGATGCTTTCAAAGTTGGGGGTGAAGGGGCTACATATTTGCTTACCACGCGGCTGCTTCTTCCTGCTGCAACGTGCGTCTTCACTCTGCTGCCACCTCCCTTATCGCCACCTTTCCTCGTCTTCATCTGCATTCAAAGAGCTGTTTGCGAGTTTTCTTTGGTTTTAATCTCTCTCTTACTTCGACCCTTGACCCTTACCGACATCTAGCTGTCTTGGTTATCGGGATGCTACCCTCCTGTCTTTTCTCTCGATGTCCTTCATTAATTCCCACCTTCTCCCGGCTGCTCTTGCTGTGTCACTTCTGACCTCATTCTGCCACTTGGTGTCCTTCCTCTGCCCGCCTCTCTGTTCTCTGTCCTGCCCTCCTCTCTGTCAGTTTGGTTCTTTCTCTCCCTCGTACTCTCGGGGTGCGTACCTTCCCTGCCCTGCTCCGTCAGCTGCTTGATCGCCTGTCTTCTCACTTCATTCTCTGCGTCTGTCCTTTCCTCCAGCTGTCCTCTTCCTTCTTCCCGATCTCTCCTCCGCGGTCTCTCTAGATTTCCTCTCATGTTCGTATTTCCTTCCTTATCCTTTTCGAGTAGTTGTCTCAGGTCCGCCATTTCCTCCTTCTGGCTTAGCTCGGCCTTGCTTTCATCCAGCGACCTTCCTCCATTTCTACATCCCCAATTCGCCAAGTTGTCTACTGGTTCATTGCCCTTCCTTCTCACATGGGTGGGAAGGATGTAGGCTACCTTTCGCAGTAAGTCGCTTATTTCCTCCACTAACTAGGCCGTTCTCCAACTTCGACTCATTTTTTCCGCTGAAGTGCCATTCTATAGTTGTTTCACGATGTCTACCACTAGTTTCGCATCTCCTTCCACCTGCAACTTTTGGTACTTCTCCCTTATGGCGATCTCTAGTCCTCTTCTCAGCGCATGAAGCTTAGCTTCGTTGTTGGTTGCATTTCCACAATCCATCGCGTAAATTCTGAGTGTTCTTCCCCTGTCGTCTCTAAAGACTCCTCCTATCCTTGCCTCTCCTGTGTTACCCTTTGCTGCCTCGTCGAAATTCAACTTGATGAAGCCTTGTTGGGGATTACTATAGTAGTTGCTCTCTTTCGCCTCATTATTATGGTATTTCCCTGCTATAACTTTTGTCATGCTTGACTTTAGTTGTAGGCGAGCCATTATTCTTGCCTCTGTCTGGTCGAATTTCCAATCTTCCTCGTACCATTTCTCTGTGAGAATGGTCTCCCTTATATTCTGGGTGATTTGGTTCCATATCTCATCCTTTGCTCTACCATCTTCCTTGAAGGTCAGGCGGTTTCTCTCTTTCCAAATGTTCCACAGAACGAATCCTAATGAAAGTTTCCAGGCTCTGTTCAGGATTGTATTTTGGTAAGGTTTGTTCCGCCATTTTTCTATTGTTATTTTGATACTGTTTTTGTCTCTGTCACTGATTTCAAAAAATCCCTGGTGTTGTCTCCACAGGTTGTTGCTAACTTTGCAATCGTTAGTTATGTGCTCCATGGTTTCTTCTTGTACTTGGCAGAGGGCGCAACGCGAAGGGCCTTGTGTTCCTTTTTTCCTTAGCTGGTCCCAGGTTAGAGCTCGCCCGTGGCTTAGGATCCAGGTGAAAAACGCTACCTTTGGCCAAGTTTTTGTTTTCCAAATGCTGTCCCAATTTTTTGTTTCTGGGTTTCTGTTATATCCTTCTTTTAGATAGTATCCTTCAGCTATTGTGAACATTCCTTTAATTCTCTTTCCCCATCTGATAGTGTACGTAATTGGCCGCAATTTTCCTTGTTTCCATTTCTTTTTCATATATTCCCCATTGAGTTGTTTCTGGCGTGTCTGGCTAGTTTTCCTTTTTTTTCCACCTTCTCCAGTATCCGTCCATTTTCGGGCTCCAATAGTTTCGTACTGCACCCCTCTCAGTTTGTGTGGTGAACTGGTGTATCTCTTGGAGTTGAGGTAGTTGGTTGAGTTTGTCTCTCTGTTGCCAAGCCTCTTCCTAGAAGTTTGCTTTGTCCCCCTCTCTTATTTCCCAAAAACTGTGCTCTCTTATCAAATCCCTGTTGGCTCTTGCCAAATTCCAGATTGCTGAGCCTTTTTTTTCCGTTTGGCTTCTCAACTTGCCTTCTGGAGACCTGAGCATCTCATATTTTCTTTCCCATTTCTTTTTCCACAGATCTTCGCCCCCTTGTATCCATTGCCACCAAAGCTTTGCTCCCATTACCTGGTTCAGGGTATATGGGTCTCTCATTCCTAGACCACCTTCTGTTAAGGGTTTTCTTAGCCACTTCTAGGGTAGAAGCGCCCACTTTTTTATCTTGCTCGCCCCTTGCCATAGAAATTTTTAAAACATATCTATCATTTTTTGACATATTGTTTTGGGTGTAGCTTGGCTAGTCAATTGATATATCGGTAGGGATTGAAGTATCGATTTGAGCAAAATTATACGACTCGGAGTATTGAGGGCCCTAAGAGTCCACTTTTCCATTTTCTTTTGCAACTTCTTCATCAAGATTCCCCAATTAGCAATTCTGTTTTGCTTATCATTTAACTGGATGTCTAAGTACTTAGTTGGGAATTTGACGATTCTAAATCCCATGCTTCTTGCAAGGAACACTTGGGAGGCATTCTGGGTGTTGAAGAAATAAATTTCCGATTTTTCTTTGCTTATCTCTATTCCCAAGGCCCTTGTGAATTCTTTAATAATTTCCATTATTTTTTTTGCTTCTTTAAGATTTTTCTGTCCGTATAACATAACATCGTCGACAAACTGTTGATGAGTTAGAGGTAGGTTATTTCCCCATAGTCTTAATCCCTTCAGTTGTTCACTGTTAACTTTTGCTTTTATAAGTTTTCCAAGTCCATCTGCTACTAGGATGAACATGAACGGTGATAGTGGATCGCCCTACCTGAGTCCTCTGGATGGATTGAAGGCTTTTGTTGGAGATCCGTTTAATAGAATTGACATTACTGGCGTAGTGATCATTGACATTACCTAGTTAATCCATCTGTCATCAAAACCGTAAGCCTTGAGTATACGTTGCAGGTATCTCTAGCTTAATCTATCATAAGCTTTTGCGAGGTCGATTTTTATCATCATTCCTTTGGTTTTTGAATTCTTCAATGAATGAATTGCTTCTTGTGCTACTATTATACCATCTACTATTTTTCTGCCTTTTATGAACACTGTTTGTTCTGGGGATATCAGCTCTGATAGTATTGGTTTGAGATGGTTCACCATGATTGTAGCTAGAATTTTATATATCACAATGCAGAGCGCTATTGGATGGAACCCTTGAGGCTCTTCTGTTTTTCTGTCTTTGATATCAGAGCTAGGAAAGTAGCATTTAAAGCCAGGTGCATTCTTTTGGTGCAACGAGACTTTTCTACTGCATTCACTATGCCCTGGCTCATGAAGCTCCACGTGGCTTGAAAGAATTCCGAGGTAAATCCATCCGGTCCAGGTGCTTTGTTCTTTTCTACCTCTTCCATCTTTGCTCCCTTTACTGCCTCTTCCACCTCAGCTTCTTTTATGACTCTTAGGAGAGCCAAATTATGTTCTCTATTTACAATTTTGAAGATGTTTTGACTTATTTTATCAATGTCATCCTCCCCGTTGATGTTGGGTTCTGTCAGGATTTCTTTGAAGTGCTGCACTATCAGATTCTCCAATTCTGCTTTCTGGGTTAACCTGTTGCCTTGCTTATCTTTTAGGGAGAATATTCTATTTTGTTGTCGGTGTTGTATCATTGCCTTATGGAAGAATTTCGTATTTCTCTCTCCTTCTTTTAACCATTGGATTCTGGATTTTTGTTTCCATAAGATTTCCTCTTGTTTTCTTCTTTCCTCTATTTTATTTAGCACCAGTCCTTCTTCTTCAGCTAATTCTTCACTTCTTCCTTCGTCTATGATTTTCTGTTGTATTTTCTCCATTGAAATCTGCAATTGTTCCTTATCCTTGTGAATATTTCCAAATTCTTCTCTATTCCACTGTTTAATATTTCCTTTTAGATATTTTAATCTTAGTTGGAGAGTGTGCATTTTATTTCTTCCTTCCCTCCCGTTCTCATTTTCCTTCCACCAAGTCTTCATTTTTTCTATAAATTTGGGATCTCTTAGCCAGAATGCCTCAAACCTGAAGGGTCTATTCTGGTTCTGCTGATTCATAGCTATCTCTAGTTTAATGGGCTAGTGATCTGACCCTAGACACGGAAGGATTGTAGCTTCGTAGAAAATATCCTTTCCTAAGAGGTGTTCTGTTGCAAGAAATCTGTCTAACCTAGAAGCTATTTGATTGCTCCCTCCTCGCTGATTGTTCCAGGTGTATTTCCCATTTATAGTTGGGATATCTATCATTTTCAGTTCCGCCTGTAGGTCCCTGAATTTCTCCATTTCTGGTTCTTCTCTTTGCAATCCACCTTTCTTTTCGTCTTTTGCTGTTGTCATGTTGAAGTCCCCTGCTATCAACCACAGTTTTTCTTTATGCAGGTTACCTAACTGTTGGAGCTGGAGGAGGAAACTTCCTTTTTCCGTTGGAATATGTGGTCCATAAACTGCCGAGACTAGAAACCAGTCGTTGTTTCCTATTAATTAGAACTTCCCTGTGAGAATCCTTTTCATTCCTATCCAATAGTCAGTTGTGATTTCTGTTGGGTTCCATAAAATTGCAATACCTGCTGCACTTCCATTCACATCTATGGTCATGCATTCATATTTTGGTTTGATTTTGCATAGGATCTCCTCCATTTTTCTCCCTAGGATTTTTGTTTCTTGTAACAACATTATTTGGGGTTTTTCTCTTCTTAGCCTCTCCGCTAAGTGTCTCTGTTTGCCTTGATTGTTCAGGCCCCTTATATCCCAGGATGTGACTATCATGAGGTGGTTGGGTTGGTTTGGTGGAATACCGTCGAGAGCGGAACTACTCTTCCAATATTCACTAGCATTTCACCCATGAGTTGTATCGATTCCTGTATATTCCTTCTACCTCTTTTTTTCCTCCTTTTGTTTTGCTTTGAAGGTCTTGAGTATTGTCCTGTTGGAGGCTTAGTTGTTCTACCATTCCCAACTTTCCCTTGCCCTGTTTTTCTTGGTATTGTTGGAAGGTCTCTCTATATAGTTTTTTTTGCTCTTCTGGGATGACTCTTTCATCCAGGTGTTTCCATTCCTCTAGGAGTTTCCGTAATACTTCTTCTTATGAACTTAATTCCTCTAGGAGTTTCCATAATACTTCTTCTTATGAACTTAATTGTTCTCCCCTGCTTGTATCAATTTCCATTACTGCATTTTCCATTTTCTCGCCTGTTTCCTTGTCCTCCTTACCTAATGGTTCGCCTTGAGCTTTCCGCTTGATGTGTGATGTACCTTGACTTGTGCTGTTTTCTTTTTCTTTTTCTCCCTGGTAATCCATTGTTTGAGTCTCATTTTCTTCCTCTTCTTCTTGAAGGATTTCAAAGCTATTTCTATAACTTGTCTTGATTTGTTGTTCTTTCATTGTTTCTTTGGGGTTTTCCTTTGTGTGTCTTCTTTTATTTTTTACCTCTTGAAACCCTTCCTTGTCTTCTTGATTTTTCCTCTGTGGTTTGTTTCTTCTTTCCTCTTCTTCTATGTTGAGCGGGCATTCCTTGAACAGGTGGCCATACTCATGGCATCTTCTGCATCTGAAAGGAATGTGCTCGTAATCCAGGGTTTGTTGCCATACTTCCTCATGATATTCTAACTCGACTGTGTCTGGAATCGGGTCAACTATGTTCATGTAGACACAGATTCTTGCATATGAGGTGTATCTTCCCTTTTTTGTAGTTTCTGCTATTTTAACAAAGCTTCCTATAGTGTTTCCTATTCCTTCTAGGATTTCTGGATCCCAGAAGTCCATTTGAAGTCCGAATAGTCTTACCCGTAACGGTGATACTAAGAATTTTTCTTTATCTAGGTTATGGCATCCTTCCCAATATCTCATAAAAAATCCCGCATTATAATGGAAATATGGACCATTTTCAAACACTTTTTCTTTATCTTGCAGGTTCGAGAAAATTACCATGAAGAATCCTCGTGCTCCTAGCTTCAGTTCAATGTGGCCTCGGGGTTGCCACTTTTGCTGGATCCATCTGGTGAGGTCCTTTTCTGCCGGCCATACTCCGATGAATTTGCATATTAGTGCATGATCTTTCATGTAGCTTCTGTAGCGCTCCAGTTTATTCATTGGGATGATAAATCTTGGTTTCTCCGCAACACATGGTAAACACCTTCCTCTGCTGCTGGCTTGCCATCGTGCTCCCAGGACAGGTCTCGGTTTTCTTGTTTCTTCTGCCTGGTTGCTGTTGTTCTGTCCTTCCCTGCCATTTCATCTCGATAGGAGGGGATCTCTCCCCTCCTCTCTTCCTTTGTCATTGCTGTTAGATCTCGGTACTAGTGTCTGTCGTCCACTATATCTCTTGCTATTTTTTCTGCGTCGTCTAGCTCATGGCCGCGTGACCATTATTTCTTGGATGATACAAATGACAAAACCTCCTTTCTGTATATGGGAGTCTAAGGGGTCACAATATAATCAAAGTCGACATAATAATGATAATACAAGGGAACAACAATAACAATAGTGGGCTTCTACGGGGCATAATAATAACAATATGGGGACAATAGGGGCACAACAATAACAATAAGAGCTACAATGACAATAGTAATGGGGAATCACTAGTATTATAGGGACCTAACATGCCCCTATTTCAAAAAAGTTTTTTCCTCAACGCTTGAGTAGTTCTGGATGCTTATGTATAAAATTCTCATCCTCCCATGTGGAATCTTCAGCAGGTAAGTTCTTCCACTTGATGAGATACTCCGAAATTGATCGATTTCATAGCTGTCGAGTTCTTGTTTCTGTGACTGTTTCAGGTTCCAATATGATTTTTCCTTCCTCGCCAAGTTCTGACAATATTGTTTGAACTGGGAGCTTGTCACCTATAACCTTCTTTAAGCATGAAACATGGAAAACTAGGTGCACTCGAGAAGCTGCAGGGAGCTCCAATTTGTATGCCATAGTACCAATCTTTTGCAACACCTTGTATGGACCATAATACTTTGGTGATATTTTATTATCCTTCTTAGCTTGCTTGAGGGACATTTGTTTAAATGGTTGTAGCCGTAGGAATACCCAATCACCTACATCAGAACTTCTTTCGCTGCGATGTTGATTTGCCTGTTGTTTCATTCTATCCTGTGCCAAAGTGAGGTTATCCTGTAAGAGTTGGAGAACTTGTTGTTGATGCTCGATGTGATCTTCTACTGCTTGAACCTTAGAATTTTCTCTTAAATATGATGTGATGGGTGGTGGATGATATCCATAAAGTGCCATAAATGGGTTCATTTTTGCTGCAGTATGGAATGAAGTATTATACCATGATTCAGCCAGAGGCGACCATTTGACCCATTGTGTCTGTTTGTCAGATACAAAGCAACAAAGATATCCTTCCAAAGATTTGTTTTCTATCTCAGCTTTCCCATCAGATTAAGGATGATAAGATGAGCCATGAGCTAACTGAGTCCCAAGACAAGAAAATAATTCTGTCCAAAAATTTCCAATGAAAATGGGATCTCTGTCGCTTACAATAATCTTTGGGTTTCCATGTAGCTTTTGAATTGTTTCCATAAATGCAGTGGAAACCGTGTGAACTTTAAATGGATGAGATAATGCACAAAAGTGTGCATACTTGGTAAGTCTGTTAACTACCACCATGATGACACTTTTCCTTTGGACTTGGGTAAACCTATGATAAAATCCATTGAAACCTCCTCCCAACGTTGGTTTGGAATGGATAAAGGCTGTAATAGACCTAGGGTCTTAATTGTTTCAACTTTATTTTGTTGGCAAACCAAACATTCTGCCACAAACTTTTGAATATCCGATTTAAGGCCATCCCAAAAAAATTCCTTCTTAACCCTGTGGTAAGTTTTTAAAAATATTGAGTGCCCTCCTAAGGGAGATGTGTACAATTCCAAAAGAATATTTTGTTTGAGTTCAAAATTCTTACATAGGTATAAGCGATCTTTGTACCATAATGAATCATTTTTCCAGCTAAATGTATCAGATGTACTGAGATCTTGTTGTATCTTTTGAATGAGTGCCCACACTTCTTCGTCATTCTTCCATTCATCCCTTGCTTCATTTATCCAATCTGGTTGGATAATAGAAATGGCGCAAAGCAATGTTTCCACATCCTCATCCTTTCTTGAGAGTGTATCTGCCACAACATTTTGCTTCCCTTTTTTGTAGATGATTTCAAAGTCATAACCCAACATCTTTGTGACCCATTTTTGCTGCTCTTCTGAAGTTAATCTCTGTTCTAAAAAGTATTTAAGACTATCATGATCCAGTTTTACCTTGAAGTGTCTTCCCATTAGATAGTGTTACCATTTCTTAAGTGCATGTAGTATTGCCAACATTTCCTTCTCATAAATAGCTTTGTGTAAATACTTTCCTTTGATTGGACGACTTTCGAAAGCAATGGGTCTTTCTTCTTGCATTAAAACAACTCCAATTCCATTTCCTGAGGCATCACATTCCACAACAAAGGTTTTTGTGAAGTCTGACATAACTAAGATTGGTACTTGGCACATTGCCTCTTTAAGATGTTCAAAGGCCTTCGTTGCTTCTGGAGTCTATGAAAATGCATCTTTTTTCAATAATGTTGTTAGAGGTGCTGCTATTCTCCCATAATTCTTAACAAACTTGCAATAATACCTTGTCAACCCAAGAAACACACCACAAATGATAGGTGGTGATGTGCATACCCAGATCCTCCCCTTGTTTTCCTTTGAACTTCAGGATGTCTGTTGGAATTTTATGCGGGATTGGTGGCCAAAGTAAGTTGTGATAGATGGGGTCATTTGTGGGTTTGTACAAGTCATGGATATCAAGCGTTGCCAAGAAAGGTAAGGTGTTTGATGCCCTCGAATCGGACAAAGGCGATGACATATGACTTGAGGATCCTTGCGGTCCTCCCATCGTGTTGTTCCCAATATTATACGCATGATGCGTGGAATATTAATTTACTTGGGGTACACTCGTGTACTGTGGGTTTCCATAGGGGTTGTTAGACTGGGGGTTGGAAGTGCCCCCAGGATAAGGAATGCCCCCTTGACTCATTTGAGGTTGAGAGTAGGGTGCCCATATAGATTGATTGGGACCTTGTTGAGGGTTATCGCTCGCCACGTAATTAACTATAGGTCCTTGATTGACATAAGGAGGGTTCATGTCAATCAATCACTGTCACTGCAGTCCTTTAAATGGAGGGGGCACTGTTACATTCCCAGTCGATATATGCATATTGGGAATTGTGCCCCCACACATCTGAACCTAGGGATTAGAAATAAACAATGGATGCCAACCATGGGGGGGTTTATGGGACCATTGCTAATCGTGCTATATTGAGTGTTATAAGGAGTGCTATATGTAGCACTTGTTGAATGTCCGGGGGCTGACACAAAAGGGGTGAAACTCGTTGTAGTGCCCACTCTAGTTTTCTGACCATAATATGACCTTATCTTAGGTACTTTATTCTAGGAGGACCTCAGGTTGAGGATCCGGGCACATGACACTATTATTAGCGATTGAGATATTCATGGTTGTGATGTTTATGAATGCTTTCCATTGATATTCTGATAGCATGAATGGTTATGTATCTTATCTATCGGTATTCTGATGATTGCAACATTAAATAGTTAAGATTGGTCTCTATTGAATTTATGATAATGAGGGTAGTAAAGAATATGTATGCTCTCTACTAAAAGCATGATGATGATAAATTTGATGAATAGGTATATTCCTATTGATGTTACGATGTTGATAGCTTAATGAACATGTATGTTTCCATTGATGTTTAATGATGATAGCCATGATGGATGTGTCCCCTATGTTGACTACTTCCTTTAGTTCAGGCTTACAATGGACAATGATGTGAATGACTAGGAACTGTTAATGATGCTATTATGACAATGACTAACATTGAAAAAACCTTGTTACTAATGATTATTGAGTATGGCAGGAAACCATCAGAGGCACTCGCATATGACGAGTTGATGACACCTGGTTTGATGAAAATTCATATTATTTTATCTTTGAAAGTCTAAGTTGATCTTGGAATCTGCCATATATGTTTAACTATATTCTGATGATATGTTAATGGTTGTAGGCACAGATTAGTTGCTTGTCCGAATGACTCACATATGGGTGATGGGGTTGTACAAGTGGATGGAACTACATGGGAGGGGTGGGACAGTGTCCCTGATCTCACCCACTAGCGGTCCCACCGTGACTTGGGCTGGAAGGGTTGAAACACCTTCGCCTTGAAGATCACGATGCCATGAGGGTAGGTCCCAAAGTTGGGTCGCTCATGAGGATTTTACCGGGGGGCGCGCATCAAGGCGGATTCCTTGATCCCCGACACCATTAGTCTTACTATAGCAGACAACATAAGAGATGATAGTGGTCTATGACGTTGCACTATACTTTCCCCTCGTAGTCACTGGATGCTTGAAGGGCAAGTGATGTGGCACCCTTAGAACTTCAGGGGAATTTCTTGAAGAGCATGACCAACTTGGCACCCTTGGCATCACAAATAAAATGTTAGGCGTGGCACCCTTGGAACTTCAAGGGAATTTCTTGAAGGGCACGACCAACTTTGCACCCTTTGCATCACAAATAAATTGTTAGGCGTGGCACCCTTGGAACTTCAAGGGAAGTTCTTGAAGGGCACGACCAAACTTGTCACCCTTGGAATCATTAAAAATAAATTAATTGGTAAACATAATCAAGAAATGAAAACTACGTAAATTTACATCAAGGGTAAATGATGTTAGAAACCGAGGTAATTAAATCAAACATAGAACTTGGGTTAAGAGGATCTTAGGTAGAAATAAAATAGATTACCTTAAAAACTCTACCCTTCCCTTGTTGGAAAATATTAGGTAGATTATGTAGTTAATTAAGGAAAATGGGGAAAGAGAGACATAATTGTAAGGATAAAGATTAATCCTAAACTAATTAAACCTAATTAAGAGAAGAGGAAAGTGAATTAAAATAAGAATAATAAATTAAATTTAGAGAAATGTAGAGAACCTCCATGTGGCAAAAACCAACATAAGAATATTCATCTAAGAGATAACCTGAGTTAAATTAGGGAGTAGATTGGGGATAAAATCTTGACTCATTAATTGACTTCAAGTAATGAACACAATTTAAGGAATAAAAGGCGGGGGGGGGGAGATAAAGAGACAACTAGGAGAAGAAATAGGAATCTTTTGAGGTGAGGAAAATATTAGTTTTAAATAAAAAGTTAAGTAAATAATTTTGGGTGACCCTTGATGAGAGAGTGACACATGGGTAGGTGAATAATCAAGCTATTAAATAATATATATATATATATATATATATATATATATATAATTATGCATGACATGCAAAGTGTCATCTATTAGGATTCTTATAAAAGAATGGGCAAGCCATGGGAGAGGGGACTTTTTGGGGGGAATCCTATTGTTGGATGGATGAGATGATGTCAGAGCAGTGATTACGAAGCTATAGTGAGTTTGGTGAGGTAGAGGATTTTAGAGAGGGGACTCTGGAGCCAAGGTGTGCTCTCCTCTACCAGCTAGTGCTTTCCTCCATTGTACAACTCCATTGCAGCTCGGGGGTCCGCGGGGAAGAAGAGTACCCAAGGAGTAGGTTGGGAGGTTAACCGGTGGGTCTTCGCATTCGGATCAAGTGCGTCATCATTCACTCGCGGAGGTGACCAGCTACAAGGGAATACCAACAACAAAAGAGCAAGTGGAGTCTCGCCTTCTGGTGAACGGTGCATATGTATTTCAGTACTATTGATCTTAGTTAAAAGTATGAAAATGTTATGATATGTTTCCTGAAATGAGTGGCAGGAATGTGTGTGCTAAATAAATTTGAATTTCAATGCGTTTCTTTTCTGGTTGTAGTAATGTATATAGTCTCAATGTGGTCCTTACATTTGGTATCAGAGCACAAGTTGAACCCTTGAGGCCTATGGGCCCATGCATGCATAACTAGTTTTGTTTGCTATGTGGGGATTTCTCTAAAATCAAATTACTCAAGTTTCAAAAAAAAAAAAAAAAAAAAATTAATTGGCATGTTCACAAGACATTCTCGTAAAAAAGTACCCTTCCTAATGTATCCTCAACATTTGTTTCAATAATGTTTAACTCCATCGAGTCCACGGTCCAGGTTAGTTTTCAACATTGCCAATCTGAAATTGCAATAGGGTGGGAATTAAAATGGAAGGCATGGGTGAACATTGACGTCAGAGATTCAACTGCTATATATAGACCTAACCTCAAACAGTAACATATAATTGATTTCAGTGTAGGAATTTCTCATTCTGGCTGCCATGACCTAGCTCACAAAAAGCCTCACCTGAGATTTGACAAATAGATCTTCACTTGGTTTGCAGACTGTGCAAGCTGAAATTCCCAGTGAATTTACGAAAATAATTCATGAACAAGATCCACTACTTCCCGCATGGAGGCATCATTCAGTAAGACAATGTCGAAAGCCTGCTTGTAAGTTTCCATCCATTCCTCAACGTTGTCATTCAAAAATGCAATTGAGATACGATTCTCAAATTCCAAGCCATCAGACATGCCAAGAGCTCCAATGTGATCCCCGAGTAGCAGGACATTTGTTCTATTCCTCACACCAGAAGCACCACTGTCATCAGGCACATCACTGCTGCCCAAGTTTTCATGAATGGGGGCAGCCATTTCAAGGGCATGTTCATTCTTATTTAAGACGTGAATTGTCTTGCCTCTAAACCCAGTGAGATTTCCATTGTCATTGAAGACCATACGATTTGAAACCACCTCTATATTCTTGAATTTTCTTTTAAGTTTCTGCCGCATAACCTCTTCAATAATGTCTCAAGAATCTCAAACAACTGGATCACATAATCTCGAAAATCAATTACAGAATTTGCAACTGAGTTCCTGATGGCTGCATAGGTCAGACCACCCTCAATAAGAAGTGCATGAGTCTTCTCCCACCACTCTTCCATGAGCTTTGTCTTCTCATCAACTGGAATTGTAGGACAGATTTCTAATGGGTAATAATAATCATGTACTTCTCTCCGCTTGAGATCATACTCAGGTTTTCCTTGCTTCAAGAGGGCATGAGTGCCTCTGTCCCCGCTTCTCATCAACCCAGTACTTTGTAAGTGTCATGTCAAAGTCTGCAATTACCTGTAGTTTAGAAGGACCAGCAGCTTTAATGGCGATCTTTTTCTTCTCTAACTCCGCCGGATTAGAGATGATAGCTTCCCTACATTTAGCAGACTCCACTCTGTACTGCTCCATTTGAGAGTGTGTGCAATGGCAGAAGCTAATCTTCCCCTTGAAGCCCTTAAGCCTGTAATAAGTAGCAGACGTGCTTCCTCCCAAGGTGTTCCAGCTACAACCTTCCCAGAGCAATTTCCCTGCCCTCATTGAAAATAAATGAAAAGAATCTGAAATAATGATACTAATAATAATTATTTAGTACGAGGAATTGAACTGGTTTGGTTGTCAAAAGCACCCGAGAATTTCGTTTTGCCTTGTATTTTTACTCATTCCAACGAATATTTACTGAGAAAGGACTTCACGGTTTTGCCTTGTACGCACAGCAAAAGGAAACAAACTCATATGCTTAGCCCAAAATAAAATATGCCCCATTTTAGGGTATGCTGTCCAGAACTCGTTTTATCAAGAGTTGATGATGTTGCTCGTGGACAGAGAGAAAACGTATTTCTTCTAGTTTACAAACTCAGCTGCCGGCATCTCAATAATGAACCAGTCCATTTCTACACAACTCGAACTCCACAATTCAATTGATAAGCATATCCTGAACAGAACTCGGCCAAAAAGAATAAGAGAACTAGTCCTCTTCCATCCGCGATTGTGAGATTCCTTCTTGTGAAATGGCTCCAAGAAGTACTGATTTTTGCATCTTTTTCAGTTAAGCATTTAATCAAACAGTTTGAGAACAATGTGCTATGGATGTACTTCATTTAATTTGACTCCAGGTGAGATCAACACATTTACAAAATTGGCGGTGGTTAATCCATTGACAAAGCAACATCGACCAGGTGACTTAGGCATGAATTACTCTGAGTTGTAGTATATATTGATATCAGCGAAGACTACACTTTTTTTATTTTGGTTGAGAAAAATGCGGATTAATTCAATATAGCCAGCTGTTGCTTCACAAGTTGAAATCTAATCCAAATCGGGAACATGCAGTTAGAGCTCCAGAGAATTAAATTTAAATTCGACAGAATTATTTTGTAATCACATTTGGAATAAAATTTATCAGTCAATCACTTCTGTTACAACAGGCACAAGGCAAAACTTGAGGGAAATTTTCAAAATTTGACAAACCAAAGACTTGCCTTTAGCTTGTAAACACAACTGGAGTACTAATTCAATGGCGGAGAGAAGAGCTGCTGGTTAAGCTAAATGAAATTCCATAAGTGGGGTGATAGAGTAGTACATTTTGATGCATCTTTCAAAAAAATTTAGCACATTAAACAGTTTGAAAGTTTCGGTCCGTTGCGAGGGTAGTGTCTCAGTCTTTGTAATTTTTTTTTTTTTTTATTTATTTATTTATTTTTTTTTTTTTTTTTCGGAAAGAGAAGTCTCCATCTGCCCTCTTAGTCTTTCAGTCCAAGGAAGCTGGTACCCCTTGGATTTTTCCCTTTTCAGCTGTCCGCGTTTTAAGCATTCAGAGTGGGGAAGCTGGTACTTCGTCAGCGTCAAGCATCCTGTGGATTTTCCCCTCTTCGTGCCTCAACAGGTCGAACCAAATTGAACCATCCCTCGTGCTTTTAGGTTTTAGATACATTTTCCTTTTTTCAAAAATCCAGTCTTCTTCGTGCACTCACTATCGTTGGATAACCTTTTTAACATGAAAATCTGATATACACAATTTGCATTGACAAAGTATGCTTCACATTATGGAATGATAACAAATTTTAAAAAGAAAACAGAGGCTAAAACAACGGACCTTTACAGAAACACAAATATTTTATGTAATATATAAATGCCGATAACATAGTGATTGACCCATGCGCTGGTGGTGTTTCTGCTCACACCACTGCGCCAGCTTTAAAAAAAATAACAAAATTCCCCGTCGAATTAAAACAAAAAGAGACCTATGTACACTGTATATATTTTTTTCATGGAAAAGGGAAGGGTTATGATTTATGGCACACCTCCCCGTGCCCATACATGAATAGGGCCGTCTCTTCCGTGTATACATGAGTTTCCTTCAACAACCTGAAAAGCATCATCGACAGGCCTGTCAGCGATCACGGTGTAATTGTCATTTGGACTGGATTATAACGCCTCCGCATTTATATTTTAAATTATGGCTTTCATTTTATTCTTTCATGTTATGCATTCAACACCTTCATGGACCTGCATGTGACATGTCAATGGGGCTGATTAGAATGATACGATATCCCACATTCCAGAGCTGCACATAATTCAATTTGTACATGTAGTGAGTGGCCTTACTCACCATGATTGCCTATCATTCAGAAATATTTGACATGATTGTTTTCATTATCTGTTTTATTGTTTATGTTAATACACTATTCATGGAGATACACCACAGGCCCAATGTCACAAGCCCCGTGATGTACACGAGGAATAAGGACAGAAAGGAATATGATGAAATATAGGCAACCAAGTTTTGTTATACAATATATGTCAAATATTCCTCACAAAATTACGATTATATTTGTTCGAAAAGAAATAGATTGCCATGAAAAAAAAAAATTTGGTTCAATTTTGCCTTGAAGTTAGAATGATATTAACTGCGAAAAATGGAGTATAAAACGTCAATAAATTTTATAATGAAACAAATATTTTTACTTAGACAAAGCACATAACATTACATGAAAAAAAAAAAAAAAAACTAGACGGCATCCATGCATGCATCTGAAATTTTATGAACTGTTGAAAGTCCACCAAATCCGTAATGTGACTAGTTACTGAAACACACCAGATTCTCTAATAAAACAGATTTACAGCCATGTATCATGAGTATAATCTGAGACAATGCCCTCACTGTTTAGAAACATACTAGATTCTGTGTTCCAACCTTGTTCCATCTTAGAAAGTCCATCAACAATCCTATTCCTGTCCCTGTGGACATGTGAGAAAATTGATAGAAGAGAATGAATAATATTATACAGTTATGTAATGTGAAATTATTCATTGTTATTTTCTTCCACAATCATTGAATAACTAGTAGGGAATCTCCAAGGATTTGAATGTTTCATGCATTAGCGTCAGCCTCATGAATCAGTCTCAGGACCAATATGAAAACCATTAATTCACAATAATTAATTGTTTATTGGCCAATGCATATTTTAAATTAATTTTTGAAGCTATGCCCAAATATTTTAAAATACCAATGTTAATATATCTAGACTAATTCTTTGTGATGTTATGATTTGTGACGTTATGCTTTATGACATTAGGAATAAAACTCGTTTTATATAAAAGTTGAGATTTGCATTTCTTTGTGACATTATGCTTTATGACATTGGGAACAAAATTCATTTTTATATGAAATTTGAGATTTCCATGTTTAGATTTATGCAACATGAATTACAATAAACTTAAACATGGGTTTCAAAACAACTTAGAATATTGGTAGGGTGTTTTTTTTTTTAAGGTAAGCATTTTAATCAATATTGAGGGAAGATATAAAAGTATTCTAGAGAATAAAATCGTGGTTCATAAAATTGCTCTTATAATGAAAATTGTGAAGTTATAAAAATAGTTTTGGTATTTTTATAAAAATATATATAGTATAGCACTGGTCCATACAATTTGCACCTCAAACATACTCATTTTATGCTAGACACTACTATAATTTGAAAACTATTCCAAGGGTGAGAAGCTTTCTAGATAAACATTACAAATTTAATTCTATAAGTACTTGTTTTTTGCAAAATCATTTATTAAAAGTCAATAAAAATTTGGACCAAATCTATGAAGACACTAAATATCACTGGCAAGTACCAATGGGACCCTTTCAATGAATTTAACCAATTAAGAAAGAAGCTTTATTTATGAATTAATGGATTATGGAATTTATTTTACAATTTCTAATATACATATTGAATTACTAAAATTAAAGAATTGGAGGCTTTGCTTAGGGTGGTATTGAAACATACGGTTGAGAAGCACTCATCCTTAAAATGAACTGGTCAATGCATATGATTGCTTAATATATTTATAACAATTTAATGATTAACAATCACCAAAAATTAATAACAATAAAATAAAACATAAAAATAAGTTTGACTAATGAAACTAGTTCCATATCATTTCAATAAGTTGTCTTTTCATCGTATAATATCAAAAACTTAATCTTGACTTCGTCATACACAAATTTTCTTGGTCTAGGCTTTATGAGTGGTTGGATGTGAAGCATTTTAATGCTCTAACAATAATCTAGCCAATACTTTAAAAATTAATAACAAGTTAAAAGTGCCACATTATAGATTGACATATGGAAATTATGTTTTATGTAGTAATATCTTGGTTAAATTTAATATTTACATCAATTGTATAGATTTTTTTTTATATATTGGTATGTATTAAAGAGAAGTCAATAATTAAATATTGATTGCAAAAGGATGTTTTTTTGGGTACATGAAAAATTAGGAGTGTGTTTTAAAATATTATTAAATTAATTTGTTTTGAAATTGCTAATTTGAATTAAATTATAAATACAGTGATTGATATAAAAATATATTATAATTGGGAAATCATAATTTCAATAGGTTTCTATGATCATTTGATAATTTATGCATGAGTAAGTGAAGTGGAGTGGTCACTGGTCACAAGTTGTGATCACTTAAAAGTATCCTTGGGTTTTCTTTGAAAAAGGTTGGGATATTTCTTTGGAGATAAACTTGAGTGATAGCAAGGATGTTACTATCTCTTTCTTGATAGGTGAGGTGTGGTAGGTGTTATAACCAATTTGATTCCTCTTGATAGTTTTTATGTAGCTAAAACAAAATTTTCCCACATTTGCAATAGAAGACAACTTCCTCGGATTGGGAAGTATGTTTTTGTTTGATTGGCATAACTTCCTTAATTAGAGTATTCTTCTTTATGCCCAATTCAATGCTCAATATATTATTGACTGCATGTTTAGATTCTTCCATTGTTAGGTCACGTGCCTCATCATCTCTAACTAGTTGAGACACTAACATCATTACCTACTAGGATATTACCTATAAGTAAGTAATGTGGTGATGTTTCAAAGAGTTTCTTGGTTGGATGAACTCCTAGGAACTATTCTTGGAACACTACATCTTGACGCACAATCACTTGATTTGTAATTTATCTAATTATTTATTTATTTACAACTGCTAATAAGAATATTTTAATTTTTAGCACTTTTGACATCAAAGTCCATCTTTTACTAGCTTGTGAGCTTAAGTTCACCATTTGAATTTCTTATTCTTACTTGTCCACCTCTTTCGACATTTTTCCGCCTATGGCCTAAATACAATGCTACAATTAGGGAATATACTGACAAGGGTCCAAAATGACACTTATTGAGATATTGGGGAAAATATTGCAGAATTATCAGAAGGGATAACTTAGAACTTAAAACTTTTTGAAAAATATCAAACATATGGATAACTTATATGATATTTTCTTCTACGACAATGTTATTACAACATCTATGACAGTGAACTCTACCATATGCAATGAGGATCATACAAATCACTTTGTGTACCCGACATTGTCACTTATAGCGTCATGTAGACGTAGTTTGAAATGAACGACTATAATTGGAAGCTATAGGAGTACAGTGAGTGGACGAATTTACTTGGTTGAAAGCATAATATATTAATTGTACCATGAGATGAATTTTGATTGTGATTATCCTACCCTTGTCTTGTTATTGCTTAGTTAAAATAATAATAATAATAATAATAATAATAATAATAAATAAATAAATAAAAATTTGGGCTGCAATGTTCCACAGATATAGTCCTTTAGTTATAACGGAATTCATGGTATAGATACCTTG
The DNA here is from genome assembly GCA_031772625.1 of Pinus tabuliformis. NCBI lineage: Eukaryota > Viridiplantae > Streptophyta > Pinopsida > Pinales > Pinaceae > Pinus > Pinus tabuliformis. Next base: position 684,998,241 of record CM062809.1, read on the forward strand.
GGAAAATTATAGCTTGCCCACCAGAAGGTTAGCAAGAGTTTCAGGAAGGGTTCTTAGGATATGTGTCGTCGTTTTTCCTTTATGTTCTAAGGACTTCGGGACGAAGTCCATTGTTAAGAGGGGGTGTATGTAGTGCCCACTCTAGTTTTCTGACCCTAATATGACCTTATCTTAGATACTTTATTCTAGGAGGACCTCAGGTTGAGGATCCGGGCACATGACACTATTATTAGCGATTGAGATATTCATGGTTGTGATGTTTATGAATGCTTTCCATTGATATTATGATAGCATGAATGGTTATGTATCTTATCTATCGGTATTCTGATGATTGCAACATTAAATAGTTAAGATTGGTCTCTATTGAATTTATGATAATGAGGGTAGTAAAGAATATGTATGCTCTCTACTAAAAGCATGATGATGATAAATTTGATGAATAGGTATATTCCTATTGATGTTACGATGTTGATAGCTTAATGAACATGTATGTTTCCATTGATGTTTAATGATGATAGCCATGATGGATGTGTCCCCTATGTTGACTACTTCCTTTAGTTCAGGCTTACAATGGACAATGATGTGAATGACTAGGAATTGTTAATGATGCTATTATGACAATGACTAACATTGAAAAAACCTTGTTACTAATGATTATTGAGTATGGCAGGAAACCATCAGAGGCATTCGCATATGACGAGTTGATGACACTTGGTTTGATGAAAATTCATATTATTTTATCTTTGAAAGTCTAAGTTGATCTTGGAATCTACCATATATGTTTAACTATATTCTGATGATATGTTAATGGCTGCAGGCACAGATTAGTTGCTTGACCGAATGACTCACATATGGGTGATGGGGTTGTACAAGTGGATGGAACTACATGGGAGGGGTGGGACAGTGTCCCTGATCTCACCCACTAGCACTCCCACCGTGACTTGGGTTGGAAGGGTTGAAACACCTTCGCCTTGAAGATCACGATGCCACGAGGGCAGGTCTCAAAGTTGGGTCGCTCATGAGGATTTTACCGGGGGCCACATATCAAGGTGGATTCCTTGATCCCCGACACCATTAGTCTCACTATAGCAGGCAACATAAGAGATGATAGTGGTCTATGACGTTGCACTATACTTTCCCCTCGTAGTCACTGGATGCTTGAAGGGCAAGTGGTGTGGCACCCTTGGAACTTCAGGGGAATTTCTTGAAGGGCACGACCAACTTGGCACCCTTGGCATCACAAATAAAATGTTAGGTGTGGCACCCTTAGAACTTCAAGGGAATTTCTTGAAGGGCACGACCAACTTTGCACCCTTTGCATCACAAATAAATTGTTAGGCGTGGCACCCTTGGAACTTCAAGGGAAGTTCTTGAAGGGCACGACCAAACTTGTCACCCTTGGAATCATTAAAAATAAATTAATTGATAAACATAATCAAGAAATGAAAGCTAGGTAAATTTACATCAAGGGTAAATGATGTTAGAAACCGAGGTAATTAAATCAAACATAGAACTTGGGGTTAAGAGGATCTTAGGTAGAAATAAAATAGATTACCTTAAAAACTCTACCCTTCCCTTGTTGGAAAATATTAGGTAGATTATGTAGTTAATTAAGGAAAAAGGGGAAAGAGGGACATAATTGTAAGGATAAAGATTAATCCTAAAGTAATTAAACCTAATTAAGAGAAGAGGAAGGTGAATTAAAATAAGAATGATAAATTAAATTTAGAGAAATGTAGAGAACCTCCATTTCGCAAAAACAAACATAAGAATATCCATCTAAGAGATTACCTGAGTTAAATTAGGGAGTAGATTGGGGATAAAATCTTGACTCATTAATTGACTTCAAGTAATGAACACAATTTAAGGAATAAAAGAGGGGGGATAAAGAGACAACTAGGAGAAGAAATAGGAATCTTGTGAGGTGAGGAAAATATTAGTTTTAAATAAAAAGTTAAGTAAATAATTTTGGGTGACCCTTGATGAGAGAGTGACACATGGGTAGGTGAATAATCAAGCTATTATATATATATATATACATATATATATATATATATATATATATATATATATATGACATGCCAAGTGTCATCTATGAGGATTCTTATAAAAGAATGGGCAAGCCATGGGAGAGGGGACTTTTTGGGGGGAACCCTATTGTTGGATGGATGAGATGATGTCAGAGCAGTGATTACGAAGCTATAGTGAGTTTGGTGAGGTAGAGGATTTTAGAGAGGGGACTCTGGAGCCAAGGTGTGCTCTCCTCTACCAGTTAGTGCTTTCCTCCATTGTACAACCCCATTGCAGCTCGGGGGTCCGCGGGGAAGAAGAGTACCCAAGGAGTAGGCTGGGAGGTTAACTGGTGGGTCTTCGCATTCGGATCAAGTGCATCATCATTCACTCGCGGAGCTGACCAGCTACAAGGGAATACCAGCAACAACAGAGCAAGTGGAGTCTCGCCTTCTGGTGAACGGTGCATATGTATTTCAGTACTATTGATCTTAGTTAAAAGTATGAAAATGTTATGATATGTTTCCTGAAATGAGTAGCAGGAATGTGTGTGCTAAATAAATTTGAATTTCAATGCGTTTCTTTTCTGGTTGTATTTGCTGTTTCAAAAAAAAAAAAAATGTATATAGTCTCAATGTGGTCCTTACACTCGTTATGTACTGGGTTCCAGTCATGGTGGGTGTCATGATAGGGTTTGAACCTCGTACAGGCGGGATAACAGGATTTGCCATCAGAGGTGCGGTACTGAATGTCGACTGGGGAGGAGGTGGTGGACCAAAAGTGTCCACAAAAGCCCACGACCCGTTAGTAATCGATGGGACGGGTGGTGCAAGTCCAACATAAGACATAAGAGGTACAAATGCAACGAGAATCAATAGTGGTCCCAACGGATTCGTGATTGAAGGATTGTATGGAGGAATGAAACCTTCAGTAAAGAAATCTTCTGGTAAGCTTGAATTGTGGGATGTCCAAACTGATTTTGTGTTAGATATCAGAGACTGATTGCTCGAAGATGGGGAATCTGGTTCACTGGGGCTCAGCGGATCCTCCACAATGAGTGGGGGAAGACCTAACAACCGTCTAGATTGATGACGAGGGTCGGATGTAGCCACGGTGACCAATAAATTTTATCAATAGATTTTACAGTGATATTTGTTAAAGTCTCGGTGATAACAATCTGACACTTAAAAAATAAAAAATACACTAAGGAAATCAATCAACAAGTAGAGGGAAATGACCCTGTCTGATAAGCACCGATCACTGGAGATGAAACCCAGTATCACAATGAATAACATAGAGAGTTGGCCAAATGTACAGTTACAATTACTCTTGAGCTTCGCCCGAACCTCAAATTAAGGGGCCAAGTACTCTCATGAAGACGAGCACCCTCCCAAAAACCGAAGATAGAGTAGGTTCGTCTGTGTTAGGTACCAGGGCATCCCACCCCAGTTACCTTGTGTTCGTCACTAAAAGTATGGCCACTAAGGATACCTCAAATCACAGACACTACCGAGGGGGGGGCATACTCACAGACAGTATGCTGTGTGGGTAGGAAACCTGAGTCCCTGACTCAGCTCTGATATCCCTGAAGGGATCCCCGATACATATAATACCCAAAGGAGATGTAAGAAAAGGCGGGCTACCTTCACTTACAGTTCGATGCTGTCTCGTATTTAGCTCCGCTTTTACTGGAGTGGTCTCGGATAGCATGAGTGCAGAAGGATTTCTCTCTTTAATGACACTAGTTTCAGTGTATAATCTTGGGCAGTTAACTCACACTACCTATCCCAAGATCCTAGCCTAAAATAATGTGTGTTTACTCTAAAAAGAGTTGCTGATTGATTTTATTAGGTAGATTTTAAATGTACTTCATTAGAGTCTTCGGTAGGGGTGTTGACGTATGAAGTTATATGGTACTCTGACTCAAATCATCCAAAAAACAATGCTTGTAAATTTTCACTTTCAATGAATAAGCTGCTTCTACAAAGGGAGAGTCATTCATACATCAATCTATATACCATGCATCCTATTCAGTAAAACACCATCATAACTGATAGAACTATAATGCTCACTAACAACTTTTGAAACCAAATAATGCAGATCTAACCAACTAAGCAGAAAACAATAATTTTTTTTGTATTTTTTCTTTTATGAAAACAAAAACTTTAAGTAAATCTATTTTCTTAAAAAAAAAATTGTTCAGAACACAGATCAGTCAAACAAGCACAGCTGCAGATCCCTGATCAGTCTACAAGTAGATTTCCCAACCCATGAGGTCACAGAGCAGTCTGTTTATCAAGAAATGGCTGGCTAATGCTCTGTACTAGAGGCTACAGAGAGTTACTTGCAGCACTAACACACTGTTTGTGAGGCCACAATGCTTTATAAAGCATTGTTTACACTAGCAGACAACGTTAGTGAGGAAAAAGGCTAAAAAAATAGGCTGTGGGATTAGATCTAGGGCTGAGCACTGAGAGAAGGGTGCTGTATAGTCCTGAGTGGTCGGAAAGGGAATGAAGAAGTATAGGAAGGCCTGGAAGAAAGAGAGATCTAGGAACTTTCTGGGAAAAACCGGGAACTAAGTGTAGTCCCTAGTGGAGTCGCCAATTCTGCTATAGGGATTAATGCACGGGTGTTTGGTGATGTAGAAACCCTCAAGGATCTTCCCAGGATCCTTGGTAGACTATAATATTAGTTGCATCTGTCACAAAGATGCATGCATATCTACACTTAACAAATGAATATCAAAGTGAGAAGGACTTATTACCCCGAGCCTTAGTGTGGTGTTGCAGGAGAGCACAATGTAGCTAGGCAAAAGACCCCTGAGCCAACTCCAGATCAAAACCTGCACATAGAAAAGACAAGCATAATATCACAACATAAAACCTTGATAAAGAATGCATGAACATATAAAGATATCTAGTTGCATATATCTAAGCCACTCATGCTAACGATGTTCCATAAACATATAAATAAGTTATACTACCAACACCACGGAGTGGACAACACAATTGCAGTTCTATATTGATGTAGAAAGAGTGATTACAACCATCAGTTATATCAGCCTTCCCTTACCCCTCCAACTCTTCTCTCTCTCTCCCTTCTTAACCTCTTTTGATGCCTTAGTCTGAGACTCTGCTCGACAGTCAAATAGGCAGTCCTTTCAAATGGTTAGACCCCTTTCACAATGGCCCTAGCCTTGTATATATAACATGTGAGGATAGGGTTTCCAAGTCCTTCATGAGTTCCATTAGGCAAAAGAAGTGATGTTTCCATGCCTTTGTGCTCTTTCCCGTTTGTAGACTCCATTTAGAATTAGTAATTCCTTCAAACAGGTCGAGTTTTGATGTTTCCCTGCTTTTGTGCGCTGACATAGGAGAGAATCTTGGGATATTTCCCCGTCAACTTGTTCCCTTGACCCATAGAAATTCATTAAGGTTCAATAACGCTCTTCCCGAGGTAACAAAAAGAGTTACCTTAGGCACTAACACACCCTTAGCCTTGCTAGGAAGATTTATAAAGCAGTTTGATAGTGTTTAGAAAACGTTAGCTTGACAACTGGGCCTGTGAACTTGGTCAGTCCTTCAGTCATCATGTCTTTCTCCTTTGAGTTTGTGAGGAGGTCATTTTCCTGTATAACACTTTGATTCAGGGGCATGTTTTCTTGAACTAGATGGTCTCCCTCTTCCTTTTCTCCTCTTCTCTTGTGCAACAAAGTTTGATGAGTAACCCAACCTCTTAGAATCCTTGAAGTAAGAGGTAGGCATCTTGACAAAGTCAAATAGGCTCCTTCAACTTCTTCCAAAGATGATTTCTCTTGTCTCTTGTTTCTTTGGGCTTGTCTTCACCTTAGCTCTGATACCATGTTAATTTTCCATCGTTCTATGTTATTACAATCACTTTAGCCTAATTTTATCTTCAATTAGCAATCAAATTTAATCTTCCAAAGATAAATAAAAAGTGTAGATAAAACAGTAAATGCAATGATAAAAGAAGAAAATCAAGAGCAATAACAAGAGACATCAAATTTGGTCAAAGACCAGGGAAAAACCTCATAATGAGGAAAACCCTTTCAAATTATTCTTCTTATGGGATTGTCATAAAATGTTCGACAAAGAGAGTACAATGATCCAATTCACCAATCAAGAGTGAAAGGTGTTGAAAATGCAACAAGATGATGGAGCTTAGTGAAAAGAAGTCGCCTTCACTAAGTGGGCCCGTAGGCTATTTTTGGCGCAAAGTCTATTTTTAGACATATGGATCATGGTCTATGAGTTGCACGACGCTGTTTATGGATGATTGGTCATGTTGGTAAAAATATATGGACTTCTATTTTTGGTTCACAACGGAGTGATCAGAGTCTATTTTTAGACTACCAGGCTAAAAATAGAAACAGTGAAATATTATTAGCCCTTAGTAATATTTGGACTCTAAACATTATCTTATTCTCTTGGAGCACTTCAGTTCGAGCTACGGATGTGGCACATGCAGCTGACAGAAGGAATCACGTGGTTTCTTATGTGTTAGTTGAGCTATTGCATGGAGGACTTCAATTAGAACTCATGCATGTGAGTTCTGTGGAGTTGGATGTGGAGTTGATGGAGTTGTGTTCAGTTTGACTTAGTTGAACTAGTTGTATTTAGTCTAACTAAAGAATACACTAGTGATGAGTTGTGTGAATTGATTGTTAATTAATTCACTAATTATTACTCATAAAGAAACTAAAGAATACATCAGTTAACTCAGTGCATGGACAGTTCAATAGAGACAGGTGTTAGAGGTAAGTGAAAGGGTGAGTTGTGACTATCAGTTGTGCATGAGATTTGCACGCATGAGATTTGCACATGCATGGGATTGAGTTATGCCAATGAGGACTGCGCAGTGTGGGCCAATATCTAGGCAATTATAGCTTGTGCTCACGTGATTCTCTTGTAGGATTGTGTAGTGGAGGCAGGCAAAGCAGTGGAGAAGATTTGAGCTGTGATTGATCAGATCTGAGCTAGTTTTGTGTGTAACAGGTGGAGATAGTACTGAGTACTTGTGAGGAGTATTGTACTATGTATTGTTACATGTTCTCAATCATTATAATATACAAATAGTGTGGGGTTTTCAGCTGTATGCTTTCCTCGGGTTACATACTGTGTTAATGTGTGCATGCGATTGATGTTTCATTGTTTTTAATGCTGCTAAATTGATGATCAACGTAGAGGAGATTATGTATTGTGCATGTATTCCGCAATAGTGTATAATCGGGATAATCTCTGTGAATAAGTGTCATATTATTCAAAATTTCTACATGGTATCAGAGCTGGTTGATTTGTAGAAAAAGTTCTACAGGATATCAAAGCGGGATTGATCATCAGATCTATTATTCAGAAAGTGTTTACATTTTATTTCTTCAGGCAGAGTCTGTAATCGGGCCAGGTAGCTTCTGGATTCATCCTTCTTTTGGAAGGTGAGATATCCGGTGAATGCCCATACAGTCGATCTCTGTACAAGAAATACTTTGTTCTCACAAATTTTAGATCAGAAGCGGTTGAGTTTTGAGCTGGTGGAATGGTGCTCAAGGATAAACTCAGAAACATCAAAACTGAGAATGGAGATGCCACAGATTGTCTGCAGAAGAAGAAAAATAAGCAAGTTGTTGGATCTGCAGCAGGAGAGGCCTTAGCCTCGCAGTTTGAGCTGGATTTTTCGCTGATCGCATACTTGGTATCAAGTGTGATGGGATCGGTATGGTTCTTGGACAGTGGTGCGTCTTCTCACATGACAGGAGATCGAGATTTGTTTTCTGATTTGGATGAGAAAGATCTTGGAGTGCACACCGAGATGAGCGATGATGGTAGATACAGTGCGACCGATATCGGTACCATTTCCTTTGAGGGGGAGTCTGGTAAACCCTTCAGATTGAAGGAAGTGATGCATGTTGCAGGATTGAAGAAGAATCTTATCTCTGTGGCGATGTTAGAAGACAAGGGATATGATGTTGTCTTTAGTGAGGGAAAGGCTTTCCAGCGCAGTAAGACAACTGGAGAAACCCGGAAGATAGGGGTTCGAGTCAGGAACCTTTATCAGTTGCATGTAGATGCATGCAAAGCCTTGAGCAGCGAGGCAACTGATGGAGACTTGGTGGTTGAGAGGGAGCGTATACTACCTTTCAACATGCAGAGCCAGAAGAAGTCTCAGATGATTGTGGAGGAGCCACGATTGGTGCAGCAGCTTTAGGAGGTTGTGGAACAGCCACAACAAGGGAAGCTGAGAGGAGATCAAGTAGAGACATCTACTCATGCAGAGACCTCCAGGAGGGGGAAACTTCGAGCCAGGTGGGCTGAGGGATCGCATGCAGCCATACCTCCAGGTAGGAGGTGGGGTGATGTGGATTGATCGTCCCAAGGAGGAGGGGCAGGATCCTTGAAGTACCCAACCTCTTGGATGAGACCTTGCTACAAGAGCCCCGATGTGGAGTAGCAGGAACTGACTGATTGGGTAGAGACAGATGCGGATGGAGCAGCATAGAGAGCGACAGTGTAGGGAATCCTAGGACAGCGCATAGCTAGTAGGCTGCAGCAATGCGAGAGGCACAAGTGTTTTGCACAGTGCTAGGGAATCCCAGGACAACGCATAGCTAGCAGGCTGCAGCAATGTGAGAGGCACAAGTGTTTTGCACAGTGCTAGGTGGCACAGAGAAGTGTGCAATGGTGCGAGATGCATGGAGATGTTGCACTAGCGCAAATGTCAGAGAGGGAGCACTTGTCAGCAGCAGGTAGAGCTTCAGCATCAGAGTATGTTCCTAGCCCAACAGAGTGGTCAGTTGGGAGTGTTTTTGTTCCAAGTGTTGTTGGAGAAAGTGGACCGAGAAAATGTGTTGCATGCAGAACATTCCAGAGTTGCAGGATAGGGGTTGCAGATAATCCATATCTTGTTGAGAGGGAGTGTTGAAAATGCAACAAGATGATGGAGCTTAGTGAAAAGAAGTCGCCTTCACTAAGTGGGCCCGCAGGCTATTTTTGGCGCAAAGTCTATTTTTAGACTATGTCTATTTTTAGACATATGGATAATGGTTTATGAGTTGCAGGATGCTATTTATGGATGATTGGTCATGTTGGTAAAAATAGATGGACTTCTATTTTTGGTTCACAGCAGAGTGATTAGAGTCTATTTTTAGAATGCAAGGCTAAAAATAGAAATAGTCAAATATTATTAGCCCTTAGTAATATTTGGACTCTAAACATTATCTTATTCTCTTGGAGCACTTCAGTTCGAGCTACGGATGTGGCACATGCAGCTGACAGAAGGAATCACGTGGTTTCTTATGTGTTAGTTGAGCTATTGCATGGAGGACTTCAATTAAAACTCATGCATGTGAGTTCTGTGGAGTTGGATGTGGAGTTGATGGAGTTGTGTTCAGTTTGACTTAGTTGAACTAGTTGTATTTATTCTAACTAAAGAATACACTAGTGATGAGTTGTGTAAATTTATTGTTAATTAATTCACTAATTATTAACTCATAAAGAAACTAAAGAATACATCAGTTAACTCAGTGCATGGACAGTTCAACAAAGACAGGTGTTAGAGGTAAGTGAAAGGGTGAGTTGTGACTATCAGTTGTGCATGAGATTTGCACATGCATGGGATTGAGTTATGACAATTAGGACTGCGCAGTGTGGGCCAATATCTAGGCAATTGTATTTTGTGCTCACGTGATTCTCTTGCAGGATTGTGCAGTGGAGGCAGGCAAAGCAGTGGAGAAGATTTGAGCTGTGATTGATCAGATCTGAGCTAGTTTTGTGTGTAACAGGTGGAGATAGTACTGAGTACTTGTGAGGAGTATTGTACTATGTATTGTTACATGTTCTCAATCATTATAAAATACAGATAGTGTGGGGTTTTCAGCTGTATGCTTTCCCCGGGTTACATACTGTGTTAATGTGTGCATGCGATTGATGTTTCATTGTTTTTAATGCTTCTAAATTGATGATCAACGTAGAGGAGATTATGTATTGTGCATGTATTCCGCAATAGTGTATAATCAGGATAATCTCTGTGAATAAGCGTCATATTATTCAAAAGTTTTACAAAAGGTAAATAAATTTGACTTTCCAACAAACCAATATCCAAAACTCTAAGAGATGAGCCCAAAAGTCAAATTTGGTCAAACTATCAAATCTGGTCAAAGTCAACAACAATCAAAGATTCCCTAAATAGTCACAAGTCAACAGTCAAATAGCGTCCCAATCATCTCGGTCAAAGGTCAAAATACTTGACCTCCTTTATTCGTCAAAGTGAAGTCAAAACAGTTCCAAACAACTCGGTCAAACCTAGTCAACGAAGAGAGAATTGTTTTGTGGTAAAAATTTAGATTGCATAGGTCAAAGTCAATGGTTAACATCAATCAAAAGTACCTAGAAAATTTTTGCTTCTCCATAGAAAAACTCGTCCTCAGGAATTTTTTTTCCAAGTCAAACTTGGTCAATGGCTAGACAAACTCTCCCAACAAAAATTCAACGCAAAAAATCAGAAGTGTCTATAGACCCTTCACACCTATGAGAAGAAGACACTGCAATATCAAATGTATGAACCTACAAAGAGAAGAAGAAGATGAGTGATGTGTGTCCAAATGAGCCATTGTTGAGTTGTATTTATAGGCGTCGGAGGAGACCCAGTTTGTCTTTAAAGTTGACTTGAGCATTTGTGCACGTGGGTTTTCACATTAAAAATATATTTTTCCTTAACCAAATTAAATTATTCCAAGGGAAAAGATGTTCTTCTCTAGATGAGTAAGGTTGTCCAAAGTAGGGAATTTGTCCCCGAGCTTCCAAATTAACAAGAAGAAGACGAATGATCCACTTAGTCAAGCACCAGAATTGACAGTAGGGGGAGATACACACTTTCCACAAGTTGCAAGGTTCAAACACACCCTATAATGGAAATAGGGGAGATACATACTTACCATGCTTGGTAAGGATTAGATACATCCTATTGTTTATTGATCTTCCTGTAAAAAGATATAGGAGAATGTAGTTGTTAACACCTAAAAATCATACACCTACTAGTACAATCTTGAAGACATTAAAAATGTCCAGCAAAATGCACAGGTGGACATGTTTCCAGCCGAATACATTATGAAGTTTAAAAAATCAAACTTCTCCTAAGGTCCAAAGTTTATAAAGGAAAAACAATTAAGACCGTGCGTATATTTCTTCGATAAATGCGCGCGCACATCATAACCTCCAAAATCCGCGCAGTTCCAGAAAAGGATGACTCAATGATTCAGGACTACTTTTCACACTTGGGGCCGATTCTCTGACATGAGATCAGTCCAATACATTCGAATTCAAGTTGCCTTGGAGATGTGCAACCCTCAATGGAATCCTATTGTCCTACTCATTTGTATTTATCATACATGTACCAAGAGAGGGAAGAAGGATTAAAAAACTCTATATAAACAAGCCATGGGAGAACCAAAACATGAGACATTTTTACGCTGGCCAAATTACTGTTTGAGAAAAACACCATTGCATTGTTGAAGCCAAGGAAGTGAAGAGCACTAGCATGTTGGCCATATTGCTTCTAATCAACCCAACATCTTAGTGAGAGAAGGGGAATCCACCATTGGATAGTCTTCACACTTCTTTGAGAGAGAGGAGAAACTTGCAAAGAGATTGAGGAAAGAAACACCCTTGCTGAGGATTTTTGAGCTCCATAGCTCAAACAATTCTCTTCAAGTGTCTGAGATTCTATTATATTCAACCTCTACCACCAACAATAAATAAAGGGAGAATTTTCCATATATTATTGATGTGTTTGCTCCAATTGAGCATTCTTTTGTTTATGTACCTCTTTGTTTAGTTTATGTTCATGTATGCATTATTTCCACTATTTACAATGTTGAGTTTATTTAAGTTGTCCACGAAAATAACCAATTTTGACTGTGATCCTTTGCAAGGAACAATCCACTGCTAAGGGGGTGTCTTTTGGTACCCTTGTGCTCCAAAAACATTACAATAGGAATGGCGACCATACTGATCTCTTTTCATTAATCTAGAGTTTGTTTTTGTAGGACCTCCTCTCTGCACAACCATCCTACAAGGTGTTCTTCAGCTCTCTGGATTTTTTACAGACCCCCAAGATTTTTTTTGAGCCCGTGGAAGTGATTTTTTCTTTTTATCTTTCTCGCTTGTGTGCATTTTCCTCTGATAGATGCGAGTGCACGTTTGTTTCTACAAAAACCGCGAATGCCCGTATGTTTCTGAAAAATCCACGTGGTAAATAAAAAGCTCAAAACCCTTGTATTTTTTTCTCTTTTCTCAGGTGATTGACAACCTTTAGTGAATTTCCTTCACCTCTGCATTCCATATTTTTCGTTTAATATTTCTGGTCGCTTTATGAACCATAATTCGTCAAGCAATTAGAGTTTTTTTTTTTTTTGTTTATGTTTTTTCAAAATAGCCACATAACTTAATTATGGAGGAAAGTAAGTGGCCAAAATCCACATATGTTTTCAAACTATTTTGCTTAAATTTTTGACAAATCACATAGCTTAATTAGTGAAGCAAGTAAGTGGCCCATTATCCACAAATCTTACTACTAACCAAGCCACTTTTTGGGACTAGGAGCAAATGTTACTAGAGAAAGTAAGTAATCTCTGCTTTCCTTGTGTCTCTTAGACAAACTTGGGATTGGATATGAAAACCTTCTTGAAAACATGTGAATTTCCATCTCCCTTATTAAACTCCACACAGTTTAATAGGAAAAAATTAAGTGGCCCATAATTCACAAATATATTTCTTTTTTCCATGCAAGAAACAATCAACACTTAGCGTAATTAGAAGGATATTTAAAAGGATTATCGCATATCCACATCTTATCACACTTTGTATGTTCACTTGCATCACCCACTAAGCCTTCATATGCTTTGTACTCAAGAAAGCCTCCAGATTTTTGGAGCTTTGGGTACTTAGTCTATTTTGGCTTACAAAATAACTCCATAAGTGAATTAAGAATCTTTAAAAACAACCATAACTTGAACAAATTAAATTTCCCCACAACGACCACCAAAATTTTTATAGTTCAGGTTAGGACCATTAGGGGTAGGCATCCCATAAGCCGCCATGGTCATGTTACACCATTGAAACATAGTTGTTGACTTTCTAGGGAGCTTAAAATCCTTCAATCATCCCACGGAAAAGAATACTTGAGCATGGTAGAGACCCAATTCAGAGGGGGTTCGACTTAGGTCCAGTGCGTGAGACACTCTTTGGGGCTACCTGACCCATCTAGTGATTGGTATTGGTAATTGAATACCAAGAAGATAAAGACTCGAATGCTCACATGGGATGAAGGTACTTAGTGACAAAATCTAGGGCATACTTTCCTTATAGTTGACGGTGTGGGCAACACTTGAGCCTCATTACCATTATCTTGGTTGATTATTCGGCTGCTGGAAGGTGTCGCCAGTTCTTTTGGGACGTTTCCCCAGGACCCATCAAAAGATATCTCTACAAGGCCTAGTTACTTTGAGAGTGGACATGATGATTAGATCTACATAAGATTTTTTATCATACGCAACAAACAAAAACCCCTTTCTTGTTTGATTGATCACATAGTTTACTTACTAAAGAAAATTAAACCATTTATATTTTCGCTTTGTTTTATGTATGTGATCCTATTTCATTGATATTCATCTCCTTCCCTCACCATACACAAAGTAGCACACACTCTAAATCAACACAATAGGGTACCCCATGGCTCCTTGTTGATCTAGATGTTTTCTAAACCTCCCCCATGGCCAGGAGGTGTGCCAGGACTCCCACCATTTAGGTGGAGAGGACATCACTCAACCACCATTATTGGGTATGCCTTTATTGGTGCATCTTTTCTTAGAAATCATCCTCGGCAAAATACACCCTTCACCACTCCAAAAGAATCCCCACACGCTACCCCCTTTGGGAGCGCACACACCTCTCCTTCGGACAGTCCCCGAGATACCCATTGAGGTAATTATCCCGTGACATCCCCATAGAGGACTCCGTTGCATATAATTGTCTAGAATCATTTTACGATGGCAGGTAATGCACAAATCCCGTTCTTAGCCTCGCTAAACCACTGGATTTAGGCAAGCTAAGAAACGACCCAATCGCCCATCGCCAAAATTGGCTAGCTATGCCCACCAATCTCCCTTAAAACATTCCAAAGTTCAAGGGAAAACATGGTGAAGACCCAGGAAACCATATCATGACATTTCACTTGTGGTGTTCATCTAATAGTATTACAGAAGATACTATTAGATTACGACTATTTCAACGCACCCTAACTAGACCCTCCACGAAGTGGTATGTGGACCAGCCCTCTGCGTCGCACGGGAACTTTAGCTCATTAGCTACTGATTTCCTCACCTTCTTCCAGTTCCTGGTCCGCCACGATTTGGGTCTGGAAATCCTCACCAACTTCAAGAAAACACCCACTACTCACATCTCAGACCATCTCCATGAATGGAAAAAACGTTGTAGCCTGTGAAAAACCCAGTTTGAAGATAAAGTCCTCTTGGACATATTCCTAAGATCCCTCATATTTGAAATCTCTAAGGATGTGGAAAATTCATCCCCGCAAACCGAGGAAGAATCCATTAGTAAAGCCCAACAATTGGAGCTTATCTATACCCAGTCTGGGTACATTTATCATGTGCTTCCAGATGCCTCGCACCTGCAAACTTATAAAGAGATCCTAGGTGCATCCAATAGTGCTGACGGATTAATTGGGTCCCTATCCCAAAATCACCACAACAATAACTACCAAAACCCTGGGTATTCATTCAATGGCCAAGCATATGATGCTACCCATAACACACCACCATTACAACATTCAGGGTACTATAATGGTCAACCCACACCTATGCAAAATATAGTCAACAGGGTTAACCAATACCAGCCCCCGCAAGGAGCCTCGTATCCTCCCCCTCAGGGAAACCAATACTCCTCTTGGAGTATGGACAAGATGTCTTCTCCCCCGAGTCAGTAAGTTAACCAAGGACAAGGAAACCAATATTCTCCTTTCCTAGCAAAACAACATGGCATCCCACCAACACAAAATAATGCACAAGTGATTCTAGTGCAACCTTCTCTCGCTTCATAACAATAATCGGAGGAACAACCAAATTCAGTTAATGCTTCCAACGCTGTTAGGAAAAAACATAAAAATAAGCTAAAGGGAGAACCCAAGCGGGGAGGAAGCAATCAACAACAACCCCCAAGGGCACTTGGAAGGGATAACCCCAACCGAAACCAAAACCAGGGAACGACCAACAATAACGCAAAAGAACAACGCAAGAACACTAGTCTGCAGACTAATCATGCATGCGCTATATGTGGAGAATATGGCTATTATACCCACCACTATCTTCAACTTCCTGATTTGAAAAGGAATATACAAGATATTAGGAGGTAAGGTGTTAAATAAGTTGCAATGATGCTAGACCGTTTCCCCAATCAGGGACTCGTTAACACCCAATAACATACTCCCCAAACTCATCCATCTAGAGGGAACCTCCATAATGCTCCTAATCATGATATTTTCATGACGGGGGAATATATCCTTTTGAAAACAAGGAATCGAAGTTATGAAGCTCCCCCAGAGCCAATCCATCCACCTCAGCTACGACAATACCTACAGGATCATTGACCATCCCTCGACCTTCTGTAGAAGCCATGCCGAAAATGGTCAAAGGACCCTTACGATGTGCAACACACAACTCGAAAGTAGCTCATAGCTACAACATAGTCAACGACTTAGCACAATCACCATCAGCTATGTCAGTGCTTGAAGTCCTGCAAACGTGCCCAACCCAGCGGAAAGCCCTACTTTCCGCTCTAGGCGCAATCGACCCATTGATTCCCACCTCATGGTATTTGACTTGGAAAAAGCTACTCCATGGCTACCCTCAACCGTTGCTTTCCAAATCCCTGTCTCAGTCTAGAATATCAACATCCATCATTGCATCGTCAATGAAGGGGCTTCCACATGCATCATGTCCAAATCCGTTTGGCAGAAATTAGGATCCCTTGAACTTAAGCCTTTTGACATAACGCTTAGAGCATACGACAGATGCCCTTCAGCCCCTGTTGGTTTATACCCTAGCATGCCAGTTAAGTTGGCTAGAAAAACTGTGTTAATAGACATTGAAGTACTCGACACCCAGTTGGATTACAACATCCTACTAGGCTGAAGCTATATGTACAAAATTCTCGTAGTCACCTCATCAATGTTCAGAACAATGATGTTCCCCATGATGGGAAGATCATTACCATTGATCAACTCACATACTACGAGAAGGAAACCCTACCCACACCATATGGCATATTTCCCTTAGTCTTGTCCTCCCATGAGGTGATCACTACTTACAGTGAACTCAACCCGGGCCAGTTTAAGCCATCAACTCTCTTAGGAACATTCCCAGGAGACCCCCCAGTAAGACAAGAGCTTGTCCCAAATACCGGAGCACCGGTGCGCGTGATGAATTCGTAAAACACCACCCAATGCCTAGAACCATTTTTAGATACCACACCCCTTGCAACTGATAATGTCATTACTTTACCTCCTACCGTTACGCAAACCCCCTTTTTATGCCGCCCACCCGACTTTGTCTTGCACCAAGCCATAGAAAATCTTACATTACCAAATATGGCTCTTGCAATACCATTTTGGTATATGGTCCCCATGGCCATGTCGGATGAGATAGGACACATTTCGGTAGGAAATATCCCTATACCTCCACCTCAGGAAACCACCCTTACTCGAAACCGTCCTATGCCTACACAAACCAGGGTTGGAAAAAAGGCTAAACAAAACTGTAGAAAAGGAGAGTCCTCAAACTTATCCAGGGCTCTGCAACCCTGTGCATTATGTGAATAATTCAGGCACCCAACCCACATATGCCTCAAATTAGATGAGTTAAAAACTCTCATGAACGCCACCAAAACATCGGCAACCACAACTCCACCAAAAGGAGAAAAAACCGTACCTTTGTGTAACAAAGAAATACGTACCAGCCATGCATGCACTATATGCGAAAAACATGGGCACTATACTCATCATTGTCCTAACATCCCTTGATATTGAGAGACGTTAAACACACTCATTCAAACCAACATGAATGAGCCAATATCGCCAACCAACCCTCAAATGGACAATAAATGCCAAAACATCTTCTACATTCAAGAAGAGGCAGCTTCATGCTCTGAAAAACTTGCCTACAACACATGAAGGCAGCATAAGCAACAATGCCCGTCCTCTACTTTACCATGTGATATATGTGATGAACCTAACATCCTGTTAACCTCTGCCCCGAATGACGAACACGTTACCAAAACCAGTCGCCTATCCAGGTTGCTCAAAAAAGCAAACCTAGATGCTAACAACATATATGCATGATCTGTGATGAAAACCATCGTACGAAGAGGTTACCGCACCTTCCAAAATTCCACAAAGAATTGAGTTTCGTATGTAAATTCATGAACGAAAACTTTGATCTGTTGTACTCAGATACATAATCTGCAGAACCCACTCCCCACTCAGTGAAGAAGGACCCCTAGATATCTTATGTGTGTTTGAGGAGAAAATGAGGCCAACAAAATTAGGCCCCCATCATTTCACCTCCCATCACCATCACAAAGGATAAGGCTCAATCTCTTACATGGATATCTCCGCGCGAATCCCAGGTACTCAAGCTAACAACAACAACAAGAAAAGCTCTGAGAATGCTCTCTAACCTCAATAACTCAGCAATGTAAATGAGTGGTATTTGGGCACCTTTGCCCTATCTATCGCCGTTTTCACCATCTCTTTGGATACATTACAGAAGCTTGGGATCTCTATTGACAAAATCGGAAGAGACGCAAAGATAAATCCCACGATATATTCATCATGGAACCCTCCATTCCGGTAAATGAAAAAAATCCTTTTTTGGCCTGTCGCCCATGTCAGGGACTTCTCCAACTCTCTAAGTCCCTAACATCCATTATATATGTATGTATTGAACAATGCTTTCACTTCGGGTTCTGGTTGTATCCATTGCAGGAACATCACACACGGTCGACTTCAACCAACGACCCGACAAGCAAATAACATAGCAGGTATCATTCTCCACTCAACATGATAGGCTTCCCCTAAAAATATTTGCATATCCTGACATACTTTCTCCACAATTCACCATAAGGTCCATCATCTCAACCATGTTTATCACCATCTCACCCTTGTATATGGTAAACATTCAGGCTGGTCGATAGAACCCCCTTCATGTCTCCCTTCATCTTTGTAGGCCTCTTGTCACTAAAAGGAGCCATGAACACTCACTCCAGCCTGGGAACCATCTCACATGCATATCTTGAAGTTTAGCCTCATTATGCTACATTCACTATGCATACACCCAATTTTCATGTCTTTCATGGTTTAATGCCCAAACCCATCATAAAACATGTGACTGATATTTATATCATATTTTCATTAACTTTAAACAAAGAACTACTCTACCATTTTCTTTTCAACAACTGATACAAGAGAAAAATAACAAGAACACACATGAATTTTAGACACTTGTTTTGGTCAACTTGACCCTGGAAAAAACCCCACGATGGGGAAAACCATTTCTTCTAGGAGTATTTTTATTTTTCTTCTTAAAATTTCTTACAATTTTTTTCATCAAGAGATTTAACTTATCTATTCTCTTGAAAACACTGTCTAAGGTCTTCTTTCTATTGAGATTTGGACTGCTATCTTGAGCACACAACCTGTTCCCTTCTGTCTAGAATATCGACCTCTTTATTTCTATTTCAACGCTAAAATTTAACCTCTGAATTGACAACTCTTATGCTATGAAACTCAGTACTAATTAGAAAAGAATAATCTCACTTGTAGCTCCCTTCTCCTTCCAAAATAAACGCTGAACCTCTCTCAAATATTGACCTGAAATACATGCGGAAGTAGGATAAGGATTAGCTCGAAATCTACTCTAAACATTCCCTAAAAGCTCAGGCTGCATGTCATTAACTGAGGGATGAATTCTAAGTACAGGTACCATAACCCTACGAGTTTCTGACTTGAATATTACTTCAAATTGTGCACATAAGTTTTCAGAGGTTGTTCTCTTGAGATTCAAGCTCTCCTAAAGTCTTTAAATCAGTATTCAAGAATGTTCAATTTATTGAGATTTTTTCCTTTATCTCTGCTGTAAGGTTTCACCCACGAAATCTCTTCCTCCTCTTGCTCCTCTTCCCAATGTTCTCATGAGAATAATGAATGTGCTCCTTTCTCCTTTTCTCCCTTTTTGTCTTCCTTTAGAATAGAGAACCCTAACCCTTGAAATCAAGGGTTGAGATTAAATATCAGCTTAATGAAATCAATGGTTGAGATCAAACCCCTACTTGACCACCCCCTCATGTGGTCCCCCTTTCTATTAATTAGCCGCCTCTTACTTTTAATATTTTAGCTCCATGGTCACTTTTTCCTCATAAAGTCACTTTTAGAATATAAAATTCATTTTGATAATATAAAGTGTACTTAGTATTTTTTCACATAAAGTGATTTTTAATACACGTGTGAGTTTAATAACTTAAATTACCTAGTACATCTCCACATAAAAAGTACTTAAGCCCCTTTGATATTAATAAAATCATAATATGACTTAGACAAAAGGTGATTTATGTGTCTCCCAATGCCAAAAGGAGACATTCCTAGGAAATGTTAATTTGGCAACTTAGTGACAAATTCCAACCATGGTAATATATTCCTCTTTTCGAAAGGGCCAATTTTGACTATAGAAGCGCTCAATTTGTGTTAATTTTTTCAACTAGGGTGAAATTCCATAATGGACAGCTCATGACCAAGATGATGCTTGCATTAAATTCCTGTTTTTGAGAGGACCAAAATTGACCTAAAGATCACCTAATTTGGTAAAGCGGAAGTTAAGTTTTGAATTATTTTATTCATACATGCATTATGGAATAGGTCAGCCCTAACCACATGGGTAACTACTTAGGTCGACCTTTACCCCAAGTGAACCCTTAGAAAATATTATAAATAGAAGTGATCTCAAGCTCATTTCAACACATTGATCAACCCATCTTCCTTTCTTCTCTTTTGTCTTGGTTCGCAAACGTTCAATGAAAAGAGTTCGCACAAGGGTTCGAAATCACAGGCGTAAGGTTCACTCTGACTTAGAGTTTTTTGATCCCTAGGCGATGACACATAATTTGGGCATTTTAGTCCCTAGACTCTAACTCACAAGCTTATGGGAGCATCCAGAGGGCCCTAGAAGTTGGCATAGAGGCTTAAGGGAGCGTCCAAGGGTTCAAAGGTAGATTTGAAGGTGTTGGTCCCCGGAGGCTCACACAAAGTAGTCCTAAGAGCGTCCAGACTGTCCTAGATGCACACATAACAACTAGAAGAGAGAGACCAAGGGTTTTTGATCAGATCTGGTGCGTTTGACCCCAGATGCAGGCACAAGGTCTTCTTGAGAGCGTCCGAGCAGCTACAGATGCCCTCACACAGTGGCAGAGAGAGTGTTCATAGAGTTTTAGATGCATGCATACAATTTTTATGAGAGTGTCCAGGGTTTTGATCTTGGGCTGATCAGTTGGCTTCAGTGATTTGGTAGATCTGGGTTTATCTTTGTTTTTATATAGATCTATATATTTGTATATCTTATTTTTTAGTATCCACTGCAAACATATGTATTGGGATCATTGTACTCTTTGCTGAAATCTTTTTATGACTATCTATTAAAGAAAAATATTTGAAAGGGTTTCCCCCTTGTTGGGTTTTTCCTTGGTCTTGGACCAATCTGTTGTCTCTTAGGTTGTGCTATTATCGTCTTTGTCATTGCATACATTGTTCTTTCTTCAGTTACGTTTATGATTGTGTTGACAGTGCTGGACCCGCCAACATTCAGGGGATATCCCCAGTATGAAGTCCCAACTAGGCCTTACACTGTTTTGTGTAGGAGTCCCATCCGGTACGGTGGCCCGATTTCCATTATCCTAAATATATCCCTTAGCTCTTGCTTGTCAACACGTGAGAGTGGTCTGCTTTGTCTTCGAACAATGAGGTTCGCGTGCCTGGTGAGTGCTAGTGTTACTTGTGTCAAGGTTCTTTCACCGCAGAGGGAGAGGGTGGAAGTGAGTCTCTAGTCAAAAGGGAAGAGTCCCAACTCTGTCAGAGACACACAACACAACAGGACATGCATAACTTCCAGCAGAGTAGTCCACATGGATGCGGCAGTCACAAACACACAATGAATGGATAGCATGTACAACACCCAGCGGAATAGTCCATGCGAGTGCGACAGTCGTTATAACAAGTTTATGGGAATGGTTCTGTCTAGTGTCCGGCGAGGTAGCCCACATGGGCAAGACAACGTTAACAACTTATACAACAAATTTTCATAAACATATGTATTAGAACAACCAAAATAGTTCAACTGTCTTAACACAGGTTAAAGCAACATGCATTACAAGTGTTCAAAGAATAGTCTTACAAACAATTACAATACATGTGTGAAAACGTGCTAACCTGTTAACAGGTTTTTGAATTAAGTGAAAGTTCCAAGACACATCAATACACCATACATCACTAACTTCGTATGTGGGGCGTTGGTGCCACTGCTCACTCCTCAATGAAAAGATTATAGACTCTCAAGGTTATGTGGGAGGAGCTAAGGTGAAAAGTCCCTTGCATGTACAAATGAGGGGTATTTATAGCCAAGGGTAAAACTGGCCCTTGTGACTGTTCAACTTCCCTCATGACTGTTTGACTTACATGACTCTTTGACTTTACATGACTCTTCAGATTTACATGTGGGTCTCTTGGACTTCCATGTTACATACATTGATTTATAACAGTATGGCCCACAATAGTGATGTGGCTGAGATGAGTCATGATACAACTTGACATGATAGTGCTGGTATGTTCATGCTGGTGGTGGTGTCCATGTCGAGCCGTAGTGCTGCTGAGTGATGGATGTGCTCTTGGTGTATCATAGCTTCACCTCCACATGACAAGGTGTGTAGAGTCTTCGATGGTCTTGGTGTTCGCTTGATGTTTGCACGTGCATGTTCCTCCTTCGCTTGTACTTTGACATGCTTCATGTGTTCGTCCGTTCGCGAACAAATCTCCTTGCATGCATTCCTCATTCGTTCGTTCACGAAAAAATCTCCTTGCATGCATTCCTTATTCGTCCGTTCGCGAAAAAATCTCCTTGCATGTGCTCTCCTTGTTCATCCCGTTCGTCGTCACATCATGTCTCATCCATGTACCTGTATATGCAATCACTCATGATGAGATGACATCAAATCCAGAAATCTCCTAGTCTACCATGATGCATTATCCTTTGCTTTCGGATGCAGGTGACTAGGAGAGAGGACAAGGCTCTTGAAACTGCGCAAGGCAGATTTCAAGCCAGGATGTGGGCTCTGGGCACTGCCAGTGAAAATTGCACAGAGGTCACTAGGAGACTAGGATGGACAATCGAGATGAATAATGACTTTCTGCAGGATCTGACTCGACTGGAGGGCATATCTGCGAATTTTTTTGAGGGAAGTAGTGCAGGCAACAAAGGGTTTGGCAGCAAAAAACTACACAATTTCTCTAGGGAGTTGGCAGTGGGCTAGAGGAGGCTTTCTTGGAAAAATTGCGCCATTTTTCTAGGGAGATGGTAGCGGGCTACGAGAGTCTGCTGACAAAAAATGTGCAATTGCTGGGAGGATGGCCTGCTGAACATCCTTGCACAGTTTCTGAGCTGAGTGGGATGCTGGGTGACTGCTCATGAAAACTGTGCAGTTTTCTGGGTGAGCAGTAGGTCGACTGACTGGGTGACTAGCTGGAAAAACTACACAATTTTTTGAGGGAGACAGTGATGGACACAGGGTGTCTATTCGGCATGTATGCCTAGTTTATTCAGTGAGCAGAGTAGGCATGATTTGCAGCTTTTGTGCAATTTTTTTGGGGGAGTGAGTCCCGGGGTCATTGCTCGGTCATACTCTCCGGTTGACCAGCTAGAGGCTCGATTGATGTGCTTGCGGGCAGCGCAAATTGAAATGGCTTGCTGGGAAACTTCTGCGTTGTTTTGGGTGACAACCGTCGAGTCGATTCTAGGGTTGCACAATGCAGACTTCCTAAGAGGCAGCCTCAAGCTCTGCGTGATTTAGGGCATTAGTACATAATCAGTGAGAGCTGAAACTACGCAATGCAGCTCAGCGAATGTCCGGCTGTTGGAGGATGGTCTGATCGACATAAATTCAACAAAATGACCAAGTGTGTGAATGAGTGAACTTGTGCATGCATGACCTTTCAAACACACACTCAACATGACTCGATGACAAGATACCTTGAACCATCAAGACAACAACACTCAGTGTGACTGATCAACGGTGTGAGCGACAAGCGCCACACTTGTGATAGATCGTTGAATGACCATGACAACGCTTGCGTGACAGTGCATACAACATTGTGTTTGAGTGCGATAGTTGTGTACATAGTGAACAAAAATCAAACACAACCTTCATCATCACTAGAACGAGGTCACAAGCATGACATAGAAATCAACATGCCGAAGACAACAGTTCATCAAACAAGTGAAAAGGAAGCAAGACATGTAGAAGAAATACATGAGATGAATTTTCGTGTTTGCACACATGCATGTTACTAAGGACAGGATGATATGACAATGACAAGAAGTCCTGCAAACTAAACTAAGATGTGTACTTCTAAAGGTGTTCTTTACTTACCATACTTACCCTTAAGATGATCATGCATCCGATGAAGTTTGCATGTGGTCCTGATCTTTTCCATTGATTGGTTCCTTGGTCC
This sequence comes from Pinus tabuliformis, assembly GCA_031772625.1. Lineage (NCBI taxonomy): Eukaryota > Viridiplantae > Streptophyta > Pinopsida > Pinales > Pinaceae > Pinus > Pinus tabuliformis. The sequence goes on from CM062809.1 coordinate 685,022,106, forward strand.
CTCTCCTCAACTCCTTGGAAGTGATTTTAGCATGTCACCCTTTCCTATAGTCACTGAGAGGTAGATTTGTGCAATTTTAGCGGACAATGACTACTGTTGGAATGAGGCCTTGGGAGGCCCGTTTGCGTGGTTTATGCATGCAAGACAGACAAGACAACTTGGTCAACACTGCGTAGTTTTGAGGCTCAGGGCATTGCTCTGGGATAGGGTTCCTAGGTGGACACCTCTGTGCGATTTCTAAGTGCAATGTAGCTGGAATGCTCTGCGCATTTCTGGAGAGCAATGTTGGCTACTTGACTACTTTGCGCATTTTTGGAGAGCAGTGCTGGCTGGGGTCTTTTCGGGCTGCAGGGTTTTAGCAGGCAAGGGAGGTTGGTGTCTATGTGCATTGCGGGGTTTCAAAAGGCAAGGGAGGTTGGTGTCTCTGTGCACTGCGGGGTTTCAACAGACAAGGGAGGAAGCTTGATCGTTGTAGAAGCAAAGCGCACAGTTTCAGGAAGTTGGATGAGGCTAGGTTGCATGGGAGAATGGCTAAGTGTGATATCAGTGAAACATATGTAAACATTGATAGGACTCGACTGTGATTGCACATGGACATAGTGACACAACGTAGACCATCCAGAATACATAAGAAATACTTTCCGTGATGAAACAACCTTCGTGACGTGAGCGTGTGAGTTGAGTGTGAAACATGTATATGTGATGAAAACCACTGATACGCACACAATTCCCTTGAAGCAAGACAACATTCCCTTTTCATGACAAACAACAACCCCTATGCGCAAATATGACACATGTTGCATGAAGATGAGAACATGGACAACTCTTAAGATCAAGGAGGGGAGATTGAAATCATTAGATTACCAACAAGTGACCAAGGATAACCGATCGCAGGAACTGAGGTAGGCTCCGAAATTTGCACGTGAGCCAAAATTTTGGAGGGTGGTTGTAGCCGCTACAATAGATTGGTTATACTTCTAACAATTGGATGCATTGTTAATAAAGAAGTAAATTGGGCTAAAGTAACTGTTACAACATAGAATAATAAGAAAATTTAACATGGTATTAGAGGTGAGGTGAAGGACAAGCCCAAAAGAAGACAAGCTTTGGAGCCCTCATTTTCAGAAAACAAATTGCCTAGTCAAGGTCAATATGTCATCCTCTACCTTCAAGGAGCGTGAAAATTTGGGTGATGCATCAAACTTTTCTACATGGAAAGTTAGATTGGAGATCATAGCTGATAACAATGATGTGTTGGAATACATTCAAGAAAGAATGCCCAAGCCTCTAGAAAATGCTTCCGCTTCCCTCATGGACAGGTACAAGAAAGGTGAGTCCAAAGCAAAGTAAATTATAGCTGATGGTTTACAAGATCATTTAATTGCATATGTTGGGAATTTAAGAAAGTCTAAAGATATGTATGACAAGATAGCCAACATGTATGAAATCAAAAACTTGAATGAGATCATCACCTTGAAATATCAACTCAAGGAAACGAAGGTGAACAAACGGGAAGTTGTTCAATCCTACATTATGAGGATCTCTCGTCTTAGAGATCAATTGCAGAGAGTTGGAGAAAATGTGCCTGACAGGGAGCTAGTAGTTGTGACTCTTAGATGTCTCCCTCCTATTTGGGAAAACTTCATTACTACAATCAACAACAACAATGTATTTCCATCATTTGATGAAATTGTTGGGAAGCTCACTCAAAGAATCGAGGATGATAGCAAGAGGAAGGATTCAAAAGAATGAAGAGGGAGATCCCATTGCATATATCACTCATGGAAAAAGGAAGAAGGAAAAAGGAGGTCCATCAAGGAAGCCTCCTCAAAATATAAAAGGAAAGAATGACATATCGTTATCTCATATTGAATTCTTCAATTGCCACAAGATAGGTCATTATGCTTGTGACTGTCCCGAGAAGAGAAAGAGGCCACATTACAATACTGGAGGCAACTACGATAAAAAAAGAATAAAATACAATCAAAGAAATAACCATGATAGAAGATATGAAAGAAGAAGAAGAGACTCCTCAAGCGACAATGAAGAAGATCATCCTCCTCAAAAGAAGTCAAGGGCTCCTAGATATGAAAGTAATGCTGTAAATAAATCTAAATACATTCTTATCTCTAATCTTACTAGTTCTTCTCCATCAGATTCATGGGATAGTTGGTTGGTTGATAGTGGGGCCACTCATCATTTGTCTAGATACATAGAAGTCCTATCTAATCTGGTAGAGAGGGAGACTAAGCTGAAGATCATTCTTGGAGACAACTCCACTCATCCTGTGAAAGGATTTGGGTCCGTCAAATTTTAGCTGAATTATGGGGAATCAGTTCTGCTGCATGATGTTATGTATGTACCAGGATTAATGAAGAATATGGTATCTATATCCGCATTGGAAGATAAAGGGATGAGAGTTTCCTTCATCAAAGGAAAAGTTTTGACTTGGCCTATTGATTCACCTATGAGAGATGAATTCACATTAGGATCGATATTTGAAGGACTCTATAGAGTCACTGGAAGGCCTATTCTAGCATTGGTTCATAATACCAATCATCTGAGCAAGTTATGGCACAATAGGATGGCTCATCTACATTATGATTCACTTCTAAAGTTGAAGAAATTGGTTTAAGGTATCCCCGAAGTTAAAGCTCATCATGATGGAGTTTTTCTAGGTTGTGCAAGTGGAAAGAAAACAAGGGGACCATTTCCCTCTAGTAAGAACAAGACAAATGACATCATCCATATCATTCATTCCGATATATGTGCTCTGATGCTTGTACATTCTGTTGGTGGTCATCTCTACTACATCACCTTTATTGACGACTTCTTAAGAAAGACATGGATATGATACCTTAAGCATAAGGATGAAGCCTTTAAAATATTCAAGGAATTCAAATCCTTGATCGAAAATCAACCAGGGAAGAGAATCAAAGTCTTCAAGTCTGATAATGGAGGGAAATACATGTTAAAAAATTTCATAGCATTTTGCAAGAAAGAAGGGATGATGAAGGAAATGATTGTTCCATATACTCCTAAATAGAATGGTTTGGCTGAAAGGAAGAACAGGTCTATAGTAGAAGCTATTCGTGCCATGATTCATGATCAAAATGTGCTAAAGTTCCTTTGGGCCAAAGCTACATCTACTGAAATATATTTTCAAAATAGGGTGCCTCATCAAGAATTAAAAAACAAGACCCATGAATAAATATTCATAGGTATAAAGCTTGATATTAGCCATCTTTTTGTATTTGGATGCCCCACATATTTCATGTGCCAAAGGAAAAAAGGAACAAATTGGAAGCTACAGGAAGAAAATATATGTTTGTGGGTTATTGTGAAAATTATAAAGCATATAGAATATATATTCCTGGTTAGAGGAAGGTCAAAATTAGCAGGGACGTAACATTCGATGAAGATGCAACTCTTGGAAAACAAAGAAAACTTCCTCTACCTCCTCCTACCAAGGAAGAGAATGATGATTGGGATATTCTAGATGGTCCTTTTGTACCTGAGTCTGATATCGATGATGATCCCACAGAGCCTATGGATCTGTTATATGCTCCTCCAAGTGATCCTCCTACTAGGAAGAGACCACTTTGGCTTCGCGATACTTTACAGAATGCTAAAATAAATGTTCCCATTCGTAGATCATTCAGAGAAAGAAAGAAACCATGCACGTATTAGGGATATGTTGCAACTATGAGCACTATGATTCAAGTCGAACCATCCTCATTTGAAGAAGCTATAAAATAGCGAGTTTGGAAGGATGTTATGGATGAGGAATATGAATAGATTGTAAAAAATGATGTATGGGATGTTGTACCTAGACCGAATGAGAATTTTGTTGTGAATTCAAAGTGGATATTCAAGATCAAACATGGAATTGATGTCAACATTGAGAAATAAAAAGCAAGTTTCGTAGCTGTAGGATTCTCTAAAAAAGAGGGAGAAGATTATGATGACATATTTTCTCCCATGGCTCGATATACAACCATCCATTCTATAGTTTCCCTTGCTGAGATTCAGGGATGGACTCTTCATCAGATGGATGTAAATACCACATCCCTTCATGGCATGTTACAGGAAGAAGTATATGTTGAAAAACCATAGGGATTTGAAGTGGAAGATCAAAGAACACATGTTTTCATGTTGAAGAAGGCATTGTATGGTTTGAAGCAAGATCCTCGAGCTTGGTATGCACGCATTGACAGTTACTTAGTGAAGTTGGGATTCACAAGAAGCAATGCTAATCCAAACCTCTACTTCAAGGTAGTCCAAGGTATGCCATTGATTTTGGTTTTATATGTTGACGATCTATTCTTGATAGGTAGTGAGCCTCTGATGATTGAGTGTAAGAGGAAGCTAGCCTCTGAATTTGAGATGAAAGACCTTGGTCTTATGCACTACTTTTTAGGCCTTGAGGTGTGGAAAAGGCCTGGTGAGATTTTCCTTTCACAAGGAAAATACGTTGTGAAGCTGCTGGAAATATTTGGAATGAATAAATGCAAATCCATGGTTACACCAATGGAAATGAACTTCAAGAAGTTATGTGGAGAAGCTGCAGGACTAGACTTGGAAAATCCATCCAAGTATAGACAACTGATTGGGGCTCTGATGTTCCTTGTGAACACCCATCCAAACATATTCTATGCAATAAACACATTGAGTCAATTCATGACTGAGTCCCTCCATGCACATTGGATAGCTTCCCAACACATATTGATATATTTTCATGGGTCGGTCACACTTGGCTTGAGATATTCTACCGGAGATATTCGACTTCATGGATACACTGATGCTGACTGGGCCAGAAATTTTATCGACAAGAAGAGTACATTTGGATGTTGTTTTAACCTTGGATCTTCCATGATATCTTGGATGAGTAGGAAATAAATTTTGTAGCATTGAGCATCTCCAAAGCATAATACATAACATCTAGCATGGATAGCTGTGAAGCAATTTGGTTGAGAAAGATCTTTGGAGAGCTATTTGAGTGGGATCCATTTGGCAGAGAATCTCGTGTTTCATGACAAGTCCAAGCACATTGAGATTTGATATCAATTTATTCGAGAAATGGTGCAGAGAGGAGACTCCGGCTTCATAACATATCGACAAATGAACATATTGCAGATATTATCACCCAGGCATTACCAAAAGGAAAGTTCTTGGTATTCAGAAAGCAGCTTGGAATGATGGAAGTGGCCCCTCCAGATAAGGGGCAACGCTGATTGAGGACACTGAGCCAACTCTTTCTACCCTATTTGAGCTCCCAGCATGAGGAATCGAGATAGAGGGTTCTTGGGGTTAAGGGATCTCTGGACAATAGGGTACTCCCCTATCTGTTATCCATAAGGTTGAAGAATGATGCTCCCCTATCTTCATGGGGTTGGAGAATGCTTCTCCTCTGTCTAGTCTTTGCAGAGTATACCCCAGTTGGCATCATACCCACAAGTAGGGCTTTTTGGGAATACCGCTCCTCGTTTGGCCAATGAGTTGAGAGTGTACTTGGGGTGTACAACCCAAGGTGATTATGGTGCAGGTGTTATACCACATGAATACTAAGATTCATTGATGGGAAGATAGGTAGGCAATAGGATTGGGTTCAAAGTTACTCCCCTTTTGTGATTCATGGTTGAGGATGAGCTCCCCGTTGAGATTCTAGGGTCGAAGATGTGCTCCCCTATATGATGAGTTATCCTATTGCTCAATATGGGTGGAAACTATTTCTCCCTGATTATTATTCTTTTAGATCCAAGAAAGTATCAGTATATAGAGTTGAGTAGAGACAGTCGAAGCATTATAGGATGATGTGAAGATCAACTGACATATATTAACAAGTGGAATTCTTCCTAATTGAGAGGGAGTGTTAATTTTTGCAATTAGGGTGAAATTTGGAAAATTTAGATGACCGAGATGATGCTTGCATTAAATTCATCTTTTAGAGAGGACCAAAATCAACCTAAAGATCACCCAATTTGGTGAAGCGGAAGTTAAGTTTTGAATTATTTTATTCATACATGCATTATGGAATGGGTCATCCCTAACCACATGATTAACCCCAAGTGAACTTTCAGAAAATCCTATAAATAGAAGCAACCTGAAGCTCATTTCAACACATTTATCAAGCCATCTTCTATTCTTCTCTTTTTTCTTGGTTCACACAGGTTCGACGGTAAGAGTTCACGCAAGGGTCTGAAATCACAGGAGTAAGGTTTGCTCTGACTTAGAGTTTTTTAATCCTTAGACGTTGGCACATAAATGGGCATTTTAGTCCCTGGACGCTGACACACAAGCTTATGGGAGCATCCAGAGCACCCTAGAAGTTGACATAGAGGCTTAAGGGAGTGTCCAAGGGTTCAGAGGTAGATCTGAAGGTGCCGATCCCTGGATGCTCACACAAAGTAGTCCTAAGAGTGTCCAGACCATCCTGGATGCATGCATAACAACTAGAAGAGAGAGTCCAAGGGTTTTTGATCAGGTCTGGTGGGTGTAACCCCAGACGCACACACAAGGTCTCCCTGAGAGCGTCCGAGCAACTACAGACGCCCTTACCTAGTGGAAGAGAGAGCATTCAGAGAGTTTCAGACACACACAGACAATTTTGCTGAGGGCGTCCAAGGTTTTGATCTTGGGTTGATCAGTTGGCTTCAATGATCTGGTAGATATGGGTTTCTCTTTGTTGTTATATAGATCTATAGATCTGATTTATTAGTATCTGCTGCAAACATATGTATTGGGATTATTGTACTCTTTGTTGAAATATTTTTATGACGATCTATTAAAGAAAAATATTTGAAAGGTTTTCCCCCAATCAGATCAATCTGCTATCTCTTATGGTTGTGCTATTGTCTTCTTTGTCACTGCATACATTTTTATTTCTTCAGTTACGTTTATGATTGGTTATACTGCTAATATTTGGATGCATTGTTAATAAATAAGTAAATTGGGCTAAAGTAACTATTACAACATAGAACAATTATAAAATTTAACAATTTGGAATTTAACAATTAGATGACTTTTGAATTTTGAGGTCACGATCTTGGTACTTTTTGAATTACAATGGAAAGTGTACTTTTGATCAGGTTGAACCTAACAAGAAAATGTTTACCATTGGAAGCCTATAAATACAAGTGACCTCAAGGTCATTTAGACATCACCAAGCATATTATTCTTTTATTCTTCATTGATTGGTTTGCATAGGTTTGAGGTTGGGTCGCGAAACTTGGTTCCTACAGGTTCACGATTATAGGGTATGAAGCTCGTACGTGTTCTGGGGTTTTGGGTCATAACCATAGGCTTGTCACATGCAAATTTTGGCTATAATTGTAAGCTTGTAGGCTCAACAGTGCAGTTGGAAGGTCTCAACTACAATCATCCTTCTTCCTCCATGCAGTTGGGACCTAGTGCTGAATTTTGACATTTGACTGTAGTTGACCATAGTTGATCGCAGACAGGAAAAGTTGTCTTTGATCTTGATTAATGCTGGGAACATATTTCTGAATGTTGTTGGGTTAATTTTGATGGACGATTTTGTATTGGGCTCATTGTACTCTCTGCTGAACATTTTATGATAATCTAATAAGAAGAAGAATTAAAGGGTTTTCCCCATAATGGGTTTTTCCCTGGTCTTTGACCAAATCCAGTGTCTCTTGTTGATGTGTTGATTGTATCCTTTGTTATTGCATTTATTGTTCTATATTCAATCACTGTTGATGATTGGAAATATTAATTGTTTTTGAAAAGAATGCTAATTGAAGAATTGAATTGGGATAAAAGTAATTGAAACAACATAGAGCATTGTGAATTTTAACACGGTATCAGAGCTAAGGTAAAGGAGAAGCCCAAAAGGAGACACACGTTGAAGCAATCATCTTTGGAAAGTTGAAGGAGCCTATCTAGTCAAGTCAAGATGCCTTCCTCTTTCTTCAAGGAACATGAGAAGTTGGGTGACTCATCTGACTTTGTTGCATGGAAGATCATGTTGGAGATCATAGCTAGTAACAATGATGTTTTGGAATACATTCAAGGAAAGGTACTCGTGCCTCCAAAGAATGCCTCCATTGCTGCCAAGATCAAGTATAAGAAAGGTGAGCTAAAAGCAAAGCATATTATAGCTGATGGTTTACAAGATAATTTACTTGCATATGTTGGAAATTTGAGGAAGTCTAAGGACATGTATGATAAGACAGCTGACATGTATGAAGTCAACAATTTGAATGAAATCATCTGCTTGAAATATCAACTCAAAGACATGAAGATGAACAAAGGAGAGTCTGTGCAATCCTGCATTATGAGGATATCTCATCTTAGAGATCAATCACAAAAAGTTGGGGAAACTGTGCCTGACAGGGAATTGGTGATTGTAACTCTTAGAGGTCTCCCTCCCATTTGGGAAACCTTCATTAGTACTATAAGAAACAACAATATCTTCTCGTCATTTGATGATATTGTTGGAAAGCTCACTCAAGAAGAATCAAGGATGAAGCCTTCAAAATATTGAAGGAGTTCAAAGATTTGGTCAAAAATCAAACATGGAAGAAAATTAAGATATTCAGGTTTGGCAATGGTGGAGAGTACATTTAAAATGAGTTCATCGATTTTTGCAAGAAGGAAGGTATCAAGAAAGAGAATATTGTGCCATATGCTCCCTAACAAAATGGAGTCGCTGAAAGAAAGGACAGGTCTTTTGTAGAAGCTGCTTGTGCCATGCTCCATGATCAAAAGTTGTTGAAGTTTCTTTAGGGAGAGGCAACAAATGTTGTTGTATATGTTCAAAATAGGGTGCCTCATCAAGCATTAGATAACAAGACCCCCAAATAAGTGTTCATAGGTGTCAAGCCCAATGTTGTCCATATCCTTATCTTTGGCTGCCTCGTACTTATCATAACATTTTCATACTTTTAACTAAGATCAATAGTAATGAAACACATATGTACCGTTCACCAGAAGGCGAGACTCCACTTGCTCTGCTGTTGCTGGTATTCACTTGTAGCTGGTCACCTCCGCGAGTGAACGATGACGCACTTGATCCGAATGCGAAGACCCACCGGTTAACCTCCCAGCCTACTCCTTGGGTACTCTTCTTCCCCGCGGACCCCCGAGCTGCAATGGGGTTGTACAATGGAGGAAAGCACTAGCTGGTAGAGGAGAGCACACCTTGGCTCAAGAGTCCCCTCTCTAAAATCCTCTACCTCACCAAACTCACTATAGCTTCGTAATCACTGCTCTGACATCATCTCATCCATCCAACCATAGGGTTTCCCCAAAAAAAGTCCCTTCTCCCATGGCTTGCCCCTTCTTTTATAGGAGTCCTCATAGGTGACACTTGTCATGTCATGCATAATTAATTTTTTTTATTTTATTTATTTAATAGCTTGATTATTCACCCACCCATGTGTCATTCTCACATCAAGGGTCTCCCAAAATTATTTACTTAAATTTTTATTTAAAACTAATATTTTCCTCACCTCAACAAGATTCCTATTTCTTCTCCTAGTTGTCTCTTTATTCCCCCCTTTTATTCCTTAATTTGTGTTCATTACTCGAAGTCAATTAATGAGTCAAGATTTTATCCCCAATCTACTCCCTAATTTAACTCAGGTTATCTCCTAGATGGATATTCTTATGTTGGTTGTTGACACATGGAGCTTCTCTATATTTCTCTAAATTTAATTTATTATTCTCATTTTAATTCACCTTCCTCTTTTCTTAATTAGGTTTAAATTAGTTTAGGATTAATCTTTATCCTTACCATTATGTTTGTCTTTCCCCTTTTTCCTAATTAAACCACATAATCTTCCTAGTATTTTCCAAAATGGGAAGGGTAGAGTTTTTAAGGTACTCTATTTTAATTCTTTCTATGATCCTCCTTATTCCAAGTTTTATTTTTGATTTAATTACATTGGTTTCTAATCATCATTTACCCTTGATGTAAATTTACCTAGTTTTCATTCCTTGCTTATATTTATTTATTATTATTTATTTTTAATGATTCCAAGGATGCCAAGTTTGGTTGTGCCCTTTAAGAACTTCCCTAGAAGTTCCAAGGGTGCCACACCTAATAGCTTATTTGTGATGTCAAGGGTGCCAGTTTGGTTGTGCCCTTCAAGAACTTCCCTAGAAGCTCCAAGGGTGCCACACCTAATAGTTTATTTGTGATGTCAAGGGTGCCAGTTTGGTTGTGCCCTTCAAGAACTTCCCTAGAAGTTCCAAGGGTGCCACACCTAATAGTTTATTTGTGATGCCAAGGGTGCCAAGTTGGTCGTGCCCTTCAAGAAATTCCCCTGAAGTTCCAAGGGTGCCACACCACTTGCCCTTCAAGCATCCAGTGATTACGAGGGGAAAGTATAATGCAACTTCATAGACCACTATCATCTCTTATGTTGCCTGCTATAGTGAGACTAATGGTGTCGGGGATCAAGGAATCCGCCTTGATGCGCGCCCCCCGGTAAAGTCCTCATGAGCGACCCAACTTTGGAACCTGCCCTCATGGCATCATGATCTTCAAGGCGAAGGTGTTTCAACCCTTCCAGCCCAAGTCACGGCGGGAGTGCTAGTGGGTGAGATCAGGGACTCTGTCCCACCCCTCCCATGTAGTTCCATCCACTTGTACAACCCCATCACCCATATGTGAGTCATTCGGTCAAGCAACTAATCTGTGCCTGCAACCATTAATATATTATCAGAATATAGTTAAACATATATGGCAGATTCCAAGATCGACTTAGACTTTCAAAGATAAAGTAATATAAATTTTCATCAAAACAGGTGTCATCGACATGTCATATGCGAGTGCCTCTGATGGTTTCCTGCCATACTCAATCATCATCAGTAACAAGGTTTCTCAATGTTAGTCAATTATCATACTAGCATCATTAACAATTCCTGGTCATTCACATCATTGTCCATTGTAAGTCTGAACTAAAGGAAGTAGGTAACATAGGGGACACATCCCTCATGGATATCATCAATAATCATCAATGGAAACATACATATTCATTAAGCTATCAACATCGTAACATCGTAGAAATATACCTATCCATAAAATTTATCCTCATTATGTTTTTAGTAGAGCGCATACATATTCTTTACTACCCTCATCATAATTTCAAATAGAGACCAACTTAACTATTTAATATTGCAATCATCAGAATACTGATAGATAAGATACATAACCATTCATGCTACCATAATATCAATGGAAAGCATTCATAAACATCACAACCATGAATATCTCAATCGCTAATAATAGTGTCATGGGTCCAGATCCTCAATCTGAGGTCCTCGAAGAAAAAGTGTCTAAGATAATGTCGTATTAGGGTCAGGAAACAGAGTGGGCACTACATACACCCCCTCTTAACAATGGACTTCGTCTCGAAGTCCTTAGAACATAAAGGAGTAACAGCGACACATAATCTTAGGAACCCTTCCTGAAACTCTTGCCAACCTTCTGGTGGGCAGGTTAAAATTTTCCCAAGGTATCTATAATACGAATTCCGTTATAACTGAAGGACTATATCTGGGGAACATTGCAATCCACTCTTTGTATAAATGTACAAAACATACATTATAGATATTATTAAAATTAATAGTTAAAGGAAGCGTCATACATAGACTTTTCCAACAAAATCATCATAATCAAAATCACAACTAATTAAAGAAACCATTAATAACACCCACCTTCCTTCAAATGACAAATTGACTAATTTAGGAGAAATCTCTCTCGTTTTATTCATTCAATCATGCAATTAAGATAGCAATAATTTTGTATTAACTCAAATTCATAGGGGATGCCTATGCCTTTTTCATAGGAGGAACTACCCACCTTAAGCTTGGACTTCAATATTTGTAATGGTCAATAATAATTGTGTTAATTATTGTTGATATTTCACCTATGACGTAATCCATCTTTGTTTACCATGTTCTAAATCTTCAATTTTGTTAGGAACTACAATCAGTACTTTGAACTAGTCACACTAGTGGCAGGTAACCTTGGGGCTCGACTGAATTTGAACTTGTCACCAATAGCCTCCTAGTCGGTAAAATCCCTTAGCGATATGTTCGCCTAAATACTTAAATATATCCATCTTTGTCATGTTGTTTAGTTGGCATTAGCAAAGGGAAAACACAGAAATGCGTTACCTAACTTATCAAAATGGGCTCTATGTTGCAGATTTTAAAGTTAGTCATGCTAATCATCTGTTGTTTTACTTTAGGCACCCTATCTTTGTTTCTAATTCCTAAAAAAAAAAACCTCTCTTTATGATTGGCATGTATTGCTAGTGCTCTATGTTTTCCATACAACGTTACAGTTCAATAATTTCAAAGGAGAATCTGGTGTGTTTCAGTAACTAGTCACATTACGGATGTGGTGGACTTTCAACAGTTCATAAAATTTCAGATGCATGCAAGGGTACCGTCTAGTTTACAAGAGCATCTTGCAAACATTCCATTTGAAGAGCTTCAGAAAGTGCGCTCTGATGGTCAAGAATCAACCCTTTCTAAATTCAAGCATGATGCCAAACCCTCAAGAGTTAACAAAAACAGACCTATGGAAATGAGCAGCAAGAAGCCTGTTGTAAGGCTTAGGGAAGTTGTTCAAGGTGAGATATGCGAGGAAAATAAATGGGGCAGTATTTTTGTGAATTTTTACTGCACAGGTATCACCAATGTGCTCTTTAAAGTCTGAATAAATATCTTTAAGGCAAGAAAACAAGAAAAATGGACCTCTAACAAAACTGCAATAAATACCTAAATAGGGGAACAAAAATGTAAACCAGCACTACAAGATGACAACTACCACTTTATATGCATTCATTCACAAAGTTACTAGGTCCGCTTAAGTGCAATGCAACACAATACATAGACACATCAAACCCCAATTATCATATCGTTAAGATCCTCTTCAAATCCCTTTCTTATAATGGATGTTAGAAGGATGGTTAACGCATTGAATTAATTGTTTACATAGACATAAATTCACAGCATGCAGCCATGTTGCAATTGATTCAATGAAAAGTTGAGACCAATGTTGAAAGCTTCAGCTCAGAACAAATCCACAAGACTAGGGTACAAGTATTGGACTCGGCATAGAAAAAAAAACTTAATCAAATATAATCATTCAAAATGAGGGTTTTTCTTTTCCTTTCTGGCATTTCTACTCGACACCAGTAAAGTTTTCCACCCACTGCTGGAGAGGGCGACTTTTGCAAGAAATTGGAATCAGAAAATTTAAGCAGAACATCAATGCCAAATCTAGTTGAAAACTCGTAAGCTGTAGAATCTGAAACCAGATTCAACCCAAAGAACAACCCAGCCATAATGAAGAGAGTAAGGGTTGACTTAGAGTCAGGAAAAAACACAGAAGTTCTAAAGCTTTTAGAATATATATTCCTACTCAAAGGAAGGTTGAAATTAGTAGGGATGTAACATTTGATGAATATTCTACCCTTGGGAAAGCAAGGGAACTTTCTCCACCTCCTCCTCAGAAAAATAATGATGATATGGATATTTTAGATGGTCCTTTTGTACCTGAATCTAAGACAAATATTGTTGATGATCCAATGGAGCCCATGGAACCCTTATACCCTCCTCCATGTGATCCTCCTTCCAGGAAGAGGCCACTTTGGCTTCATGACACATTACAAGATGACGAAAGATGCGTTATTGTTCGAAGGTCATTTAGAGAAAGCAAGAAGCCATGCAGGTACCAGGGATATGTTTAAGCCATGGGCACTATGATTCAAGTTGAACTTCCCACCTTTGAAGAATTTGTGAAAGAACAAGTTTGGAAGGATGCTATGGACAAGGAATATCAATCAATAGTGAAGAATGATGTATGGGATGTTGTGCTGAGACCAAAGGGGAAATATGTGGTGACTTCAAAGTGGCTATTAAGGATCAAACATGGGGTTGATTGTAGCATTGAGAAATATAAAGCAAGGTTTGTGGCTGGAGGATTATCCCAAAAAGAGGGATAATATTATGATGATATATTTGCACCTGTGGCCTGATAAACAACCATTCGTTTGATATTTTTTCTTGCCACAAGTCAAGGATGGACCCTTCATCAAATGGACGTTAAGGAAACATTCCTCCATGGCATGTTACAAGAATAAGTGCACGTTGAGCAGTCATAGGGATTTGAAGTAGAGGATCAAAATACACATGTTTGCAGGTTGAAGAAGGCATTTTATGGCTTGAAGCAAGCCCCCATAGCATGGTACACCCACATAAGTGGTTATTTGGTGAATCTAGGATTTAAAAGAAGCAATGTCAATCCCAACCTCTTCTTCAAAGTAGTCCAAGATGTGTTATTGATTTTGGTTTTATATGTTGATGATCTATTCTTAACGGGTATTGAGTCCCTCATAATTGAGTGTAAGAGGAGTTAGCCTTTGAATTCGAGATGAAAGACCTTGGACTCATGCACTACTTTCTAGGTCTTGAACTATGGAAAAGGCCCGTTGATATTTTCATTTCATAAGGAAAATATGTTGTGAATTTATTGGAGAGATTTATAATGACATAATGTGGTTGGAACTTGGAAGGTCTCAACCACACACATCCTTCTTCCTCCATGTGGTTGGGCTTTAGGGAGGATGTTATGCTTCTTAACCTGCAAAGCGAGACCCAGACACAGAAATAGCGAAGAAAAGATACCGAGACATAAAATATGCGAAGAAAATATACCAAGAGCACAGAATAGCAAAGATTTTATTATCCAGAGAGAAATGTTCACAGGCCTCTTCGAGGGGGCAACCTCCAATAGAGCAGAGCTCGATTACAAAACAAGACACAATGCTCCTCGCAGGGAGTCTCTATCCTTTATATATGCAATATCTATCTAATACTACCGCCCATTTGCAACTAACTGTGGTCCCGTCATTAACTGCGGGTTAACCACTTACAATTATTAATATGGGCTTTATTGACTCTAACTAATACTACCGCCCATTTGCAACTAACTGTGGTCCCGACATTAACTGCGGGTTAACCACTTACAATTATTAATATGGGCTTTATTGACTCTTGACTATGACGAGATCCCATGACATAAATAAGGGGGTTAGGGTGGGGCCCTAACATGCCCTCCCCCTTAAGACTAGCCTTGTCCTCAAGGCTGAAGCTGCGGAAACTGCTGAAGAATAGCAGCTGGTTCCCAAGTTGCATCTTCCGGCGAGGTGTCTTTCCATTTGACGAGGACTTCCTTAATCACGCGGCCACGCAGGTGCTTGTCTCGTGTGTCTAGAACCTGTTCAGGTTGAAGCCATATTGATCCTTCTTCATCCAATTCCGGTAGACTGGTTTGAATTCGGCAATTGTTCCCAATCACTTTCTTGAGGCACGATACATGGAAAACTGGGTGGATTTTTGCTGTAGGTGGCAAAGCCAGCTTGTACGCCACTTCTCCAATGCGCTGAAGTACTTGATATGGTCCGTAGAATTTTGGAGAGAGCTTTTGACAGCCCTTGTCTTTGAGTGAGGTCTGCTTATATGGTTGCAGCTTCAAGAAGACCTGATCCCCTTCTTGAAATTGGCGCTCTGAGCGATGTTGGTCAGCCTGTTGCTTCATACGGTTCTGAGCTTGATGAAGATTCTCGCGCAAGTGTGCCAACATGGTTGCACGGTGTTGTAAGAGTTGATCCACTGCTTGTACTTTGGAGCACCCCGTTAGGTAAGAAGTAGGGGACGGCGGAAGTTGTCCATAGACTGCTTCATAGGGAGTCATTTTGGTGGTGGCATGATAGTTGGTGTTGTACCACCATTCCGCCAGAGGTAGCCACTGTGCCCAAAGGTGTTGTTTTTCTGAAGTGAAACACCTAAGGTAGGTTTCTAGACATTTGTTGACTGCTTCGGTTTGACCATCTGTTTGTGGATGATATGAGGTACTGAGTTTGAGTTGCGTGCCTTGTATTCTGAAGAGCTCCTGCCAAAAATTACTAGTGAAGATTGGGTCACGGTCGGACACAATCGAAGTGGGCATGCCGTGCAATTTGAAGATTTGATCCATGAAGGTTTGAGCAACCAAAGTAGGTGTGAATGGTTGGGGTAGAGCGCAGAAATGAGCATACTTCGATAGTCGGTCTACGACCACCATGATGACTGACTTGTTCCCCGACTTTGGAAGACCTGTAATGAAATCCATGGAGACCTCCATCCAAATTGATGCCGGAATGGGCAATGGTTGTAATGTGCCTGGTGTGTTGACTGTTTCTCCCTTGTGGCGTTGACAGACGTCACATTCTGCTACAAAAGTAAGGATGTCCTGTTTCATGCCAGTCCAAAAAAATGATCGTCTGGTGCGAGCGTATGTCTTCTGAAAGCCCGAATGTCCTGCAATGGGGGAGGAGTGCAATTCTGCCAAAATGCGACTTTTGAGGTTGGAGGTTGGTGATATGACGACTCTGTCCTTGTAGCGAAGAATATCATTCTGCCACGAGTAGCCTTTGCTGGAATTAGGATCTGCCTGTAATTGAGAAATGAGTTGGGAGAGCTCAGGATGCGAAAACCATTCCCCGCGAGCCTCTTCAATCCAGTCTGGAATGGGGAGGGATATTGCGAGCAGAGTACTTTCCTCCTCAAATTGGCGTGACAATGCATCTGCTACCTTGTTGTCTTTCCCTTTCTTGTAAATGATCTCATAATCATAACCCAACATTTTGGCTAACCATTTATTTTGTTGGGGGAAGATAGGCGTTGCTCCAAAAAATATTTGAGACTGTGATGATCTGTGCGGATTTGGAAACGTCGCCCCAACAAGTAAGGTCGCCAGGTCTCCACTGCATGTAAGATGGCCATCATTTCCTTCTCATAGGTAGATTGGCCCAAGTTCTTCCCACTTAGTTGTTGGCTGGTGAAGGCCAATGGTCGCCCTTCCTGCATTAATACTGCTCCAATACCTGTTCCCGAAGCATCAGATTCGATGACAAATGTTTTGGTGAAGTCCGGTAGTGCTAAGACCGGAGTGGAACACATAGCGGTTTTGAGAGCGGTAAATGCCTGTTGTGCCTCGTCGTTCCAGAAGAAAGAATTTTTCTTGAGAAGTTGCGTTAGGGGCTTTGCTATGCGGCCATAGTTGCGGACAAATTTACGATAATAGCCTGTGAGACCCAAAAATCCTCTCAAGCTTTTCAAGGTCTTAGGTTGAGGCCATTCTTGCATTGCCTGAATCTTTTTGGGATCAACCTTGACACCTTCACGGCCCACAATGTGGCCTAAATACTCAACTTCTTCCTTGCCAAACGCACACTTAGACATTTTGACAAATAATTTATGCTTGCAGAGCAGTTGCAAGAGGATATCCACATGCTTAAGATGTGCCGCCCAAGTGCCACTATAGATAAGGATGTCATCGAAGAAGACCAGGACAAATTTTCTGAGATATGGTTTGAGGAGGTGATTCATAAGGCTCTGAAAAGTGGAGGGGGCATTACAGAGACCAAATGGCATGACCAAGAACTCATAATGGCCTTCATGAGTTCTGAAAGCTGTCTTGGGAATGTCCACTTCCTTCATGCGGATTTGGTGGTAGCCTGAGCGAAGGTCCAATTTAGTGAAGAATTGAGCCCCATTGAGTTCGTCCAGCAAATCGTCAACCACTGGGATGGGAAATTTATCTTTGACTGTTAACTTATTGAGGGCCCTGAAGTCTGGACACATCCGCCACTCCCCATCTTTCTTGAGGACCATGACGACTGGAGATGAGTAAGGACTAATACTGGGACGAATGACACCTGCTTCCAACAATTCCTTGATGATTTTTTCTATTCCATTCTTTTGGGTGAACGGATGTCTGTATGGCCGCACATTTGGGGGTTGGGCCCCTGGGACCAATGTGATGCTATGATCATGTTCCCCTCGCGAAGGTGGAAGTTCATGAGGTTTGTCAAAGACCGTCCGATGTTTATTCAGAATTTGTTGCATCTCAGGATGAATTGGCGCAAACATGGTATCTACTACCTAGATGGCATTAAATTGAGCTACTACTCCATGATGGCCCTTTTTTAACAATTTTTCCATACGATGCGAGCTTATGATAGAAGGGGCTCCTGCTTGTAGCCCACGGAGAGTATGTGTGTAGTCGTTCTGCTTAAAACTCATATATAACTCCTGGAAATCCATTGTGATTGGCCCAAGAGTGCGGAGCCATTCCGCCCCTAGGACAATGTCGCAGCCCCCCATGTGTATTGCAAACATGTGGGTTTTCAATTGATAATCCCCCATTTGAATTTTGACATTTTCACAGCGACCTTCACATTTCATTGTGCCTCCATCTGCAATCTGGACTTGGAAGTTAGAAACTGCTCGTACATAACAATGCGCTGCTTCAGCGATCTTTTGGTGGATGAAATTATGGGTACTTCCACTATCAATCAAAACTATTACTGGCCGATGTTTAATAAAACCCCTGATTTTAAGAGTTTGAGGGGAAGAGATTCCAGCCAATGCATGCAGCGAAATCATTGGTTCATCAGATACCATCTCCTGTTGGTTATCTTCTTCGGTTGCCTCTGGTTCCTCAAGTGGTGGATCGTCCTCGGTGGAGCTGTATTCAGTGGCATCGATTTGAAAAAACTTGTGCTCTTTGCATTTATGACCCGGGGAGTATTTTTCATCACAGTAGTAACATAGTCCTTGCCTCCTTCTTTCGGCCATTTCTGCAGGTGACACCTTTTGAATCTTGAGTGTTTGGGTCATATTGGGAGCCTGTGAGGGACGACCTTTAGCGGCAAAGTTGAGGCGGCTGGATTGAGCTGCTAATGCCCGTTCCACCTTACGGGCTACCTGGCAAGCCTCGTTCCATGTGGGGGGGTGGTGGATTATAACCTGAGCTTTGATTGCTTCTTTAAGACCGCTGATAAAGCATTCCATGTAGAATTCATTTGTGAGAGCCTTAGTGCGGAATGCTAAGGCTTCAAAAGCGGTAATATATTCATCCACTGTACCCGTCTGTCGGAGCTTAGTTAGACGCCCCAAGAAAGAGTCTTCCTGTTCAAAGCCATTTCGTAGAGCTTTGGTAAATTGGCCCCAATTCCGAAATTGTCCATTGCATCGCTGATACCATTCCTTCCATTCCCATCGTTCACTGTCCAAGTACATGGTGCCCACCATAAGCTTAGACCCCTCATCTACGATATGATTCAATTGAAAATACTGCTCCATTTGTGCTAGCCATGCTGACGTGTGAGACCCGTCAAATTTATGCATATCCAACTTGGGAGGTCTCTGATTGGGTGGTGGGTGGGTGTGCCATATGTGAGGAGAGTGGCTAGATTCCCCCTCAGGGTATTCATGGCCCTTATACTCCTCCTCGTGGGTTGGCATCTTGCCCTTGTCTGTTAAGAGGCCCTCTAATCCTTTGAGAAGAGTTTGCATCTGTGCCATCGTAGAGTTGATGAGGTGCACCTCTTCTTCTAGTTTGTCCATCCTTTCAGCGGCCATTGCTTGAGCGCGAGTTTCTACCATACACTCGGCTGACGAAAATTTGGGACCGCCGAAATTTTTTTACTAAGAATTGAATGGTACCACCTTGCTCAGCTCGTCGTCCTGATTCTGATGGGCTAGGTCACCAATAAACACCCCGGCAGATCCCAGACTCTTTTTTTTTTTTTTGGAAAACTCCTAACGGAGTTTTACTCCTTTCTGATCAATACTGCAGTCACCAAATCCTCAAAATGTCAATGCCACCAAAAGTCCTGCGAAAATCATATGCAGGTACAGGAACCCTTCGCAACTACTCCGATCTGATGGATCTGAGATATCTGAATGGTGGAACACTGCTGCTGCTGATCTGAAATATCCGATCTGGTGGATCTAAGAGATCTGAATGGTTGAACAACTGCCTCTCCTGACTGGAATAGATGATGTGTGATCCCCCAATAGAAAAGGGAACTATGGTCTTGGGGAGTGTCAGGTGCTACAGATCGCAATATACATAAGGGTCTGACAGTAGTACTCGGCCCAATGTTTCAGGGCTCTAACTAAGGAGGATCGACCGTACCCTTAGCCGTACAACCCGACTACCCTATCGTACGGGCGAGTAATCTCTCCGAGTGCTGTTCTCGGTGTACTGTAGCAACAAGACGGCCGAAGTTTTATCTATGGCGAGGTTTCAAGGGAGCTAGGGGGCTTCCTATATACCCAGAGGGTACGTGGAAGACAGTCCCTGCGCGGTTCTGTCTAATGCGCTACTACTCGAAGGGGTACCCACAGGGGTTACAAGGGAGTCCAACAGACGTGACCACCTCTTGTATTTCCTGCGTGCATGCCTCCCCAAATCCGCAGGTTTATGCGCTTAACGACAGATCCCGTGGTTTAAAGACGCCGGAACACGTCTCTAGCCTAAAAAAATTTTGCTAAAATTTGGAGATCCCACCGAGCCCTGGAAAGTGCTCTGATACCACTTGTTATGCTTCTTAACCTGCAAAGCGAGACCCAGACACAGAAATAGCGAAGAAAAGATACCGAGACATAAAATATGCGAAGAAAATATACCCAGAGCACAGAATAGCAAAGATTTTATTATCCAGAGAGAAATGTTCACAGGCCTCTTCGAGGGGGCAACCTCCAATAGAGCAGAGCTCGATTACAAAACAAGACACAATGCTCCTTGCAGGGAGTCTCTATCCTTTATATATGCAATATCTATCTAATACTACCGCCCATTTGCAACTAACTGTGGTCCCGTCATTAACTGCGGGTTAACCACTTACAATTATTAATATGGGCTTTATTGACTCTAACTAATACTACCGCCCATTTGCAACTAACTGTGGTCCCGACATTAACTGCGGGTTAACCACTTACAATTATTAATATGGGCTTTATTGACTCTTGACTATGACGAGATCCCATGACATAAATAAGGGGGTTAGGGTGGGACCCTAACAGTGGAATTTTGACATTTAAATGCAGTTGGTTGCAATTGATTGGAGATAGGAAAAGTTGTCTCTAATCTAGATTGATGATGCAAATATATTTCTGAATGTTTTTGGGTTAATTTTGGTGGATGATTTTGTATTGATCTCATTGTACTCTCTGCTAAACATTTTATGACAATCTAATAAGAGGAATAATTTCAACGGGTTTTCCCCATAGTGGGTTTTTCCTTGGTCTTTGACCAAATAAGGTGTCTCTTGTTGATGTGTTGATTGTCTCCTTTGTTATTTCATTTACTGTTCTATATTCAATTACTCTTGATGATTGGAAATATTATTTTTTATTGAAAATATTGCTAATTGAAGAATTGAATTGGTATGAAAGTAATTGAAACAACGTAGAATAGTGTAAATTTTAATATGAAACACCTCCTTGGTACCATTTTTCAACACTTCTCACCTTGATCCTCAAGAATCAAGTGGTATAACACCTGCATCAAATCACTTGGGGGAGATACACACTTACCACAAGTGGTAAGGATCAAACATGTCCCAAGTATCCTCACCTATTGGCCAGATGGGTGGCTATCCCAGCAAGCCCAACTTATGGATAAGATGCATACTAGGGTATACTCGGTCAAGTCCTAGAATTTATAGTAGGGGGAGATACACACTTACCACAAGTGGTAATGATTAGACACATAACTACATCAATAATAGAGGAGACACACACTTACCGTTCCTGGTAAAGATCAAACACATCCTATTGTCGATGGCTCACAAGGAGCATCCTCAACCCCAGGAGCTTCCAGAATCCATTATCTCCCCCCCAAATTAATGGAAGTCAAAAGACAGGGGGAAAAGAATATCTCGATGTTCTCGATCAACCATTATCCTTTCCTGAAAGGTTCACATCCACCAATCCAAGATTCTCTCAAGAACCTCCCTTTTGGCAAAGGATTGGCAAGAATGTTAGCTATCTTCTCATTAGTCGAGACGTGTTGGAGTATCAAAAATTCTCTCTGCACCATATCCTAAATATAGTGACATATAATCTAAATATGTTTTAACCTATAATGGGACACAAGATTCTATGAAAGTTGAATCCCACTCTAATTGTCACAATATTATCACAGTCATGTCCAACACATGCTCAAAAAAATATCCAAAGAGATTTCTCAACCACACTACCTCAGAGCTATCCATTCTAGCAACAATGTACTTTTCCTTTGCCGTACTCAAAGCAATAGACTTATGTTTTCAGCTCATCCAGGAAATCATGGCAGACCCCAAGCTAAAGCAATGACCAAATGTGCTCTTCCTGTCAAAAACATTTCTAAGCTATTCAATGTTGGTTTATCCGTGAAGTCTGATGGTGTATCTTAGTCCATGATTAATAGTTTCATGTAAATATATCAACAAATCTTTAGGAGCAACCCAGTATACATGTCTAAGCTCTATCTGGCTCAAAGTACATGATGCAAAAAAAGGACCCATCTAACTGACTGCTAATCATGAGATCCATCAAATCTGAATCTGAAGAGGAGTCTCTCAAATGCTTCAGTGTAATCCATCATGCCAAGTCTCTGACATCATACTTCCATTGGCAAGGTAATCGTCATCATATCTCTTCAACCTTGAAGAGAGGTTGGTATCCACATAAGATGTCCATCAATCTAGGTATACTAAGTCTAGATGACTTGCTTCAATTCACAATCATGAGTTTCCTACTCATGCATCTCAAAGCACCGAGGTAGCTCCAAATATTCTTCTTCCTTAAGTACATCATGGAGGAAGCCAATTTCACATATGTACGGTGCTAAGATATTATCATCTCCCTCTGAGAGCATACTCGTGAAAGCATATGACATTGCATAATCTTTGTCATCTAGAATGGTCCTTTCACAAAGGACATATTTCTCTCAACATCTCATTAGATTATTGCATTTAATATGACAATATACTCCCTCTGAATATGAATCCTCCTTAGTCATAGTCATCAACTTGGGAGACTGTAGTCCTTACTCTAAGGTTTGGGATCTTTTCCATTGCGACTCTAATCATGGGGTGGCTCTACATCCTCCTCAATCTTGATATATAGGAATGGGTGCTCACATTCATTAGATGTACCTATTGGCCCCAGAAAAAAATAAAGAGAAATAATAACAAAGTAAATAAACCTAATGAAAATGTACATGATGATGAGGCATGACTATCTTTATTCTCTAGATATGAGATTGACTTCTTATTTTTCTTGCACCAACTCGCCCTTGGAGCTGACTCTTCCTACATTACTCCTCATCTTGATAGCACTCAAGATGAATCTACTTTCCTTGATCACATTCTCAAAATCAAGGAAAGAAACATTTGGTTAGCCAATTTATCATGCATGAAGAATAAACAATAGTATAAGAAGATAAATAAATAGAAGAATAATGTCATAAGATTTGAAAGTACTTATCTTTAATGATGATTGTAGGAAGATATCGACTCCTTCTTGATCCTACCTCCACGAGTCACCATTTTCCATAAACCATATGTTAATTTCATATTCAAAAGAAATGCATCCTCTTGAGAACCACCGATATTCTTATTCCAAATTGTTTCAATCTCAACTATCAATGTACAATATGACTAATGGATCTACATCATAACATCTCCTTACTAGGAAAGTAGCCCATCTTGGGTTACTCTGAATTTTTCATAGGTACTTAAATAACTCAATGGATTCTCACTGATTGTAAATAAATTCTGAATCACAATAGGGTTCCAATGTTATAAAACCTAGGCCTTTTGAATATCTAAGGCCACTCCTAGGGTTTCTCCTAAACCCTAAGCTCTATTGTAAGAACAAGAGCCTTAATGTTTACTTCAAACCTTAGCATTCTTTTATGTCTCCAACATGTTCATCTATTTCACTAGGTTTGATCAAGAAATCCATCATAGGTTTCTACACCAGGGGGCGGAGGGGGGGGGGGGGGGTGGAGAGGGAAGGGTAGGGGGTGGGGGGGGTTGAAATCAATGAACTTTATTCATCCCAACACTGATACCATGTTAATTTTAGGGAAATATTGTTATCTACTATGGATAACCACATTTTTAAACTTTTCAACAATGTACACATTGCATTCACCCCATGTCATCATAAACATTTATATAAAAAATAACATCAACAATGCAGTGAAACAGTAAGGAACAATAAAAGAAAAGCATTCACAATAAGGACACTAGGATTTTGGTCAGAGACTAGAGAAAAACCCCACAAGGGGGAAAACCCATAAATCAATTCTTCTTCTTCCATTATATATTCATCAATGTTCAATTGAGTTATAAAGTAAAATAAGAATGAGACATATGTATTTCATCATCAATCACATTAGAGAGGCATGCACAAGGCTCTGTTGGGTCCTTCATTTTTTTGAAGGAATAACGATTGCGAAGGACATTTTGGATGAAACTACTAGAAACAGAGCATCAGAAAACCAAAACTACAGTAAGATGGTTTGGATCTTGCACAATGGAAAATAAGGAAGCTTGCTAAAGAAGTAGGAGCCAATTTTGACACAGTCAACAAAAAACCAAGATAATGGCCCTAGGTATTGAAAAGCCATGGATCAAGCGAGCGAGGTATCATATCAAATGAGTGTCACTATAAAACAAGATAGAAGACAATGAGAAGCAAGTTTAGAAAATGCCATAAAGTTCAGATTGAGCCATAAGAACATATGATGCCTAGTGTCAAGAGTTATTCAATTTCTGAGATTTGGGCTTGTAATGTGTGTTTATTTATTATCTGTGGATTTTGATTTTGCACACAAGTCTGTAACCGACGTAAGCTGTAATAATGATGATGTAATGAATTTGTACTTTTCTGATTAATGATATAAGGAAGATGGGAATTCTGATATGTATCTGTGTAATTTATGGGCCCCTTTTAAATTTTTCTGCATATGTTTAATTTCTGTTCAAAGTATAAATCAAATGGTTGAAAATGAATGTTATAGTAGTTGCATAAGTCACATAATTAATTAGATCTAAATCCCCTATATCCATTCATGGTTCTAGGTCGCCTTAGGTGGGACTCTTCTTCTTTCCGAAGGAGTGAAAATGCTGATGAAGTGTTAGACTATGCAGGCTTTTTGTTGGCACCCTCAGTCGAACCCTAGGTCAGTTTCAAATTAATTTTTCTGCCAACAAATGGTTCCGTTGTCAGGACCTTGAATCTCTTAAAAGGGGTTTAGATAATGTGGCACTGGTATATTCGTTGGAATATCAAAAAATAGTGGCATGACAGGGTTGATTGCTTTATTTTGCAATAGATTGAGCTAAGACAAAAGAATCTGAAGTGGGTCAAAGATGAAACTAGTGGGCCCCAGTATTGTAGCAATAATGTTGCAACTCTTGGAACTCCCTTCTTTAATTTTATCAACCTGGTAGTGCGTAACAAACTTGGAAGCGACGGTGCTGTATGCACAAGTACTAGCTCTTGCCGCAGCTGTCACTTGGTCAGCTGGCACAAGTCCGCTAGGAGCTTAAGCCAACTTCTATGAGCTCTTAGAAGAAGCTTTTTAACTGATGGATGAAAGCTAACTCAAAGAAGGCTAATCTACTTGCAGAAAGAAACTGGAAAGCTGAAAGGAAACATAAACCCTAGCAAACCCTAATTTTACCAGCTAGCCCTACTGATGCAAGAAAGAGGATGCAAGCTACTAAAAGAGATGCCATTGACTTCTAGGAAGGTAAAATGCATGTGTCTAAGCTACTTCTACAGTAACATCTGAAAAAAACATCTTTTTGTATTTTTGAATAAGTTGTTAGAATTATCATGCATGTGCTTTTAACTGGTTTTGACTGTGCAGAGGTGGATTGGCGAGAGGAAATGCTTGCAGAAGGTTGGGAAGGTTTGAAGAGGGCCTAAGGGGTCCCTAGAACCCTTCCAGAGAGTTTCAATAAGTTTGGCTATCAAGAAACTGCGTTCGTGAGCTTCTATAGGAAGTTTGCAGGGGTTCTACAGGATGTTCCAAAAAGAGGGTTTTGGAGGGTGGATGGAGAGAGAAAGGTGAAGAAGTGAGTATGGAGGTAGGATAAGGGTGTGAGGAGGTCCAGGAATTGGTGGGTGGATCCGAGGAGAGATGAGGATGGTTGGATTTTTTCAAGGAGGAGTGGAGCAATGTTGCACAAAAATATGGAAACTAGGTCAAGGTGTAGCAAATGTGAGGCAAGAATCAGAGTTAGGGGATGGAGCAGATGGGATTGATGGAGTACGAGTAGATGGAGAGGTGTTACAGGTGCTCTACAAGTTACTTCTCAAACTGAACAAACAATGACTTGGAAAAACGATGACCTAGCTACTTTATTCTAATCTGGCCTAAGTAACAGCAAAGGAAATGAACAGAAGTTTATTTGCAATGAAATCACGTGAAATAGTTATGCAAACTGAACAATCATGAATCTGAACGCTTAACCACAACTGGTATCAACTTCTGCAGTGAGAATCTAACACTAATGTTTGCATGGTGAGGCAATGACAATGTTTTTGTTGGCAGCAAGGTCACCTTTGTCACAGCTCATGATCCCACTGAGGGAGAGGTGAGATCAGGGGTCCGTGATGGCCTTTTTCTGGATCTCTTCTGTTATTAACCTATTAAATCAATTTGAACATGAAAAGCATTTTTAATCATCAAAAGCAATCTAAATAACAAAACAAGATTTAAATCTAAATAGCAGAATTTATTATAAGAATGCAGCAAAAACACATAAAAGTAAACAAAGGAGGTACTGGGCACTTGAGTTGGGCCCAACCCCAAGAGCTACAGCCTCCTAAGAGAGATTAGAGCTGGTGCAAAGCTGGATTCATCTTTATTGAGCAAGAAATAATAGTTACATCAAAAACTGTCCACAAGGGAAAGCTTGAAAGTGTGCTGAAATGCAGAGCTAATCTACTGCCTAAAAAATGACTAAAAGAATGACTAAAATCGAACTACAAACTAGCTAACTTCTGCCTACAAAGTGACTAACTGAAATGAGGCCCTAAGCCTTCTTATTTATACAAATTGAGGACCCCAACAACCCTCCTAAACTTTAGGAACTCGGCTGCCAAAACTTGTAGTTAACAACACCTTTACTAGCCCTTGCTCGGCTGCCCTTGTGATAATTGATTTGGTGGCCCTTGAACTCCGAGCTGATGGTGGAGAATTCGAGGTAAGGGCCCATAAATGAAGGGGACACCTTCCTACAAATCCTCTCCACGAATTTGGCTGCCAAGTGCTCATTTAAACCTTTGATTTTGTCTCCAAATTGACCAAAAAGACTACATAAAGCACACATTAGACTTGTTGGCATAATGACTAACTCAATTCACTCTATTAGCATAAATATAATAAAAAACATGCAATAAACTAATGAGAATGGTGGATTAAGTCGAATTAGGAGGCTGAATGAGCCCATATAATTATCCATTTTTGGGGCTCAACAGAAACGTTGTATGCAGAAGCTTCTTGCGATCAATACCAGATATTTTGGTGAAAATTTCCCAAGAAGTTAGAAAATTGGCTGACTTGATTTCACCATAAATCAAGGGTTTCAATACAATTGCACATGAATTGGACCACAAATATTTGGCCGATCTTTATTGATTGGATACAGAATTGACAAGAGCTATCAACTTTTGGGTTAACACAACTCTTGAAGGCTATATTATTGAAATTTTGGTTGAAAAACATCAATCGTTTTCCCACGCAGAAGCCATATTCAAATTTGGAATACGAGGACAGCTGCTGAAGGAAATTCCACTTTGGATTAATATGTTGTTGGTTGAATACAACCTATTGGAGTTCCAACCAAGTGAAATGGAAACTTAAGTTACTTGTACTGATGGAATGGATTAGGGGAGAGCATTGTCCTGTCATTGCGGGAGGATGAAGGAATTCCTATAATGAATAAACAAGACTTGCAGAAGGCGAGGGATTTCAGGGCCTTGCGGAGGGAAATAATAGCTTAAGAGTGTGCGAGAATAAGTTGCGGGAACTTAGGGCTAGAAGAAGGGAACTACAATGTGTTGAGAAATCTAGGGAATTAACATTAGGTGATTTCTGTTCGATTAGTAACTACTTGTGGATGTTTTTGCTTCTTTTGATTAGAATCTTCTTCTTCTTAGATTATTAGTGTTATTCTTAATAAAAAATAACCAATGCATGAACATAAATAGAAAACAGACATAGAATGTAGACTATCAGCCAAGACCAAAACCTATCACTCTTTCAGAGGAAAAATCACACAAATTATTCTTCTATAGATTCCAATTGATGAATACCAAGACCAAGATCCTTGACCTATTTGCCACTCCAAGACCAAGACACTAGTTGTCTTGACTGTATATCGCTCCTTTCTTCTCGGCGATTTCTCTTTCGCTTTCAAACTTATTAGCACTAAGACTACTTCTCTGTATCATCAAAAGCCTTATCACTGAACTGAGGTCTTTATCCTTATAATTCTACCTTGATCTTACCATAGTAGAAGCACCGAGATATCATACTAGCTATGACCTTTTCTTCATGGCAGTATAGAGGCTGTTTTTTGTGTAACACTGAACTATAGTATCATTAACAATGAGCTGTGGTATGACTACAACGAACTGTGGTATACATAACACCTAACTATGGTATCATTATAGCACTGAGCTATGCTTATATACCCTTGTTCGATATGTGATCTTCTGCTATGATACCGAGACTTTCCTTCTGAAATTCGAACCACTGTTCTTGTGATTAGCCCTTAAACGTCTTTGTTGCTCCCTCATCGTTTTATCCAAGTTCCTTCTGTGATTGCATCTAAACTTATCATTGCTTCTGTTCACTCAAAAATATCAGAGATATATCCAAACTTGAATATAGAAATGCGAATCCTCTACACGCCTATTTATAGTGGTTGTCTCATAAATAAGCTGACCTATTCTTATGAAGGGTTGTGTCTCCAAATAGGTGAACCAACATGATCTTATACTTCATCTTAAGGCTGACATGAAGAGGAGGACTAGTGCTTGTCGTTGGAGGGATTCTAGACACTTTTATTGACTCATATACATTTGTCATATCCTCAAGAAGGGTTCTTCATACATGACATTAAATCTTTGACTTTAATGACAAATCCTAAAGGCTCTCAATGAGAGCCACTAAAAATAAAATCTCTTTCTCATGAAACCCATGAATCAAACATAATAATAATTTTATTTTTCTTCTTTACATCATTTACAAAAATCAAAATTACATGTCATTATGAAGACTGAACCTAGTTACACTTTTCAACACTCCCTCTTAACCGGGGAGGTATTCATAATGGTACTTGGTCATTCTCAATTTGAAGAATTTATCATAAGAATAATCATATTGGTAACCCATTTGTATAGCATCATATCAACCAACATTGTTACATAGCAAGGCCTTGACTAACAACTCTATCTCTCCACAAGATCTAAGCTCAATGTTGGCAAGACCAATGATATCTCTCATCATTGTCTCTCTCGGAACATACCCCACCTGGGTTCTCTCAGGGTGTGTTCTATCAGAAATATTCTTATCTTGGACTCCCTAGTCCTCAAAGAATATTGGTCCTCTACAACTACTCTTATCTTGGATGTCGTATCTCATCCTCAAAGAGCATCAGATGCCAAATGATTACCCAATCCTCCATTATGTCTTCCCGGGTGAAGACCAGAATGATGTGTCTATCTCTCCCTCTTAATTAGGGAGGACATATCTATTCCAATAAAGGAATGTACTCATTCCTACAGAAGGAATGCACCTAAGCTCCCTCTTGGCTTAGGAATTTCAAAGTTTCTTCCAAGTAAGAATTTTTTTCTAGGCTCCCTATTAATTAGGGACCTATAGAAGCTCCTTAGGTGGAGATGATGGGACAACCAACTGCTAGAAGAACTCTTTCCTTCAATGTCATGAATTTATTTGTCACAGAGTTTTATTCATATTTTGGGAATCCTATATAGGGCACATACCATTCATCACTTTCATCCATGAGTCAGTCATGTCATAATTCCTTTCATTAGAAAGCAATCCATTAGTCTACATCTGGCCTTGCTTCATATCATGCGGCCTTCTTCATGCCATTTTCTTCAGAAGGATCTTACATCCTTCTACATGGTCCTCTTGAGAAGACATCAACATTTCTTCCCTTTGGAAGTCCTGCATAAGCCCATCCAGATATTTGTTAAAAAATAAGAAATGAGCACTTAAATCAAAATTACCTTTGTGATGGTATTTCATCATGACATCTTCTAGTTTGTATCAGCATCCTTCATACATGTTGACATATCTCCCAAAGATATCCATTGCCAAGGGTCTCCATCTTTTTCAAACTTCCATTGGAAGTCTTCATATCTTTCTGGTAGATTTCCTAGTCAAATCTTCTTGGTCTTCCAGATGTTGATTTCTTTTACCATGGTTTCATATCTCACAATCTCTTCCTTCCTTTCTTCACACATTTCATTTCTAGGAGATTCCATTTAGAGTTACCCAATTATAGTCAACCACCTCATACTTCATATTAGGACATATTATGTTGATTTCATCTAGTGTGACCCATGCCTTCCGACAACCTTTCATAGGAGGAGATTCCTTTATTTTGATCATGCTTCTCAAGATCGAGCAATGATCTATGTTACCTGGAACCATACAACATGACTTTATAATATTGAATACAAGCACACATACCTCATTTACCTTTAGGTAATCTAGGCTTCTTTCAACAACTTGGTTGAAAATAACTTCAACCCCTTGATCTGCTTCATCTTCTTATGTTGTCATACCATTATCCCATGAATTCCACAAGTTGGAGTTCCTGATGAAACACTTGCTTCCTCTCTATATTGGTGAACCTTCCGATGAGGATTCTATCAGAGAATCTTGAGGATCCTGCATATCCCTATCCAACATCTGTTTCCTTTTGACTGATGTACAATGAAACTTATCCTGGATGAATTCTTCCTTTTTACTTTTTAATGAGGTCACCAAGAGCTATATTCTTCATCGTTGACTATCAGATATCCTTCATGTTTCCTATGGTGATGTCACGAGCTCTTCTAATAATTTTCTTCTTCCATGGACTTCCTTCTTTCATCTTCCTCCACTTCTTTGGTGAAATGCACTTCTTCTCTATATTCCTTGTTATTGCCCTTATTGAGTTTAGGACAATATTTCCTGTAATGCTCATATCATTGAATCTTAGCTATGTTCTTCTTTCCTTTATGAGGACCAAATTCTTCCAAACTTCCCCTTGCTTCTGGAAAATGTTTGAGCACCTTTTTCCCACAACCTGTCTTCTTCTATCTTGCATAGACACTACAAGTTGTTGAATGGAATAGCTTTCTTATTCTTACAGACATTTGCAACCTTGTTAACCAGTTAGTGTATTTAGAACAAAGGAGATTATTTCCTTATCTGAAATCATATCTCCCAGATCTTATAGTTGAGATCTTATGAAGATATCCCTTCATCATTTGATACCTTCAATATGTATAGATTAGATCTAAGTGATATGGCCTTTCTTATCACTTCTTCAGGGAATAGTTTCACCAGCTTATCATATATCTCTTTTGATGTCTCCAATTATGCTATATAGGGAATAAGGGGACCTTTGAATGATTTCATAAGAATCCCGTAAGCCCTTTGATCCATTTCAATGTATTTAAATAATGATTGATCTTCGAATGGTTTTGAGACTTTTCCATTGAAATGACTTCACTTTCTTTGAGGACAATATCTATCCTCCTTTTCCATGTAAGGAAGTTCGATGACCCAACCAACTTATATATCTCCTTGCAAAATGAAGTCATTTTACTATATTATATTATAGAATGAAAGATACTTACTTGACAAGTGAATATGAAATCTTCAACTTGATCACTTTGATGGTGGTTGAAGAAGATGTATTAGTGCACCTTTTGGATGATCTTCTTCCAAATGAAAATCCCTTCTTTAATAAAAGGAGATTTCTCCTTTATGATGACAACACCTTTAGATCTAGCCCCTTTTGTTGATGGTGATTGATGAGGATGTCTTGATGCTTCCTAGGATGATGTTATTTAAGGATAAGGGAGGGGTCCTTGCTTAAATGAGAGGGCACTCACCTTGTAGCCTTTTGAAGATGACGACAATGCCTTTAGCCTTCTTTCGATAACTAGCCTTCAAGATACTTCGGCCCTTTTCTGTGGTTAATGAGTGCACATCTAGAAATGTGATATTTTGTCATTAAAGGGATTATATTGGATGTCTATACTATGGGATACCTTGCTTTGTATATCTCTTCAACTTGATGAGGGTATTTGTGGTATTTTTGATGATGATCCAAAACTTTTGTTGATGTGGAATTCTTCTTTGGTCTAGGGTTTGATACTTCGATGTAGATCTTGAATTCACTTTGATATCCTTAAGCTTTCTTTGATGCCTTTCTTGAAACTCAATCCTTGAGTGCCTCTTTGCTTAGATGCCCTCTTCTTGACTTAGTCTTCTTAGCTTTGATTCCATGTTGAGAAATATAGGGCATTAACACTAGGTGATTTCTCTTCGATTAGTAACTGCTTGGGAATGCTTTTTACTTTTTTTATTAGAATATTCTTCTTTGTATATTTTTAGTCGTATTCTTCATCAAACAGTAACCAATGCATGAACATAAATAGAAAATAGACATAGAATGTAGGTTATCAGCTAGGGAAAAAATCTCTCACTCTTTGAGAGGAAAACCCACATAAATTCGTCTTATAGAGATTCCAATTGACGAATACCAAGACCAAGACCCTTAACCTATTAGCCACTCCAAGACCAAGACACTAGTTCTCTTGACTATCTTCTGCTCCTTTCCTCTTCGTGACTCCTCTTCTGCTTTCGACCTTCTTAGTACTAAGACTACTTCTCTGTATCATCGAAAGCATCATCACTGAAATAACATATTTATCCTCATAATTCTACCTTGATCTTATCATAGTAGAAGCACCAAAATATCATACTAGATGTGACCTTTTCTTCATGGAAGTATAAAGACTGTTTTACTATGTAACAATGAACTATAGTCGAGTTTAGGCTTCTGTGATCCATATCAAGTTAGAGAAAGATTACGGCGAAAATCACATGGAATCTCATTTGTCGACGCGTTTTGAACCAACTAGTGTGGTTCATCATCAGGACAAGATGAAGAAACGGATCTAGCTTCCCATGCTTAAATAGTCTAAGCAGAGCCTCCAACAGCTAGCAAATGAACTATAGTATCATTAGCATTGAACTGCGGTATGAATACACCGAACTGTGGTATACATAACGCCTAATTGTGGTATCATTATAAAACCGAACTATGCTTATATACCCTTGTCCCATCTATAATCTTCTGCTATGATACCGAGACTTTCCTTCTGAAATTCGAACCACAGTTCTTGTGGTTAGGCCTTAAAATTATTCACTGCTCCCTCATCATTTTATCCAAGTTCATTCTATAATTACATCTAAACTTATCTTTGCTTATGTCCACTCGAAAATATTAGATATATATCCAAACTTGACTGTAGAAATGTGAATCCTCTACATGCCTATTTATAATGGTTGTCCCATAAATAAGTCGAACTGTTCTTATGAAAGGTTGTGTCTCCAAATAGGTGAGCCGACATGATCTTAAACTTCATCTTAAGGCCGACATGAAGAGGAAGACTTGTTCTTGTCGTCGGAGGGATTCTAGACACTTTTATAGACTCATATAAATTTGTCATATCCCCAAGAAGGGTTCTTCATACATGACATTGACTCTTTGACTTTAATGACAAATCCTAAAGGCTCTAAATGGGAGCCACTAAAAATAAAATCTCTTGCTCATGAAACCCATGAAGCAAACACAATAATAATTTATTTTTTTTCTTTACACCATTTACAAAGATCATAATTACATGGAATTATGAAGACCGAACCTAGCTACACTTTTCAACATAATTCATAGGTGACACAGTGAGGCGTTCGACAGAGAACAAGAGGGAAATGGAGACTCCAGAGTTGCGAAAAGGAAGTGAGGGAGAACTTTATTTTTCAAGCACAATGGGAGTGGATAGTAAAAGTGGAATGAAAGGATTAGAAGTGGTTACTCTGATGAATGAGGACGTAGAAGTGTTTTGGAAGCTTGAGCCAGATGTCCAACTGACCAGGATATCATATGATGATATGCCAGTAGATGATGATTTACATTTTGTGATGAGGTGACTTTTCTTTGAAGCTGATTCAACACTAGAACATAGAATCCCGCAGAATAGAAACATGAATATTCCTCCTCCCCCTGACCTTCCCCTGGTGCTATATCAAAGTCCAAATTTTTGCTTTTCAAAGGAATGAAAGTTTATTAAAGTTCAATCATCACTTAAAGGTTAAAGTATTTCTAGTGGTATTAGTGAATGAAGTTCAGTTAGTTATTCTCAACCCGATTCACAAGGGTTCATACTTTTTTCTACAACACAACCAACCATGGATGGAGTCATAACTAGATCACTTACAAAATACCCCAAGTTTACAGGAAAGGGGGGTGAGGATGTTGAGTAGCGTTGGTATTTGTGTGAAGCCGTCTAAAGAGATCGTCAGACCCTTGACGCTACCAAGTTCATTGAGTTTCAGACCACTTTGCGGGATAGAGAATTGAGGTGGTTCATAAAATGGTGATGCTAAACCCCAATTCTCATATAGAACTTGTTAAGAAATAATTTATTCAGGAGTTCTAGTTATTGCAAAGAAATCAACAAGGATTGGCAGAACTATTGGACATTCTCCAAAAGGAGGGGGAATCAACTTGGCAATGAATGTAGTGATTCAAAGATGTTATTAGTAAATTATCTTACCCTATTGACGCCCATCACCACAAAGACTATTTTATCAAGAATCTGTTACCAATGACCTGAATTTCGCTATCTCAACAGAAGGTTAGCACGCTTCAAGATTCCTTGGAGAAAGAAATGAAAACATAGGCTATGGCTAGCTATCCACAATACGAAAGAGTTGGTGGGCCTTTGATAGATCCTGCTATTATGGGCCTCCAAAATTAAATTTGTACATTGACAGAAAGGCTAAAAGATCTATCATCTGCACGTCCAGGGAGATCTCATGTTTGGTGTACCCACTGTCAGGTCAAAGGACACCGTGTTACAGAGTGCCTGCAACCTAGAGGTCCAAGATCAGATTGTGTAATACGCCTATGGGACTTCTGTCACCACAACCTATGGGAGTTTCAAAAATATCATCTGTGCTTCCCTATCAGGGTCATATGCAGTTCCATGCATTTCGTAGTCTGCCAAGTATTCCTGCAAACGATTACAGTGAGATATGTCAAAGATTTGGGCATCTGCCTCATTTATGTCATATTTTAGAGAAGTAATCAAATGTTTTAAATAACTTGTTTTGCAAATTTTGTGGATCCCCCAATCACCATATGGATAAATGTCGGTCCTTGGATGCCCTAGTGAACTTTCTTGACTGTTCTTCTTTTTGTCTTAATGAGAATCCTCGAGGGTGAGGAGGAGGAGCTACGAGGGGAGGAAGGACATGTGGAAGAGGCACAATTAGATGCTATAATTGTGATTAGGAAGGCCTTGTGGCGAGAGAATTTCATTTTCCACAGAGACCATGGTGTTCATACTGTTGAGTAAATAGGAATGCAACTGAATACTTCCCTGAACTTATTTCTCGATGGGAGGAGTGAAGTCGGGTGAAGGGAGCTAACTTAGTCTGTTCAGAGCCCCAGGATCCTATTCCTTCAATGCAACCCAATATCAATGTTTTCAAAAGAGGAGGAAAGAGGACAGGAGATGATATTGGAGCACCTGATTAACCAACTGTTATAAATCTTACATCTCCAAAGAAATCATATGATCCAAACTAGTAAAAGGAATATTATAGGGATGCAACTAAAATCTTCTGTCAGTTAATGTCCTCATAGGGACCTCGTAGTGAACTACAAAAGAAAGTAAAGGGATGCCAGGGGAAACATTTTGCAGAATCTTCCCAACCTATAATGGATTGGTTTAAGTTATTCTTACATATTATGAATGATGAGAAGCTCACTGGTCAGTTGCGAAAGAGGTTGAAGACTATTTTTAAGGATGATGTGTTCTATGAGGAAAAAATTTCTGCAAATCTACCTGAGAGGCATTCTAGACGGGTATGAAGGAATAAGAAGAGGAATGGAAGGGAGTTTCAAGTAGCTGATCAAATTACAAGGTTTCAAATCAAGGAATCCATGCTGGATTTGGGATCGAATGTTAATATTTTGCCAAGAAAGACTTGGGAAGCTCTTAGAAAACCCAAGTTGGTCAATTCCCATATTTAGTTGTGGATGGAAAACCAGTATTGAATTCTCTCCATTGGCAGACTAGAATACATTGAGGTTGATATAACTGGTGTTAAAACTTATGCATATTTCAAGGTTATTGATATTATTGGGGACAAAGAACCATATTCGACTTTGTTGGGCATTGACTGGGATTTCGAGAATTATGCAGTCATTGATTTTAAGCCAGAGACTATGAATTTTGAAATGGATGGTATGCACGTTATACAACCTCTTGAACCATATCAGGGTTTGATATTTACCAAACCTATGGATGATGTTGGATCCTCTAGCTTAGCAGACTAATTATATCAGTTGACTGTTGGAAATTGAGAAGATTGCATTAACCCCACAACAACTAGCTCTATTAGTTGGAGGAGTATCCAAAGTACTAAAGTTGTCTCTAAGGATGCAATGGAAGATTGACAATAAGGTGCTAATGAAATCCACTCTTGACAATGTGATACTATTCGATGTATTCGCTGGATTGGTACTGAAATACGAAAGTATCCTATTTTTAATGGTACTAATTCCATTGTAAATTTGGTTAAAGAAATTGGTGCTTGCATAGAAGAATGTCAAAATATCCCTGTAATGAGTGTTTCTATTCAAGTGACTCCCGCAGTATGGTGGTGTTGATGGTGCTGGACCCGCCAACATTCAGGGGATCTCCCCGATAAGAAGTTCCAACTAGACCTCAAAACATTTGGAGTAGGAGTCCCAACAGTGGGTGGTAATGTAATGCCTTGACCACGATAGTGTGCATAGATAAGTATGATAACTTTGGGTTGACGCAAGTGTGTGAACTTGGAGCGAATCAAGTGCGATGCATGGGGGTTTTAACACATGAAAAAAGGAAGTGTGCCCCTTAGAAGCATGTAATAGTACACAACTTGGAATAAACACATTAGTTGAATGACATCGCAAGCTAAAATGCGGAATAGTCCACAAATTAAAGTGACAGGGTAATCCAACAACACACATTCAACAAGATTTGTAAAACTGCATACAAAATAGTTCATAAGCAAATGCGTAGGTTGAACAACATACATTGCTAAAGAAACTAGAATAGTCCAGATACAATAACAACATATGCATGAAAGTGTGTTGGCTCTGTTATTATTATTATAAGTGAAAGTTCCATCCATACATACACCATTGATGACCAATAGCCCCAATAGTGGAACATTACAATCAAGAACACCTTCTCCTCCAAAGAAGTATACTTGCTCTACGTTATGGAGAAGCCAAGGCTCGTCACAATACCCCAATCCTTTTATAAGCCTAAGCCTAGCCAAAATCTTGGCTCCCAAAATCCCGTTCTATGAGTTATGAGGTTCTATTTAAAATAAAGAGTGGGGTGACCCTTGACATTCCCCTTTGTGACTCTTTGACTACCCTCATGAATCTTCAACTTCTTTACAAATAACTCACTACATAACATGATGACTTTTCACATTCCACTAATGACACTTGGAATTTCACTTACAACATATTTACAAATAATATTACATTTTCCACCTGTACCCATGTGAGAACAAATAGGCTAGAGACAACCTAACAAGACAAAACACTATGACTCTGAATTTTAGGGAAACACCAACTCAAAAACCTCCGCTTGGTGCTTCTCAGTCACATACTCATGCCAAGCTTGGTATTGTGTGATGATGCCCCCAAACTTCTTGATGGTGTCTTTCTGATAGTGGACTCTTGCATCCATAGCATCTAGGTTTATGGTCTTGGAACCTGTATCCAACTCATTCTGAAGCATGTGAAACATGGTGTTGGCCCTGATGGGACCACTAATGTACTTCTGCATGTTTTGTGCACTCAGCTCCAAGTCATCCCTGGTGGCCTCTCGCCTTAGTTGCTCCATGTACTTGTTGATCTCTAGCTGAAATTTGTTCTTGTGTTTAGCTTTGGAGAGGGAACCAATTAACGGGATCCTACATGTTCTCACCATGACATCCAAAATCTTGTACAACTATGCATATGAGGCCTATATGCTGCTGATGAATGGGGCAAGATGCTCACCGTTCTGGATCAAAATCTAGACCTTCCTTTCTCCAGATTTGCCTGAGGCTTCATCATGTTTGGCAAGTGAAGTGGGGTCCCTTTGTACCACATTTTTCACTCTTGCACATGGGAGATGGCAGCATGTATGTTCCTAAGAGTTTTAACAAACTTTTTTCTCCGCTGTTATAAGCCATGCACACGGACAACTGCTTTATGCATGGTGACAAATCCATCATAGAGCTTCCACATGGTAGTATCAAGTGTTGATACTTTAGCCAGTATCACTTTCCTCATCTCTTCCATTGCGGAAACTATGCTCTGATCTCTGAGTTTCTCTGCCTCTTTCCTGACAACCTGCAAGTCCTTTTCCATTTGTTGATTCTCGACCAACAAGAATTTGACATTTGAGCTTGTTGCTCCTACATAGGCCAAGGTAGCATCGACAAGGGCAACTGGATGCTTTCTGACATCTGGCACTATCACCCTTTCCTTCATGAATGCGGGTGACGTGTGATCATCTAGAAAGTGCTTCCTTTGTGCATGTACAATCTTCTTCTGCAACTGTTCAAATGATAGATTGTACACATCCATAACCAGATCATCATCAAGGAGAAAAACTTCTCCTTTCTCACTCGGGACTGGTTCTGACACTGGAGGTGGTAGAGATTGAGAGGTGACCTCTAACACTCTTGGTATAAGGTCAATGTCTTCATTCTATGGCTCCTGCCCCAACTCCATGTCTCTCACTTCCATCAATTGCTCAATTTGCTGAGAAAGCTCCTGCTCCTGCATCTGT
Organism: Pinus tabuliformis; assembly: GCA_031772625.1. Classification (NCBI taxonomy): domain Eukaryota; kingdom Viridiplantae; phylum Streptophyta; class Pinopsida; order Pinales; family Pinaceae; genus Pinus; species Pinus tabuliformis. Next base: position 685,061,157 of record CM062809.1, read on the forward strand.
TCACCCTCTTCTTTAGCTGCCGACTGTTCTGACTCCTCAACCTATATTCGCGCTATTTTCTCTGTCATCATGCCTTCCCTTTCTTCTTCCACCTGTTTCTACTTCTCTTCCCTTTCTATCCTTCTTAACTCTTCCTCTTCCTTTAGCTTCTTATTGATCTCTTGCAACTTTAGTTATGCTTCCTACAACCTTTGCTTTTATTTCTTCCTTCGCTCTGCCCTCTTTATCCGCTGCTCCCTCTTTTCCTCTACTTCCAAAGATGCTTTGTCAGTGATATGATCTACTCTCATCTTGTAGCTTTTCTCTGCCTCTGGGTTCTTGAAAATCTTCCTCTTGCCCTTGTCCTGCACTGGATTGTTTCTTATTGCTGTTGTTGTTGTTGCTTCATGCACTACTACTTCCTGCGGAGCATCCTTCCAAGCTGTGGCTATACTAATCGGCTCGTGGAGCTTGGATTCATTGTAAAAGTACCTCCAAGGGTGTTATGTAGTATTCTTCTTGAATTTGTACGAAAAGAAACTACTTTAGGCTGTGGATGACAAACAACCCTAACAATAAAAATGGATGTTAAACTGTTAAAATTGGCAACTAGGGCCAAACTCCATGTGAATCACCTTATTTATGGCTTCTGATATTTTTCCTATATTCGTCTCTTCGAGTGGTGTAGGATTGATCTAAAGATCATCCGATTCCGATAAGTATTTATGGAGATATGAATTTATTTTGATTATGGACAAATTGTCAAGGTCGGCCAACAAACTTATGTAGGCTCAGAAACCCAACAGTCATGTCTATTCAACCTCAACATTTGCATATAAATACAAGAAGCATTCTCCTCATTTGCAAAATTCAATTCACTCATCTTCTCTCTCTCTTTCTCCTACGCATAAAAGGAGCCTCTCTCTCTCTCACACGTGTGGCTGAAAGGAAGACGTCCTAGGGCAAAGAAGACGCAAAAAGAAGGACGCTAGGGCAGCAGGTCATCTCTTTGACCAACGTTGACCAAGCCTTGACCTTCCAGAATTGTGGATTGGGTGTGGTTGCCTCTCCTCGGCAGGCCACAATTTTTGGCACGAAAAACGTGGTGATTTGACCTCTGGTTTGACTGGTATTGACTGCCTTAGTTTAGGGCTGCAATTGACTTCAAAAATCTGCAAATTGACTGAACTTTTGGGAATATTCAAGGGCTGTTTCTTTGGTTGTTCGAGGACAAGTTGACCGGAAATTGACCATGTATTTAGAGGTCAATTTCAGCTAGTTTGACCAAGTTTGACTTTACTGATCTAGGGTTTACTGTTGCTGATTTAAAATTATAGAATTCAGATTTTGTACTATTTCTCTCTGCTGAACTATTGAAGATAAAAGAAGATTTGATAAAAGGGTTTCCCTGCATTGGGGTTTGTCCCTGGCTAGTCGCCACATCTTGTGTCTCTTGTCTTGGCTTGTTTTTTGTTGATCATTTAATGTTCTATCTGCACTTTACTTAATGCGTATGTGATTTCTATTCTGTGGCTAATAAGAATAAAAATAAGTAAACTTCTCTAAGCATAGAACATACCATAATTTAACATAAACAATGTGGATCTGCAACAGATGATAGAAACAAAACCTGCCAAAGCCCTGATATATGCAACAGAACTAGTTAAACAACAAAATGAAATAAGTGTAAGTAACTCCAATAATCCAATGGAAACTAGATATATAAAGAATATATTTTATTAAACAACACCTGTGAAGGGAACAAATAATGTTACCAATCCCCCTTTATGGGATGGGTTCTTGGCTATCCTCAATGTCTTCAAATTTTGTAGAGTCTATCTCCTCCATAATGTGTAAAACCCAGCAAATAAAATGTTTGAGCTCAATGAGAACTCAAATGGAAAAGAAAAATGGTGTGCGACAATGATAATAATTAGAGTTACAACAGTGAGTACAACAGTGAAAATGATCAAAAGTGAAGAATGAATGTAAAACCCTTCTATTTATAACAAAATATTAGGTTATCCTCGAATAATGAGCAATAATAAATATTATTAACCCCATTATAGAATTAACCATTTGGAATATTTTATTATATTTGGTTTGGAGGGAAAAAATATTTAAACTTTTTTTTAGAAATAATAAATAAATAAATGATTTATTTATCATCTCAAGGAATATGGTTAAAAAATAATAAAAAAATAATGATTTATTTAATTATTCCTAAGGGATTCAGTGAAACTTGACAAGGAATAATAACTAATTAATGATTAATTAACTATTCCTAGAGAAAAATAAGATAATTAATGATTTATCTATTTATTTCTCATAATTCGGTAAAATGTGACAAGGAATATTAATTAAACAATGGTTTAATTAATTATTCCTAGAAGATAATTAAATAATAGTGATTAATTTAATTATTCTTCATGGGTTTAATTATAAATGACTTAACAAATGTGGTTTATTAAGTAATTTCTCATAGTGAAAGCAATTTTACTATAGTAAAATTGGCCCTGCATGGTGTATTTCGATCCATATAGTAAATTATGGCTAGATGATCAATTTTGTGATAACATATTGCCCCCCAACATACGAGTGTTAGGAGAAAAACGTATGATGAAGTACGTTGTAAGGACACAATCACTAGACAACAAAGTGGAGTTAGAGAGAGAGAGAGAGACTAATGGAGCTAAAGCAAAAGAGGATAGTGACAGAGGGGGTGAGACCAATGAAATTCTCCTTTTATTGTGGTACCAGATCTCAGTGAGGCGGGGGAGGCATACCTATACCCACCGATATAACTTAGTACAAAAACAATGATGCGCCCATAAACATGAAACTGAGCAGTAAAATACATGTTGAATGGTACATGACATGCTGGCATAAATGAGCTAGAAAATAATACAGTGTGTCCAATATACATAATGCACTTGGAAAAAAAATGAGCCAGGACTAAATACAATAACATCTGAGTACATGAGATATAATGGCCCTTCTCTCAAAAAATGGGTGGGAGGGAGGGTAGAACAACCAAAGAAGCCCTGATGAACGAGAATGGACTCTGCAAAACTTAATGGATCATCTAAAGGAGACGTGCATGCTATCAACACCACAAGTGGCAGGAACTGAACCCATCAAATCTTTGGAATTGTATCTAAGGCTATAACATAATGGGAAGGCATCCGAGCATGTGGTGGGCTACCTGAAGGGCCACCCCCTCATGAGGTCTGAAAAAACTCACACACACTGGGGAATCACTGGTATAATCCGCTGCATCACTAGACCATCATGTGTATGAATAATGAGCGTGAAACAACAAAGTCAAAGGGAAATGCTGATTCCCTTTGCTTGATCCAAGGCACCAAACAAGAGTGGAAGCTGGAACCAAGATACACTACCCTCTAGGCCATTCTTCTGGAATAGATGTGCTGATGTCGACAGAATAGGGCCCACTATAGGTGAGGCAATGAGGATCCTCAACTAAGGCATGAGGGGAAATATTAATGTGGCCAATGGATTGACACCAGGGACAATGGGGAAAATGGGACTGAGGGACAAACATATGACTTCCCTTGTCAGAGCATAAAGTGCATGGTTGACCTGGCAACGACTGACTCGACTCCGGAGGGGATGGTGGACAGTATGACTGAAGGCCAAAATGGGCAACACAAGATGAATGGTATGCAAAGATGGATGGAATACTGTGACATGATATAATGGGATGCAAAACAAACTCCATGGATGCAAAGGTGACTCATCGTAGATGCTCTAAACAAGGTTGACTCGATGATGCTGCCACACATCATAGGCTCGGTGGGGACCATGAAAACATGAGCAAATGATGGTTTCTCATGATGAAAACTAACACGTGAGACAACAAGTGCCAAGGGAAGGTGGTCCTCAAAGTACAATTGTCGCTGAAGACATTTGATTTTGAGAGGCGACGAAGTGACCCTTCTTGGAAAAATGGTTTCCCGGTGAAGTGTTAAATCATCAAAAAATAAGAGAGACACATTATAGTACTCAATGAGAATGTTCCAATGGTGTTAATAGTTCATCAAACTGAGCTAGGGTTTGGTCGCAATGGACAAAAGGAAAACTATGGGGTTTTCTCTAAAATGATGTTTTCCCTCCAATTTGAATTCATTTGCTAATTGGGCTGTGGCGAATTTGGAGAGGAGGAAAATGCCCTAAATTTTGTGTAGATCATATCGGACAAACCGACCATCAGAATCAGGATCTGTGACTTTTAGGTAGGTGGCCTTACTCATCTCTTCAGTTTTAGTGGATTATTTCCTAATTTTGGTACCCCATAGTGCCCTGGGAGACCCTTGCTCCTCTTCTTGGTCGGATCACACTTTTTGTGCCCAGAACAGAGAATTGGCTCATAGGAAAGAGGTGCAAACCTTTGATCTCATAGTTTCTAGGCAGAAAATTGTGATTTGGAGCTGAGAAGGAGGGTGGTTTGTTGGCCTGGTGGGGGTTGTAGGTTGATCAGTCAAGGCCATTGTTTTCTTCTCTGAATTGACAAAACACGTGGTGTTTTGCAGATATGGTACAGTTGAAAATCAACTAGCATGAGCGAGATTTGGATACCCTTCGATCCGAGATTTAGGGGGATCAGGGGGTTCGAGGGGTGTTAGCTCGTATAGGGTTCTCAAGTTGGTAGAGCACCCATTGGTGAGGACAAGTGAGCCCTTGTTATCGAGGATAGTGAACTATTGGGATCCAGAATAATAGGCCTTTGTGGTGCAGGAGCACAGGATTGAGTTCATGTTACAGGATATTTACTTTTTGATCGGACTCCCTCCTTAGGGGTGGTGGGGGAAATACATCCGATGTTGCCTCGTGAGAGGAACATTATAGAGTTTGTGGAGTGCCATTGTCCACGAGGTGCTTGTGTGAAGGGCACAAACATCCCAATCGGTTATCTATATAGGCTAGAGACATGAGCTGTTTCAAAAATAGTGCTATGGGTCTTGGGCAGCCAGGCATTCCACCACATCATTGGTGGGAAGATGATGCTTGTTGAGAGTGTATTGGCAGGGACCTACTATGGGTGGGCCCAAATGATGCTGTCATTTTTGAAACGACAATCGAGTCTATGTAAGAGACAGGTGAACCACAATTATGCATTTGGTACAACGCTATGTGCTTTCTTCTTTGAGAAGATACCCACCATCTACCCTCATGTACAGATTTGGGATGGGGGCCCACAAGAGCCCAGGATGCGTCGCTAGGGGCAACTACTGTGGAGAGGGGGAGGAGGGGGGGTTGGGCGTGTGTTCCGACCCGAATTGTTTGCACACTGGGATCATATGCCCTTGTACATAAATGCTTATCCTTATAGCGGGATGAGTTATCAGGGTGATCCTGACCTACCACTTCCACCCGAACAAGCATGGGGACCAGATGATAAGTGTTAAGTTGTTGTTTTTATGGTGCATTTCATATTTTTATCACCTGTATATGGTACTGAGTGTAAAATATGTGGTATGCAGATATAGCACCGGTGAAACCGACATGATATCCAGGCCAAGCCGCAGTGCCAGGGGCTACAGATTAGGGAACATCATCCTCACACTAGGGTCCAGACGTCAATGCTCTACTCTCTGATCTACATTATAGGTGTGATGTGCTCCTGACCAGAGTGTCTGAGCGTGGGTGGCATGAGTTAGATGATCAGTACATGGATGAGTGTATAGGCCTTTCCTCAGAGTGGCGAGGGATCATGTGGCACATTGCGATGGATGGTTAGGAAGTACATGATCTACGGGAAGGTGGAGTAGAGCCTTTGGCATGGGATCCGCCAGATAGTGACTAGGGACGGGGACATGTGGGTTCCCCTTATTTTTATTTTTATTTTTGTAACATGCTATGGGCATTTCGGATGTATTTAGAGCTATGGGCTCCAAACAATTATATGTTTTATGTGATACATAATATGATTATGCATATTTTATATGACGATGATGGTTCGCCATGTGTTGTGTTTATGGTTTTCTTCTGTGGTATACGTGTGTTAAATTATGGTATGTTCTATGCTTAGAGCAATTTACTTCAAATATTTTTATTAGCCAATGTTTAGAAATCACATAAACATAAAATAAAGTGCAGATAGAACATTAAATGATCGACAGAAAACAAGCCAAGACAAGAGACACAAGATGTGGTGGCTAGCTAGGGACAAACCCCAATGCGGGGAAACCCTTTGATCAATTCTTCTTTAATCTTCAATAGTTCAGCAGAGAGAAATAATACAATTCAGAATTCTGTAATTTTATAACAGTAGCAGCAAACCCTAAATCAACAAAGTCAAACTTGGTCAAAACAACCCCGGATTGACTTCTAGTCAACTTGAAGAACTCGGTCTTCAATAGCTATCTTCAGCAACCGAAAACAATCCACAATACTCAGTCAAAGCAACAATCAAAGTTCAGCAATCTGCGGTCAGCCCTAACTAGTAAATGTTGGTCAACTTTCAGGTCAACGATGGTCAACACAACCCCAAAAAATTCAGCGCAGGTCTTCCCTTGTTAACGCTCCATAAAATAGCCCAGCATTTGGTCAACACAACCCTAGAAATGTCAACGCTGCCCAGAAAGTCAACGCTGCCCTAAACGCTGCCCTAATTCGTCCTTCTTCTTGCACGTGTGAGAGAAACTGCTCCTTTGCTTGCCAAATAAGATGAGGAGAGAAGATGAGTTGATAATGAATCAACCTCACTTGTACTTATATGATTTGCTGGGTATGTGTGCCACACATTTATCTGCTGGCCGACCTTGACAATTTGTCAAGTAAATACAAATAAATTCATATCTCCATAAATACTTGTCAGAATCAGATGATCTTTAGATCAATCCTACACCTATCGACAAGAGGAATCTAGGAAAAATATCAGTTGCCATAAATAAGGTGACCCACATGGAGTTTGGCCCTAGTTTCCAATTTTAACAACATGTGATAAATGCCAATCTAGAATTTTATTTGCAATGGTATCTACAGAGTTATTTTGGGCTCTAGGAACATCACTGAAAGTGATGGTTTCAAATTCACGTACCAACAAATTAACTCGTAGATGTTTTCTAAATAGGACTTGGTTATGCACATGATACACACCATTCAATTGCATGACAAGTAGCAAGGAATCTAATGAACATGAAGATGGAGGATGCGATGATCAAGGGCATCAACTAACAAACCTATCACTGCATCATATTCAGGTTGGTTATTGGTGGAAGATCCAATGCACACACAGTTCGAATGGACTAATGTATGAAGGGGGTGAAAATGGCTTGGGTTGTTGAGGCTAGATTCCTGGAGAAGTGACTTGCACCGTCAGCATAACCGATATATGGTGTGGATGAAGGATCCATCTGAAAGGTGCAAAAGACAACCTATGAGATGATGCAACCTACCTAACTGCATGAAAAAAATAAAGACACACAATTCAATGGGATATGCTATGAGTGAAATTTCGTGAAGTAGAGTGCATTAGGAGGATTAGGAAGGAGGTGGCCTTCCAAATCCTCTAGAAGAGATTCCCCCTTGCCTAAGTGCAAGGGTAATCAGGGGTAGAATTAACTTCTAGGATGTCCTTACTAGAATGGAAGATGGGCGGATGGAAGGAATACTAACTACATGATGCGGCGGTGGTACCTGGTGCATCATCATGAGAAAGAAGGTTCACATACGCATCATCTGAAATGGTAGACAACGAGCTAGTAGATGGAAAATCTACCAATGTTGAGACCTGGGTTTCTGATGAAGGAGGTTTGATAGAAGCGCGCGCAAAAACCTCAGAGAGGTTTTCCTGCGAGGAACTCAAGGATGATGACAGGTAAAGGATATGGACCATGGAGTCTGTCATCTCGACATTGGGGGGAGGGATCACGATGGTGGGACCAGAGTCCCCTTGTTCTGGTGTACTAGTGGTACTAGAATCCATAGGTAGAGGAGTAGGTGATCCACTACGAGTGGCCTCGTACTCGCAAAGTGCTTGAAGGCAATCACAAAATTCGTCGAGATGAGGGCAACAATGGGAATAGTGACCATAATGATCGCACAAGGCACAAGGGTGATTTGTACGCAATGTTTTAAGTCTTTTGGCTGAATCTGGTAAGGTAACTTGGAACTTAGGGATATAAGACTTAGGAAATGTTTCATGAACCAAAGGTTCGAGACAAGGAGGTTCAGGACAGTTATTGGTGCCATGCCCAACAACATCACACAAAGAGCACATAGGTGTCAGCTTTGGAGATTTGGGGGCTGGAGGAGCTTAGGGAGCCTTGTCCTTAGGTTCTTTCCTCTTAGCTTTGTCCCCCTATCTGGATGATTTCACAACAGGAGTGGGTTCCTGTTGAGGTTACAGTGGAATTGAAGCAGCGACAGGGGTCGTAGGGACCAATTGAACTGGGGTCAAAGCATGATATGGTCTAAGCTATCCAGGAAGAGTGTTCACTAGGGGATCAATGTACCGGACTAGGATCCCCAAAGTCATATTAGGGAGAGTCAATGAAGCCATTATAGGGATAGAAAATATTCTAGGAGGAGGAAACAAAAAAGGTATCTATCCTGTAGGGTAATGTCTTGGCAGAACAACTCCAGGATGGTTGAGATCTGGAGGAACAGTTCCTGGTGTGAAAAAAGGGGAGGCACCCACAAAAGGAGGAGGTCCTGAGGGGGTGGATCCGGATTGATCGGCTGAGATGGTAACAACAGGGTGTTGAGGAGCTTGCTATTGATCAGATGTGCCAGATTTCTTTCGAGCAGCCTATGATGCTTGTAACATGCAAACACTCCAAGATCTAGGCTTGGAGATGGGAGGGGGAGGACTAGGGAAATCACCCAACAATGAGGAGTCTTTGTAGACCCTGGGTGAAATACTAGTGAGAGGGGTGGCAGACTGCTTGTCAGACATCGATGAGATAATGAACTCAGGGGAGGTTAAGGATGATGGTCCATAGTATGTCAATTGATTGATAGTGATGATCTTCCCTTCATGGGAGAAGCACATCTTGCGGAAAACTGCATACGCGGCGACTGACATGGCATAAGTGTAACAATGACCCAAGAGAATGTTGTAATATAGAGGGGCATCGATAACCTCGATGTCTACATGAATAGTATTTCCTTCAAAAGTCACTGGACAATTGCGATACATGCTGAGGGGATGGGAGGAGTGACCATCCCAAGCACAAAAAGTGATGGTGGATGGGGACAACTTAGGTGACTTGAGTTTCTTATAAACAACAATGGACATCATGCAGGTGGATGCACCTTCGTTGATAATGCATCGGGAGATGATGGGATTATGCACTCTAATTGGTATCTGAAAAGCAACGGATGGAGGTAATGGAGGATGCTCTAACGTATCAATAGGAAAGACAATCAAACAATCGTCTGAAGGATCTATTGTGCCCAAAGCAATTAGTAGAGATTTCTTTTGATATGGTCATGACTGGAGCACCTCCAGTGTCGACATGGCAGCAAGTGATTGCGCCAAGTTGTCTACTATACTATATGTATGGGAAACTCGGTTAGAATCTACGTTACGATGTAATAGTTCCTTGGGGATTTTAGGAATTGACTCAAATTTAGGTTGAGGGATCTGTAGCAGACCGTTTGGTGTCGTAAGAGGCTTAGTAGATGCTTTGGTTTTGGATTGAGTGGCAGACGAAGTTGATGGCTTGTCATATTGACGTGAACGAGTTTGCAAGTTGATATTAGAGGTATTGACCTCATCAGAATTCATCATGAGGATCTGGTAGTCACCAGGACTAGAAGGTTGGGGGAGCGTGGGTTGCTTTACCTTGCTGAGCTTGAGCAGCAACAAATCCTTGATGAGGGGAAGGATTTGTGAGCATGGTCGGTTGAGATGGTGCATGAGTCTGAGGTGGTTGCTGCATGGGTGGTTGACCTCTAGAAGTTGCTTCAGATTCCCAAATTTGGCGCATTTGTGGTAAGAGGGGAAACTCATGAGTATAATGGCCATGTACACCAAAACATGCACAAGGATTGTTCGTACGAATAACCTTGTTCTTCTTGGGCTGGTCGAGCTGTTGTTGGTTCTTGGTGTTGGGTTGGTTCCCCTAGGGTTCATTAGGTTGATTACCCTGGTTACCCTTGTTACCCTTCCCCTTATTTTTTTCTTTGAATTTTGGGGATTGGTCACACTCTATTGTGAACACACCTGAACTTGAGGGGGCGATGGCTACTGGAGCTGAGGATGCATGGGAGGTTGCGGCGCTAATGCCTGAGTGGCTGGAGCACTTGGCGGTGCATAGGTGTAAGATGGTGAGGGGGAAACAATATGGTAGACATGTTGAGCACTAGATGGACCTGACATCTACTGATGTGGTTGGGTGAATGCATAAGAGGTGATTTATTCTCAATACACATTACTGGTAGGAGGTGCATAGGTGTTGGAGGAACTGATACCCCCCTGCGGATAGCCATAACTCTGCTAAGTATATGGTGAAGGATGTGAAATAGCTCCAACAATACCATCGGCAGCGTGAGGCCCCCGGTGCATTGGCACCACCAAGACGGGGGAGGTTTGGTATAATGGTGTAGAGATAATGAGATTGAGCATAAATCAAGTCATATCTTAGAGCAGTCTGGAGAGCCTCTTCCTCTATCTGAGGAATGTGAGAGGTGACATCTTTGGCAATAAGCACTAAAAGAGTCCTAAGAAACCAATCGAGGTAGACATGGTCTTCGAAGGGTGGATCATGGCACATGCTCCTCCTTCTACTCCATTCCTGAACATGATCAGAAAGGAGGGTGGCAGAGGACTGATAGAATGCGGTCAAGAGCTCCGTATCAGTGTCGTAGCGGAGAGGTAGTTGAAAGTATGATAGGAACACTTTGGCAAGCGTCACGAAAGTGGAATGAGAGGCGGTGGGCTGGTCGACATACCACTTCGCAACATCTCCAGTGAGCGTGCATTGGAACAACCGAAGATGAATGGAATCATCGGTGATGGAATTGGATGAACACCACATATGGAAGGAGCAGATGTGATTGGTGGGGTCCTCTCCAGAATTACCCTCAAACTTGGGAATGTCAGAGGGAAGCTTAGTCGGCATAGCTGGCCAACCAACATCATGGTGTATAGGGTCATTAATCAACTGGCTAAAATCTGGGAGGATTAACCCAGCCATGAAAGGTAGAATTGGAGCTGTCGGGACGGTTCTGCTAGATGTGACTACCAGGGTAGAACCGGTGCCAACACCAGGTTGTTTTCCTGTACCTATAGTGGGTCCTGACATGATGACAATATGTGGTGAAGTAGACTCACAATCAGATGAGGAATCAGATGAACCATAAGAAGAGTTGGTATGGGGACTCAGGGGATGATTAACTAGAACCCTACGGGGAGGAGTAATATGTCCAAGCAGAAACTGGGATGAAGGCCTAAGAGTCTCCGTGACAAACGCCTTGGTGGCGCAAAGGTTGTAAGACACAAGTGAAACGAAAGCGGTAAAGGGAGATAAACAAGATGTTTTTGTTTCTTTGTTGGGAGATAAACTAATGAAGTTAAGTCTTATCTTGGCGGTGTAAACCAAGCGCCCTTCACTTAAGGTGTGCTTGTGTGTGCAAGTGTGTTTATTAATTAGGCCCAAATCATGTTTGAAAAAAGAAAAAGATTGTTGAAATAAACAGAAATTAAAAGAAAATCAGCTATCCCAAACCCACCGAAACTGGGTTTGCAAACATTTTGCTGGTTGGTGGTGAAATTAACTAAAACACAAAAAAAGGCCAAGATATCTAAACATCATTGTGATTGGGATCAAATGACACTATGCTGCTGGAAAGTGGTGCAGCAACAACAAAAAACTAGGGAGGAAAATTGCTGCAAAAAGATAGGAAGATGGGTGTGAAACCTAGGGAAAATAGTGGCACTCTAAGGAAACTGACCAAACAAGGTTCAAGATGAAACTTTGGATGGAAATAACTTATCTGTGAAGATCTAAAGAATGAAGGTACAGATCTAGAAAATATGGCTGAAAGCTCTGCAAAAACTCAGACTTATTACTCAACTAAACTCCTCCTATAATGCTGGAAGTGTACTAGAAGCCCTAAGGGGCTAAATTCCACTTTGATGAGTGAAATAGAGTAGATCAAGGCCTAAGTGGGCTAAGACAATGGTTAACCAACCCAGCAGGTAGCTCTCGACAAAACCCAAAAACAGAGTCAAAAAAAATCCCAGAAACCCTAAAATCACAGGTACTGACCTGTTTAGGGGGATATCACACTTTTTGGGCCAGAAAGTGCACTATGGAACTCCATATCACACTTTTGGGGCAGAAAATTGTGATTTCTTCTCCATAGTTCTCGAGCGGCAAGTATCGGAAAAATTTGCTGTCTTTGATGCGGCTGGTTCCTGTGACCTGCAGAAATAACTAGAAAACTTGCGGAATTTAGAAATTTGACTGATCTAGGGTTATAATGATGGCAAACAACATTATGAGACTGAAAAAGAAAATCCCTAAGATGAAAACTGAAGGTCACCTAGGTTTCTGAATTAGAATTAAAAACGTAGTGGAGTCACCAATTTGTTATGTAGTATTCTTCTTGAATGTGTATGAAAAGAAACTACTTTAGGCTGTGGATGACGAACAACCCTAACAATAAAAATGGTTGTTAAACAGTGTGGATCTGCAGCAGATAATAGAAACAAAACCTGCCAAATCCCTGATCTATGCAATAGAACTAGTTAAACAACAAAATGAAATAAGTGCAAGTGACTCCAATAATCCAATGGAAACTAGATATATAAAGAATATATTTTATTAAACAACACCCGTGAAGGGAAAAAATAATGTTACCAATCTGCCTCTATGGGATGGGTTCTTGGCTATCCTCAATGTATTAAGCTTTTGTAGAGTCTCTCTCCTCTATAATGTGTAAAACCCAGCAAACAAAATGTTTGGGCTCAATGAGAACTCAAATGGAAAAGAAAAATTGGTGTGCGAAAATGATAATAATCAGATTTACAATAGTGAGTGCAACAATGAAAATGATCGAAAGTGAAGAATGAATGTAAAACCCTTCTAGTTATAACAAAATATTAGGTTATCCTCGAATAATGAGCAATAATAAAATATTATTAACTCCATTCTAGAATTAACCATTTGGAACATTTTATTATATTTGGTTTGGAGGGAAAAAGTATTTAAACTTTTATTTAGAAATAATAAATAAATAAATGATTTATTTATCATCTCAAGAAATATGGTTAAGGAATAATAAACAAATAATGGTTTATTTAATTATTCTTCATGGGTTTAATTATAAATGACTTAACAAATGTGGTTTATTAATTAATTTCTCACAGTGAAAGCAATTTTACTATGGTAAAATTGGCCCTACATGGTGTATTTCGATTCATCTAGTAAATTATGGCTAGATGATCAATGTTTTGTGATAACAAAGGGTACTCCTCCTTGTGCCAGTGAAATTTCCCATAGATCCATGGATAATACACCTTCAAATAATGGTTATTGCAAGTACCGTGGGGATCATATGGATTAAAGTCTTTGGTTCTGAACGCGAACTTCAATATCTCCTTAGCTTCGACATCTACATATTTCAAGTTCTTAATCTCATATAATCCGATTCGCAACAGAAGAATGGGCTATGGCGTTTTCTTCTTCTTGTACAGTCCTGTTGATAACCATGTGGAGAGGTGATATGAGACCTCTTGCATGACCAGATTGTTCGTGGCATACCTTGGTAGAACATGCAGAGGCTTCTCTCTGCCAAACACTCCAAAAAAGGTGCCACTAGGTGAGACATACCAATCTTCAATGTTAAGTATTGGCTCCATATCTTCTTGGGACATGCAAGGTGGATCCTGCTCAAAGATAAGCTTATACAATAGGATGATGAAATGGTCAGTCAGCCTTGCCATTACTACTCGAAAGCTGCATTTAGAAAGAAACTTGCAATAAATTTTGATGGCACACTCTTTCGATGTCCGTGTCCAGCTTATGCTAGGAAATTGTTGTTGGGTACAGATTGCATCCAGTAAGTATGCAGACATGTAGAATCATGATTTCTCATACTTGGGCATATTCTAGGTGTTAGTCACATGGGCTGAGTGGCTCTAGGCTTCCTCGCATGCTCTGTGCAATTTCCCAGCTGAAAGTTGGCTGTCAACTAGCTCTGCACAATTTTGGAGTTGAAGGCTTAATGTCATCTTGGACTATGCAATTTCCAAGCTGGTTGCTCTCAGGGATTGCACAATTCTCTAAGGAAAGCCCTCTGAGAAGGGCTTTCCTTACAATTCTCTAGGCCTACCTATGGTTTTGTGCATGATTTTTTGCACATGGTTTTGGACGTGATGGTTTTCGGTCCATGGTTTTGGACGCGATGGTTTTCGGTCCATGGTATTGGATGCTTCGGCATGTATAAATATGTATTGTAACATTGAAAGGAACATAATGAAAAATCAAGCTCGTAGTCCCAGTTTTGGGATCCAGGGGAAAATCTCTATGTATATGTGTTTTATGTGTTATGCTCTCGCATTGTTTATTTTCTGTGTTTTAGAATTCGTATGCAGGTAATTTCTGTACGGGGTTAAAACCTACATTTGTATTAGAGCTATTTTGGCTTCAAGGGGATGCCTTTGTTGCTGAGGGGTTTTTCTCAGGCCTGTGGTAGACCCTGTTCAATGGGAGATCTGTGAGATCGATTCTGGTGGTGAAAGAAGATGGCGAGCAATGGAAAGATAGAGATCGAGAAATTTAATGGTCAGAGTTTTGAGTTGTGGAAACTCAAGATTGAGGATTTGTTGGTGGATGAAGATCAGTGGATTGCGGTAGATCCGGGTACTAAACCAACGGGAGTGTCCGATGAAGAATGGGAGAAGTTGGATCAGAAGGCAAAGAGCACAATACAATTGTGTGTCTCAGATTCAGTATTGCTGAATGTATCAAGGGAAGCTACGATGAAGGCTTTGTGGGACAAGTTAGGGACTTTGTACTAATATAAGTCTTTGATGAATAAAATGTTCCTGCGAAAAAAGTTGTATAACCTGAGGATGAAAGATGGAGACTTGGTGACAGAGCATCTGAACGCATTTAATACTGTGGTAATTCAGTTATCATTTGTTGATATTAAAATTTTAGATGAAGATGAGTGCATCAGTTTGTTGTGTTGTCTACCAGATTCGTGGGATAGTCTAGTTATTGCAATAGGTAGCAATACAACTGCCTTGCAGTTTGATGAAATAGTCTCATCCTTACTGACGGAGGAGATGAGACGGAAAAATATGGAGAGCCAGAATGGTGATGCCTTGTCTGTATGAGGATGGTCCTAGAAAAGAAAAAAAAATAAGTCATCGAGTGGGAGATCTAAATCTCCAGGAAAACCTGTAAAGGTGGTGTGCTAGAAATGCGGAAAGGAAGGGCACTACAAAAGAGACTACAAATCTAAAGCTCCTGATAAAGGATAGGGATCTGATGATGCACCTTCAGCAGAGGTGAAAACCACCTCATATGAAGGTGGGGATGTGTACTTGGCTTCTTCGAGTACACATGTAGATCATGAGGCATGGTTGATTGACTCAGGTGCATCCTTTCACTTCACTCCCCATAGAGAGTGGATATGTGAGTATGAGAAATACGATGGTGGTGATGCCTTCTTACGGGATGATAGGAAGGCTAGAATTGTTGGTCACGGAAAAGTAAAGTTGAGCTTGCAAGGTGGAAGGGTTAGAACACTTCTAGGTGTTTTGCATATTCCTGCATTGGCCAGAAATCTGATTTCTGTAAGCAAGCTAGATGACGCAGGTGTAAAAACAGTGTTCGAGAAGGATACCTACAAGATGGTTCGGGGAGCACTGGTATTGATGCAGGGAGTTTGGATTGGAACTCTGTACAAGCTGCAAGGTAGCACTGTTGTTGATGGGTGCAACAATTCTGTGGTTCTTGAAAGTGGAGTAGAAAATCTAGTGGTCTCTGGAGAGAAGACCATGCTGTGGCATCAAAGGCTTGGACATATTGGAGAGAAGGGCCTTTGAATGCTTCATGGTAAAGGTATGGTAGAAGGTATGAGTAATAGCTCTTTGGATTTTGATTTTTGTGAAAATTGTGTATATGGGAAGCAGAATTGGGTGAGTTTCCCCTCTGGTGGTAAGAGGGCAAAACAAATATTAGAACTTGTGCACAGTGATGTGCTTGGACTTTGAAGGGTCCATCACTGGGTAAGTTTATGTACTATGTATCATTTATAGATGACTTCTCAAGGAATACATGGATATATTTCCTTAAGAAGAAATCTGAAGTCTTTCATAGGTTTAAAGAATTTAAGGCTCTAGTGGAAAACCAGACAGAGAAGAAGATAAAGGTGTTGAGGATAGATAACGGTGGAGAGTTTTGCAGTAAGGAATTTGAAGAATTATGTAAGAAGTGTGGTATAGCACGGCAGAAGACTACTCCATACACACCTGAGCAAAATGGAGTTGCAGAAAGAATGAACAAGACATTGATGGAAAGGGCAAGAAGCATGCTCAGTGGTTCCGGGTTAGGACAGGAATTCTAAGCAGAGGCGGTGGAGACAACATGTTACCTGGTCAACAGATCACCTTCATTAGCGTTGGAGGATAAGACTCCACAAGAGGTATGGACTGGTAAGAAACCCTCTCTTTCACATCTGAGGGTATTTGGATGTGATGCATATGTACATGTTCCAAAGGAGAAATGAACCAAGTTGGATAGTAAATCTAAAAAGTGCATCTTTATTGGGTATAAGGATGGTTTAAAGGGTTATAAGCTTTGGAACCCAGTAACAAGGAAGGTTGTGTACAACCGAGATGTGGTCTTTAGAGAGGTAAAAGATGTTATTAAACATGAATTCCAACCAAAGGAACTTGAGAAGATAGAGTTTGAGCTTAAGGAGGAAGAATCAAACTCTACAACAGAGGAGGAATCAGAAGATGAAGAGCCACAAACTCTGGGTGTGAGAAGATCAGTTCAAGAAAGAAGGTAGCCATAAAGGTATAGTCCATCTGCTTTCTGTTCAAATTTTTCTTTATCTATTACTGATGATGATCCCAGAACTGTGAAGGAAGCAGTAGATTCAGAGGATGGAAAACTCTGGAAAGAGGCCATGGTTGATGAAATGGAATCTTTGCACAAAAATGAGGCTTGGGATCTGGTGGAGTTTCCGGCTGGAAGGAAACCCATTGGAAACAAATGGGTGTTCAATAAGAAGACAAATGCAGAAGGAAAGGTGGAGAAATACAAAGCTCGGTTGGTAGAAAAAGGTGATTCCCAGGTGCCGGAATTGATTTTGGTGATATTTTTTTCTCCTGTTGCCAAGCTAGCTTCTATTATATTACTTTTATTTGTTGTTGCTGCTTTTGATTTTGAGGTAGAACAGATGGATGTGAAGACAACTTTTCTTCACAGGGGTCTGGAAGAGGAGATCTACATGAAGCAACTTGAAGGCTTTGCGGTGAAGGGTAAGAAAGAACTGGTATGCAAGTTAAAGAGGCCGCTGTATGGGTTAAAACATTCACCAAGGATGTGGTATCAGAAATTTGATACATTTATACGGGGACTTGGCTTCACCAGAAGCAAAGCAGATCACTGTGTGTATTTTAAATTAATTGGTGACTGTGTTATTTATCTGGTCTTATATGTGGATGATATGCTGCTGGTTGGAAATGACAAAGAAATTATCCTGGATTTGAAGACCCAATTGTTCTCCAAATTCGACATGAAAGATCTTGGTGCTGCAAACTATATTTTGGGCATGGAAATTAAAAGAGATTAGGCAAAGAGGAAGTTCTGGTTAAACTAGAGGAAGTATGTCGAGACAATATTGCATAGGTTTAATAAGCAGGATAATAAACCGGTGAAGGTTCCTATTCCTGTAGGTGTAAAGTTATCTACGGAACAGTGTCCCAAGACACAAGAAGAGGAAGAGGACATGTCCCGTGTTCCATATGCAAGTGCAGTCGATAGCCTAATGTATGTGACGGTCTGTACTAGACCAGACATTGCACATTCAGTGGGAGCATTGAGCAGGTTTATGTCAAAACCAAGGAAGGAGCACTGGACAACAGTGAAGCAGGCTTTCAGGTATTTGCATGGCAATAGTGATTATGGTTTGTGCTACCAAGGAAGAATAGGATTGGACAAAGTTTTGGATATTTATGGCTTTGTTGATGCAGATTGGGTTGGAGATCTGGATCAGAGAAGATCTACAAGTGGGTATGTGTTTAATCTATTTGGAGGTGCAGTTAGTTGGATGAGTAAGAAACAATCTGTAGTGGCACTATCAACTACAGAGGCAGAATACATGGCAGCCACTCATGCAATAAAGGAAGAAGTTTGGTTGCAAATATTGTGTTCAAATATGGGGTTAGTACAGGGAGCTATAAGGATAGATTGTGATAGCCAAAGTGCAATTTTCTTGGCAAAGAACGTTGCATATCATTCAAAGACAAAGCACATTGATGTTCAGTATCACTTTGTGAGGGATATGATAGAAGAAAAAAATGTGTTGCTGGTAAAGGTGGACACTTTGAAGAATACTGTAGATGCATTGAAAAAATCCGTGAGCTCTGAGAAGTTCTCTTGGTGTAGAGAAACAATGGGCATTGCAGGGTTGGATAAATAACTAAGCTCTCTTGTGGCCCCCTATGGAAAGAAAACAACGAGTGGGAGAATGTTGGGTTGTGTTATATTCTTTCCACGACTAGCCCACGTAGTTAATCGGGGGGTTAGAAGGGGGGTGGAGCCCCCCCTTCATTGCGCCGATTGCGTAGCGAGGGGAGTCACAAGGGGTTTGAGGGGTGTAGGTAACCCCACTCTATGGGGTCCAGGGTAGCGCCTCAAATTTTTTGTTTTTGGACCCTATATTAGGTTGGCGGACCTACCTATGGTTTTGTGCATGATTTTTCGCACATGGTTTTGGATGCGATGGTTTTCGGTCCATGGTATTGGATGCTTCAGCATGTATAAATATGTATTGTAACATTGAAAGGAACATAATGAAAAAACAAGCTGGTAGTCTCGGTTTTGGTATCCAGGGGAAAATCTTTGTGTATATGTGTTTTATGTGTTATGCTCTCGCATTGTTTATTTTCTGTGTTTTAGAATTTGTATGCAGGTAATTTCTGTACAGGGTTAAAATCTACAATAATAAGAAGAAGATACAGTTTCAAAGTGCATCAGAAATTGTTATCAAGTCAAGAAGAATCACACTACACCTGATTTCCCTAGATTCTTCAACATGGTATCAGAGGTAAGGGGACACATCAAGGAAAGGGAAACTCAAGAACACTCATCAAGGAGAAGCATCTAAAAAATTGAAGCATCAAGCCTAGAAGTCTCAATCACTTCAAGGACAAGAAGGGTCTACAATCCATCATCCATCAAGGAGGCCTACAAAGATAGAAGAAGAGAATTACATAAAGGCACCTACAAAGAAGAACAGATTGAAGCAAGACCTACATCAAGCTACAAGTCATCAAGCAAATATCATCATCAAGCAAGTTCATTTGGAGGAGGCAACTTGAAGAACATCAACGATCCAGGGAAGACAATCCATCAAGCCTTCAAGGAGGAAGAAAATCCATTACATCTAAAAATATATCAAGTGAGTACATGTACCCTTTTGAATATACATCAATTTATTTTTGCAAGGAAAGCAATAAATTGGTAGTTACCAATAACTTTCTTGCATGGAAGAAGAGGACTGATCTACTTCTCAAGGAGAATGAACTCCTAGAACATGTCAAGGGGAATATCACTATCCTTGCTAAGGAATAGAATCAAGCCTTAGCCAAGTAGAATAAGGATGAGACAAGAGCTCAAAGGATTCTGATAGAATCAATCAAAGACTCTCTCATCCCCTATGTCTCCAAATTTGAGACATCGAAAGAAATTTATGATAAGCTAGTAGAGCTATTCTCGATATCCACAACTAGAGAAGTAATATCTATGAGAAATGAATTGTACAAGATGAAGATAACAAAGGAAGGAATATCTCCCTACTTCATGAAAATCGCTAAAATGAGAGATCAAATTCAAGAGCTCGGGGAAGTCATGTCTGACAGAGAGATGACAACTGTAGTACTCAATGCTCTACTTGAGGAGTGCAGAAACTTCACATAAGGTGTATATTCCAAGAAGGAAGAAACCACTCTCAGAAAAATGTGGTCTCCCTACAGGACAAAGGAAACCAGACTTAAGGCAAAAGAAGATGTAGGATCAAAGGAGAAAGCATTTTCTACCATGGACAAAACAAAGGGTAAATTTGGAAAGTTTGGTCCACGAAGAACAAACAATAAAGACATATCCAAAATCCAATATTTTGGATGCCAAGAATATGGACACTACAAAAGAAATTGTCCTAATCTTAAGAAGGACAAAAACAACAAAAGGAAGAGGAAGAAGCTCACATAACTCAAGAGATGAAAGAAGAACGAAAGAAGCAAAAGAAGGAAGATCCTCCATATCTCTACTATGACTAGGTTAAACTCTTTACTTCTAGACTTGTTTCAAAGTTTTGAGTAGATAGGAGCATGTAGGAATAAATTAAAATTGCATGGCTAGAAACATCCTCTAGAATCTAGCAACATGATGTACATAGAGTTCTAGATGCTCATGAAGATGTAGTATTTATGATAATAACAAAAATGCACGAGTAGAAGTATCTTCTAGAATATAGGAGCATGGCAGATATAGCTCAAGATATTCATGTAGAAGAAGCATACCTAGTATAGGACCTCATCCACGATGAAAGGAAAATTGATCGTGATTAAGAATCTTAGAAGACCTCCATCATCAAAAGAAAGGAAACATTTGCAAGGTAAGGATCTTTAAGATCCTATGATGAAATCTTCAAAATAAGGTTCATGGACCAAAGTAGATGTCTCATTGGGAATCCCATTCATGGGTTTCAAGAAAAGAATGAAATGCAGGCAAGCTAAGATGAAGCAAGAAGGGCTACACCAAAGGATGATCAAAGGAGAACCAAGATGAGGTATGTATGCATCAAAGTTTAAGTCATGTTATCATTTGTATATTATTAAGTCATGGGTATATTTCTATAACATGATCAAGCATGAAGAATCTCTTTCACCAAGAACATGCTCGAAGGCATGTACCGCAATGCAATAAAGGTCAACAAAAGAATATGCTCACATAGGGAGCTCTAGATTGCTGACTAAGAAGCAAGAAGAAATGCTGACAAGTCCAGAAAGCAAGAAATGAAGGAATTCTCTCACAAGAAGAATTATATGGTTGACCTATCTATCTGAGAAGAAGAAAATGAAGAAAGAGATCAAGCATGTGGAAGAACACCATGATCATCGAGAATCACTATTTGACAATATACTTTGAAGATATCTCTCGAAAGAAGGCAAGACAACTCTGATAAAGGAAGAAAGGACCCTTGACACCTATGAAGGACTTGGAGATATAAAAAGGTGCAGATAATTGATTCTACTCTACAGAGATGTCATGATGAAGAAGCCATCCAAAAAAAATAAAAAGCAATATTGAAGCAATATTAGGATGAAGTCATGATGGGCTACTACGTCAAAGCATGTAAAAAAGGAAGTACTATGAAGCATCCATGAGAAAGTATTCCAAAGCATGGACAAGATGAAAAAAGAGTAGCCAAGATGAAAAGAAAACCCGATGAATTACAAGAAAGACACTTTCCATGAAGGAGGCATGACATGAAAAACCAGGGAGGAAAGTGATCGATGGATGGTGCCCTACCTAGAAGAAGTCCGAACAAAGACTTCATGACATCAAATAAAGAAATAAGATCAAGCAGTTGAAGGACACTCGAAGAAGACATTGCTGATGAATGAAAGAGTCCCTAGAGGGATCTCTGACAAGTCCTTGATCAAGAGGGAGTTTTGGATCACCCCTAATTACAAAGGAGTGACAATTGTGTTTTCCATTTCATGGGTCATGCACTAGACCAAGACTAACAATTGTAAGTCTAGATGAAGGCCATGAATGGAAATGTAGACACAATATCGAAACAACATTATTGTCTTCACTTGGGAAGAAAGAATGTGAGGATTAGGTAATCATTTGGCATCCGATACTCTTTGAGGATGTGTAGGGAATCCAAGATAAGAGTAGGAAAGAGGACCAATATTCTTTGAGGGTTGGGAACCCAAGATGAATAGTCCTAGAAGGTCATACTCAGTGAACACCTCGGTGGGTATGTACCTTACGAGACAATGATGAAGGTGTGTTGGGACTCAAAAATGTCATATTTTCATCCACCTTTTTCTTCACTATTCCTTACATTTCATCATCCCATTAACCTTTTATCATATCATTTTCATACATACATTTGGGTTTCACCTTCTTATTTTCCATTTTATTCATTTTTGTATTATAAGTGAATTTATTATTAATTATTAGAAAATGTACATATTTTTATTTATATCTTAAGAATATGTGAGTTTTGTGATGTGTAGGAAATATGTGAAGAATTAATATCTCCTCCACCATATCAAGGAGATAATTATGCAAGCCTTTTTCTAAGAAGAAAATCATGGAGGCATATCTTATCGAATTCCTAAGGAGAAAATCATGGAGGCATATCTTATCCAATTCCTAAGGAGAAAATCATGGAGACATATCTTATCCAATTCCTAAGGAGATAATTAGGAGAAAAGCATGGAGGATTTGGTTGGAATATCTTATCCAAGATATGTGAGAGATTTGTGGGATCATATCTTGTAATAATAGGAAACTAGTTGAGAGCGCTTGAGAGAATATTGGATATGTAATTATGGAAAGGTTATCTTCCTCATGTATATAAGAGAGTGCTCTCTCTTCATTGGGATGATGAATAATGAATAATAGAGAATGGAGATTAACTTTGATTCATATTCTTTTATTGTTATGCTTTCATGATTTGTGATTTAGTTCTTGTAATATAATTTGACATAGTTTTATTGTTGTGAGCTCACATATGTTGTTTGTCATTCACTTCTTCACATGTTGTATTGCTTTTCTTTTATGCAGCTTCCTGCTTTCATAGTTAATGTTTCAATGCCTTCTTAGATTAATTTGATTTCAGTAATTTAGATTAGATTAGATTAGATTAGTTCCACTTCAGTCCTGCATATATAGTGCATGTGTCTCGTAAGTCTACGAACCTCGGATTGACAAATTAAATAGTTGGGTAAGTACTACAACGGAATTAAATGAACATAGTTTCACCCAACAAGGTGTCTATCAATATTTGGTCTCACTAGCATTGCAGCTCATGGTATCATAAAGATATGGAGCTATTAGTCAAGGCATTGCACTATGACAATGCTGATGGATATGATGCTATAACAGATGGATTGCAAATTCGATTTCTCTTATGTGAATTCTTCAAGATTGAAAATTGGCAAACACCTTGTAATGTTTATGAATACCTCCCTAGTTAAGGGGGAATGTTGAATGAAATGTAACTGGGCTAGGTCTTCATAAATGTAATTTTTATATTTGTAAAGAGAAATTATTTTTATATTATTTGTTAATGAATTTCTTGCTCATTGAAAATAGGTCAAGCACATTTTAAAGTGCTTCTAGAGAGTCAAAGTCAAAATGTAATTATGATGAGACCCTTTGAGGGCATGTTACATCATGTATGTCAAAGTACAAGGTCATAGGAACACCTCCAAGTCAAGTCAAATCCTCTCCTAGCTTCAATGAAGTCTCCAAGCAGCCACATAATAAATAAAAGATGAATTATGATGAAACAATCAAGTCAACCTAAAGGAAAGTCAAGTCGGCCTAAAAAGGAGGGACATACCTCTATTTATAGAGTATGTCCACTTCTCATTTAATATTAATTGAGATACAAAATCGGTAAGAGAAAGAGGATAAGTCTAACGAAGGAAGCCAAGAAAAATAAGTCTTCTAGGGCAGTGAAGTAAGGGAGAAAGAAGTCGAGGTTGAAGGGACTATGTTTCTAGAGTCAGCACAGTCACATGTACGAGAAAGGAAGGTCTAGTGACAAATATCTCTATTTTGGGCTAATAAATAAGGCCTATAAGGCCTCCCCATCTAGCGAAGAAGGAAGGAAAATATATTGAAGATAAGAGGAATGTATTAGGGTTTATGTCCACACGTGCGAATATTTCAGAAGTGAACTTTTACGGATTTGAAAATAGTTGAAGGTGACACATTTAGAGGCCTCATTCAGATGTATAACTAGGTCTACAAGGTCTTCAAAGGAAAGCGAAGAATTTCTCTCTATAGCGAAGTAAAGAAGCCTTAATATTCTAGGGTTTCTCCTAAGAAGAAGAGAAGTTTGACTGAGACAAGCAGCAAAATACAAACGAAGTACTAAGGAGCAAAGTGCCGGAAGAAAGATGTCCATGTGCTGAAAGTTATAGTGCAGAAAGAGGAAGGATTTGACTTATGCTTGGAGGATATCCTAGTCAAGGGTCTAGGGTTTGGAATTTTTTCAAATAAGAAGCTTCAACAAGAGAAAAATTACTGAGAGTTTTCCTCTCAAGAGTGGAGAGGTTTTGTCCCTGGTAGATAGCCACAATTTGTGTTCTTGTTCTTATGCTTTGCTAGCATTTTGATGAAAGACACACACTAATAAGAAGAAGAAGATAGATTGTCAAAGTGCATCCCGAATTGTTATCAAGTCAAGAAGAATCACACTACACTTGATTTCCCTAGATTCTTCAACAGACTGGACCACCAATGCACTTCTGCATGTTTTGTGCGCTCAACTCCAATTAAACTCGAGTGGCCTCTCGCTTTAGCTTCTTCATGTACCTGTCAATATCTAGCCAGACTTGGTTCTTGTGATTAGCTTTGGTGGGGGAACCAATTGACAAGACCCTGTCTGTTCTCACCATGACATACAAACACTTGTATAATAGTGCATATGAGGCCTATATGCTATTGATGAATGGGTGAGATGCTCATAGTTCTAGATCAAAATCCCAACCTTTGCTTTCTCCAGCTCTGCTCGAGGCTTCACCATCTTTGGAAAGTGAAGTAGGGCCCCTTTGTACCGCATTTTCCACTCTTGCACATGGGCGATGACAACATGTATGTTCCTGAGAGTTTGAATAAACTCTTTGCTCCACTACTATAAGACATGCACATAGACAACTGCTTTATGCATGGTGACGAATCTGTCATTGAGCTTATTCATGGTAGTCTCAAGTGTTGATACTTCAACTACTATCACTTTCCTCACCTCTGGCATTGTAGAAACTACGTTCTACTCTCTGCGTTTTTCTGCCTCTTTCCTGGTAGCTTGCAAGTTCTTTTCCATTTGTTCATTCTCGACCAACAAGAATTTAACATTTGAGATCATTACTCCTGCATATGCCAAGGTGGCATAGACAAGGGCGGCTGGATTCTTTCTAACATTTGGCACTATCATCCTTTGTTACACTGTATTTTGTCATACCTCCTATTCACTTCCTATTCCACATCCTGAAGTGCCAAAATGCTGACAACTATGAAGTGTACTCATCATGAAACACACATTGAACCATCCCTGAAGAATGGAAGAAAAACTGCCTTGAGTCAATTCTGGAGAAGGTTGATTGAAACCATAAATTTCAGGACCAATGCTCTTTGCTCCACTACTTGCCCCTGTTGATGGCATGATGCAGTTCTTTTACCTAGCACTGTCAATGCAGGATTTCATATCAAAACCCACGCTGGCAACACTAGGTCAAAGAACTGCAGCCTACCATCAGAACGGACAAGCAGTGGAGCAAAGAGCGTTGGTCCTAAAATTTAGGGTTTCAGTCAACCTTCTCCAGAATTGACTCAGGGAATTTTTTCTTCCATTCTTCGGGGATGGTTCAGTATGTGTTTCATGATGAGTACACTTCAAATTTGTCAACATTTTGGCACTTCGGGATGTGGAATAGGAAGTGAACAGGAGGTGCGATAAAACACTATGTAACACCCTTTCCTTCATGAATGCAGGTGATGTGTGATCATCCAGAAAGTGCTTCCTCCATGCCTATACAATATTCTTCTGCAACTCATCAAATGATAGATTGTACACATCCATAACCGAATCATCATTAAGGAGAACAACCTCTCCTTCCTCGCTTGAGATTAATTCTAACATTGGAGGTGTTGGATACTAAGAGGTGACCTCCGAAACTCTCAACATAAGGTCAGTGTCTTCATTTTGTGGCTCCTACCCCAACTCCATGTCTGTCACCTCCATTAGTTGCTCAATATGTTGAGCAAGCTCTTGATCCTGCATCTGTTCACCCTCTTCTTTAGCTGTTGACTGTTCTGACTCCTCAACCTATATGGGCAATGTTTTCTCCATCATCACGCATCTCCTTTCTTCTTCCACTTGTTTATGCTTCTCTTCCATTTCTCTCCTTCACAACTCTTTCTCTTCCTTCAACTTCTTCTTCGTCTCCTGCAACTTTAGTTCTGCTTCCTGTAACGTCTAATTTTCTCTCTTCCTTCTATTTTTCCTATTTATCTCCTACTCTCTGTTTGCCTCCACTACCAAAGCTTCTTTCTTAGTGATAGGATTTGGTCTCATCTTGTAGCTTTGCTCTTCCTTTGGGTTTGTTGGCCGGATAAGTCGTTCTTGTGGACAAGACCGACCTCCCTAGTATCTATGGATATCTAGCGACAAGCAAACCAAACAAATTCTATCTTTCTCTAAATATGCGATTTATAAATAAAGGCTAGTAGATGTTTTAGGCCTACCTCAGGTCCAGTTCTAGTTTGTGGAAGCCACGCTCCTTTGATCCAAATGAGCTCCCTTCTAAAGAATCTGCAAAAACAAACAAGCACACATATTAAATAGCACCTGCATAACCAATATAATAAAGCATATTTATCATGATGATCAAGGAATTCATGAAATAAATCATAGAAGACAATTTATTGAGAAAAATGAATCTGATTGTATTAACTTTAATCAAAGAATAACTTTACAACCTTGATGCCTTGATGCTGTATAAGCTCCTCCCAGGGTCCAGCAAGAATCTCCTCTACTTTGACAAGTTTCACTCTCTTCCCAAAGAAGCCAAAAGGTATGTAATCTCTCCTCTCAAGCTTAACTAGGAAGTCTCAATTCCAACAGCATTTACCCTCAAAAATATTCAGCTTTCAACCTCTCTAGCAACCAGCCCAATG
This sequence comes from Pinus tabuliformis, assembly GCA_031772625.1. NCBI lineage: Eukaryota > Viridiplantae > Streptophyta > Pinopsida > Pinales > Pinaceae > Pinus > Pinus tabuliformis. The sequence goes on from CM062809.1 coordinate 685,088,282, forward strand.
CCTCAATTTATAGTGCAGAGGAGGGAAGTTACTAGGTCCACCTTCAAAGGGATAAAGCCCTCCTTCAAAGGGATAAAATCCTCTCATCAAGGGGTTAGCTCCTTTAGTTATGGGATGCATGAACCACCTAGGAGCGAACCAACCACGTCAAGATTCCTTCTAGAAGTGTCCAGAATTAACCCAAAGTGAGCTTTTAAGAATAATCTTGTGCCTTTTTTACTTTTACAGGGGTCCGCACCCACTCCTTTAGAGATAGAGCGGGCAGGTCCGCAGGTAACATGACCAAGGGGTGCGGGACCGCAGGTAATGGTAAGAGAAAGTGCAGAACCAAAGTTTTATTGATTTTCAAGGAATTTCTCTCATTTTTAAAGCTTGACATGAAGAGTTGAGGTTTGAGACTTGCAAAGGAGGACAGTATGAGTGGTGATAGACTCACATTGACTGCAGAAAGTCATGGTGACAATATTTTGTGTAACTTCCTCTTGCCCTTGTCTCGCACTAGATTGCTACTTATTGCTGATGTTGTTGTTTCTTCCTGCACTGCTACTACCTGCAGAGCAGCCTTCCAAGTTGTTGCTATACTGCCTGGCTCGTGGAACTTGGAGTCATTGTAATAGTACCTATAAGAGTCCTCCTTATGCTAGTGAAATGTCCCGTGGATCCATGGATAGTACACCTTCGCACATTGGTTCTTGAAAATACCGTGGGGGTCATACAGATTAAAGTATTTGGTGCTGAACTCAAACTTCAATATCTCCTTATCTTCAACATCTGCATTTTTCAAGTTCGTAATCTCATATAATTTGATCCACAAAGGAAGAGCGGGCCATGATGCTTTTTCTTCCTGTGTAGTCCCATTGATAACCATGTGGAGAGGTGATACGGGACCTCTTGCATGACCAACTTGTCCGTGGAATACCTTGGTAGAACATGCAGGGGCTTCTCTCCGCCAAAAACTCTGATAAAGGTGCCACCAGGTGAGGCATACCAATCATCAATGTTAAGTATCGCCTCCATCACTTCTTGGGACATGCAAGGTGGATCCTGCTCAAATATAAGCTTATACAACGAGATGATGAAATGGTCAGTCAACCTTTCCATTACTCCTTAGAAGCTGCAGTAAAAAAGAAACTTGCAATAAATGTTGACGGAAGTCTCTTTCGGTGTCCATGTCCAACTCATGCCAGGAAACTATTATTGGGAACAGATTGCATCCAGTAAGTATGCAAACATGTAGAATCTTGATTTCTCATCCTTGGGTGAATTCCAGGTATTAGTCACATGGAATTTCAACTGATGAGCCAACAAGTCCGACCAGTTGAATGACCTTCCATCACTCACCAACTAGTCCAATACAACTACCCAACCTTCAGGAAAGGTCTCTGTGCTCTCTTGACCATATATTCGGCATGCAAAGATGATCAAGAACTGGTAGGCCTTCCTGAGAGACTTTGTCTTGTAAACATGATTAGGTGTCTGTCTAAACTTTGACGACTCTTTCACCCAGCACTTGACTATATCTCTCATGTTCACCTGGATATGGGTGGCATAGAAAAGTGTGTCCATGTGCCTCGTCGACTGAGGTAAATGATACATATGATGAAAGTTCTCTACCATAAAGGTAGCAAGCTCTATCTTGCTGGCACTTCTCAATGTCATAGTCTTTGGATTTGTGTGTGAGACAATTGAGCTGATAATATCCATGCATGGGAAGACGGGGTGCCTGCAAGCAACCTTGTATAAACCTAACTCCTGGATACTGATATAAACCTACCAGTCCTCTAAGTCTTCCTTGAATTCCTCTGCAAAAGTATCCTTGATTTGTTGTCATGTCAAATTTGTGCCCTTCTCAATGAACAACTAAGTTCCTGCATAAATTGTTAATTTAACTAACACCTGCTCAACTGCGTCCCCAATACTGCTCTCAATAGTTTCCTTTGATGTAGCTCTCGTCGAGGTCATATTAACTGTAACTGCTAGAGAGATTATCAATAAATGTTGTACCTGGAGACATAGAGGACACTCATGGCATGAAAATGTTAGCTTAAAACCAAAATCAATTCACGACAAGATCAAGCAAAAAACCGGATTAATTTTGGGAGAGATTGCGCAATTTTGGTTCATGGAGGTAACTGGTTTCCTGTTGGGGAAGGCTTGCTGACTGGAACTATGCAATGGGTAGTTCTGACTGGGAATAGGCCAGGAGAGAGTGTGCAATGTGTAGTCTCATTGGCCAGGACTGGGAGGTTGGCTCCTGGAACTACACAGTGCGTAGTGGGATCCAAGCCAGGGAAGCCTTTGTCTAGTTCCAGAAGCCAAGGCAGAGGTCTTGAGCTACCAAAATTCGCAATGCATGCAAGCGAAAGCAAGATCTAGGCAAGGGGAGCCCAGGTTTGCCCAAGGGGAGTGTGAAATCAAGTAGATCTAAAGGATGGTGTAGCGTTGAGTGAAAATTTGACTAAGTGATGATGCATGCAAGTTAAACAAGTGCAGGAATCAATCAAATTGAAGGAAAATGAAGCATATGGAGAGAGCCTCCGCAATGGTGACCGTTAGTGAAAAATGGGGTAATGCATGCGACACTTGGGAAAGGAAATGAAAAATTTGAAACAACATTTCTGCAAGCTAAAACAAGTTAAAATGCCAACAATCATTCAATAAAATGAGTGAAAAAACAATCTCACAAGCCAAAAAAGAAAAAGCAACAAAAAAGCAGCAAAAGACTAGAAAAGAAAGACTTACCTGGAAAACCGACGAGGATTGCACCAAAGGTTCCTTGATATCCTCTAGAATGCCAGAGCTCCAAGATCGAATTTGTAAATGAGATTTGGTAGTTTCGATTAAATAGTTTTGGTCAATTTAGGGTTTATGACGTGAAGGTGAAAAATCAAGGAAAAAGTGACACTTGGCAATAGTTTCCAAAGTAACTCAAGTTCCTCCTTCAGACTGCTAAAAATATATCCCTATTTTCTAGGGATGCTTTTTGTTGTCATGCACTTCTTTTTCAGTCACCAGTGGCTTCAGAAGCCAAATAACAGTGATGTTTGATGCCAATTTTTGAGCCACATAAGATATCATAACTAGATGTGACCCCCTGTAGTGTGTAGTGCACGGAAAGAGCTTTCCGGTGGTATATAGAAGTCCAAAAAAGGATTTGATCCCGTTGTAATCTTTTTGGGGGCAACAAAGCCTATGACAAAGATGAATCAACTAGTCTAGTATGACAGTTGGGGCTTGGGCTCAAATATTTTTTGTAAACTATAATGATAGTACCCCTCTCTTCTTATAAAAAGGGGGAAGAAATATTATGTAGGGGTTCTGGTTTCGGGGGGTTGCAGAGATTCTCGGACCCGCGAGGGCTGATCTTTGTGAGGCTGATTTGGGCTCAATTTGCCGTATTCATGGGAGGGCTTCACTAATTTCATTACTGGATGTATGGACTGGTTATTAGACCTTTAAGATTAATGGAAATTCTTCTGTTGATTCCAAACATGGTTGATGTGCAGTAATTTTTCCCTCTTGTAACTTCATTTCATTATGTATTTCTTCCTTAAAACAATGTTAAGGTAGTTTTCATGTTTGTGCCTGATAAATGGATTTGTCTTCACTGCTAAACAGAAGAGAGTACCTGCGCGAGACCACAAAATTACTTCTGTTATCTTTATGCATGTGGTATGTTGTATTGATGGGCCGTGACCCAGGTTCAACGTTAAGCAACCAAGCAAATCCCTACATTACTGGCCCTTTCCACATCAATCCGTGGAGCGTGGACTGAAGTCTCACCTAAAGCAGTATGGGGGGATGCAGGAACCAAGTTTCCACACCCTGAGATGGTAGTGATGTCAGTTATTTGTCCTAACCTTCCTTCACGCAGATCGATAAGCCCTTTAGGGCTTATCAAAGTACTTCTCTTATCCGTCCTCGAAGCCTCCGTGAAATTCTCCAATCGTCCTTCGCGGGCCATAAATAGATAGATTAGGCACTTATGCGCCTTTGTAATTACTCTTACTTCTGTATCTACCCAGATTCACTTAAGTATTGGTTACTTTAACATGCATTACGATTATCTTCGTTTAAATATATGACAAAGTGAAATACATAGATTCACGCATCAATATAGAATTACTTCATACTCCAGTATTCAACATAACATAATCACAACATTCATAACAGAAGTAAAATAACGCATACATAGATAATTGCAGAATATTCCTCTTTATTGATAATCCAGATTTCCATTACAGACTCTGACTACCCTACGCACACAATTGCAGGGGTCCGCACACTCAGCTGCAGACTTCTACCCTCGGCCTCTATGCACTTAGTTGTAGAGCCTCTTCCTACGCTAAGAATCTTAGCTCTTAGCTCTCACAGACCCATACATAAAACATAACACTCAACTCAACTGAACTGACTGAACTACCTTAGACTCTTCTAAGACTCCCTTTTTATACAATTCCATGGTCCACGGACCACGGATAGATCTCTAAAGCCAACATGACTTATACAAAAGAAGGGCAGAAAAACCCTTAGTAGCTGTTTACATCTTCATGCTCCACGGCCACAAAAATGTGGAGACTTCACATTTTTTACACAAAACTTGGGCCTTTAGCCCGAAAACTTGGGCTTTTAACCCCAAAATTGACTTGTTCCCAACATAGTACCTATCATCCTTCAGATTTACTCGTGTTTGTGAGTAGCTTACAGTACCTGTGGTGGCTCAATCTTACCTCAACTATTGAATAGAGATTGATACCCATTACTATGCATGCTTGAAACTGTAAAATCAACTCCTGCTATTTCTATCATTTCATTAGAAAACAATGGTTTAGGATTCTGTGTTGCTTACAACCCTATCCATTGAATTCCACTTTCTGCTGGAAATTAGTGGCTGCAGATTCTATTGTCACAACCCTCTGCACCTAATTTCCTCCTTCTCCTCCCCCTCTCCTTCACCACTTCAAATTTAGTTCAAGCTGTGTCATTTCCATGTGTAGGTCACCATAAGAAGAAACCATTTCTCTTTGAGATTTCTCCATATACCCCTAGCGCCTGGATTCATGAGTTTGCTTGAATCTCCCTCATTAAAGGCATATTGAACCAAACCATCTTACCACCATCTTCATTTCGTGAAAATTGGAGTGCTGCAAACCCCTCATATACCATCCTATAAGCACTCCTCTATTTAAGATATCCTAGGCACTGATCTACAATCAACCCATAGGCCGTCTCTATTTCAAAGCTCACTTGATCTAACAATTCCTTAAATCTCTGATCAAATTCCCTAATAGACTCAATAGGTTTCTGTTTAATTTCTTTTAACTTAGTGATGTATTGCGACTCAGACTTCAGCTTCTTAAATTATCTTATCAATGCTTCTTTAATATCTACAAATGTTCTAATATGATTATTGGAATACTTCATATACCATGTCAGTGTTCTATCTCGCAATGTCGTAATGAGTTGCACTTTCTTTATATTTTCATCATTGATCTACTTCGCGGTCCATACAACTTCACTTGAAAATCAAAACTGCTCTGGATCCTTTGATCTAGTTCCTTTGAAGACAAGCAACTTAATACCATCAACCATATTTCTTCTTGGAGGGGGAGGGGGAGGGGGAGAGACAAAAACACCCTAGTTATTACTAGATTCCAGTTTCTGCGAGCTCTGAGGTTTGGAAGGTGAATACTGTTATAACTTAGAATTTTTCCCTAGAAGTTATCAGAAGAAGGAAAAGACCGAGGTAACTACAAACCAATCTTTTAAGTATAGGCTCTAGCCAACCTATGACTCAGAGAGGGATCTCTCTATATGTTTTAGCTTTGTTTGCTAGGATTTTAGGCTAGTTCTTAATGTTCATTGGGGTTTTGGTTTTGAATTGGAAGTTGGATGGTGGAATCCTTGAACAGACGGATAGAATGAAGTCTCTGGCTATTGGGCTACGGAGTCAAAGAAGGGTAGCAGAACTGAGATTAAATCATTAAAGGGAGTGTTCAATGGGTAAGCTAGCAGAGTGAAGCATAGGTTTTAGGTCGAATGGGTGAAATGATCTTAACCAGGGTGAGAGAGCACTTAAGAATCCTCAAACTGGGATTAAAAGGAGGAACAGAGGATGATAATGAGTAAAGGGAAGTTAAGAATCCTTTACTATAGACCAGAGGGAAACTACCTGAACTAAGGAGCAATTAAGAATTCCTTAACTTAGATAATTTAGCAGAAAACATAAAAAATGCATAATAGTTAAAACAGAGTGCAGTGAAGCAAGTTCTGAGATATCATTCCATATTATAGCATTTAGATTTCAGATACATTTAAGATTATGGAAAAACTTTTAAAGAAAAGTGACAACACAAAAGAAGATACTTGTCTGTATTTTGCACTACACATGAATCCAGTGAAATGTCTTTGCTTTATTCATTAATCCAGCTTGCTGGTCCCAACAGTGATACAATATCTTACAGTCTTTGATCAAGAAAACTATAGAAATGTCTAAGAATCCACCCTACATACTTCAAATTGTGAAGTATTTATACAAAAAATTATTACAAAATATCTCAAAACAACTTGAGATTTAATCTAGGAAATACAAATATATTCTTGCAAGAAGATAGAGACAGCTAATGAAATTTTTCATGCTGTCCCTTTTATTATGGTTGTGCTGGTCTTTATTTTTGAATTTGTAGCCCTTTCTACTGCCTTGAAGTTGTGGAGTTTCACGCTAGAGTCTTCTTTACTTTCGTCTTTCAACTGATACTCTTTGGCCTTGATACTCTTTGATCCTGTTGTGCTTTTTTTACCTGTTTCACCTAGCTGTTTTGTTTTTACTGTGTAGTAAATTTATCCTAGTAAATCTGTCATTGTCTCCCAGCATTCGGCATCTGGTAATTTCACATTCACCATTCTCTTGTAGATTTCATCAGCTTCAGTATACTTGGCAAAATTGGGCTTGGTGAGGAACAAGTGTTTTGCCTCATGCTCAAGGAAAAACAAGTTCTCAAATGTGTCATATAACACTTTGCCTGTGGGCAGGGCTTTTATGGATGAAGAACTGACTTGTTCCTTAGCCAATTTTCTGAGTTTATCACCATAGTCCAATTGTGTCATGAGTTTATCATTAATAACCATAGGACTGGGCAGACCTTTCTCCCTTAAAATCTGGAATTTAGCCATGAACCTATCAATAGCTACCTACATATTGTGGAACTTTTCTTCCAAATTAAGCTTAAGATTCCTTTTGGAAAGCACCTTCCTTATTTCTAAAATGGTAGCAGTCCTATCTTCTATATTTAGCTCCTGGAGCTCATATCTATTCTTGTTGTTCAGGAAGTGGATGAGTCTATTTGCATCCTCTGGCTTATCTCCCAACTCCTCCTTCAGTTTCTGGATAGCTTCTATAGCTACCTTTACCAACTCTGTTTGTTCAAAAATAACTTGGATTGATGGCCAAATATCATTGACAGAGTCAATGATATTGGCCCACAGCATTTCCTTGGTTTGTCCAAGTGGTTTCTCCAGTGTTCAATCCTTTTCTAGGATTTTGATTCTCTGGGCCCTTTGTGCTTCTTCTTTCTACTTTAGTTGGGCAAGTTTACAATCTGTTTCCAAACTTGCAACCTTTTCTCTTAACCCGTTCATTTCAGTAGCCTGGATAGACATATCTTCCATGGATTTGACTAGTTTTGCTACTTTCTCTCCTGATGCACCTGCTGCTGATGTAGACTCTGTTGTTGTTGGCAAGGCTATTACAAGTGGAGCTGTAGGTGCCAAAGGTGCTGCTAGTGTGGATGGAACTGCTGTGGAGACTATGGGGATAACATTTGTTGAAGAAGTGGCCCAATATGCCTGTTTTAATTGGATCAAAGCATCCAATTCCTTTTCAGTCTCTTTTAGTTGATCATTTAGCTTCAGGACCAAGTCCATCAACTCCTCATGTCTGGTTTGATTCTCTATGACTTCTAGAGTTTGAGGATGTTGTAGTTGGGGTATTTTCAATTGCCTCTTAAGTGCAGCAATATCATCATTTTTCTTCTTAATAAGCTGCTATGTAGCTTTTATATCCTTGGGATCGTGTCCCGATTCAATCACTAAGTCCTCTAAGGACTTGATCTTGTATCCTTGGCCTGTGAGGAGGCCTTCTCTAACTGGAATTGTGCTGATATGTTGTTCAAAGAGTTATGTTGCTGATGGGCAACTATGGATTTACCTGTCAGGGTGGAGTATATCATCTCTCTAGCCTGTTTGTGTATTTCAATCTGGTTTATGGGATGAATATCCCTTGCCAACACTTTAAAATCTACCCCTTTGAAATCTGATGTTGTCTTTCGCTGCTGGGTTGTAGGCTTAACAAAGGTCATTTTTGGCTTTCCCTCTTTAATGTCAAAGGCTAACATTAGCCTTGTTTGATTAGTGGGAGTTAGCTTCAGGTATTGTGCATATGTTTGGGCCTTAAGCCTCTCATTTCTAGATTTGATTTCTTTACATCTCTCCTTGATATCTTGGTATTTGTCAGCAAGCATTCTGAAGGAAGACACTTCAACACTGAGCTGCCTTTCCAACATCTGAGTTTGTGATGTGGAAGGCTCTTGCATGCCTCCAGATGGAGTGGCAGGCCTACTTCTTTCTACTCCTGTATTTGTGACCTCAGCTAAGTCTTCAGTATATTCTTGCTCAGAGGCTAGATTTAGCCTTTGCCTCTTGTTTGATTCCTGCTGCAAATTAGAGGTGGCCATTCCTGAAGTGGAAGCCCCTTCTTTGTTTCTTTTTGGGATCTTCTCCTCATTTTGAGGAGTTTGCATGACTGGAGGGGTACTCATGGTTCTTTCTGGTTCTTCTGGTACCTGCAGAAAAGAGTTGTCATCAAGCTGCTTTTCTAAATCAATTAGAGCATTCTCTATGTCTACTCTGGTGCTGTCTTGGTCTACTAGGGTACCCTCCACCCATTCTGTCTAATTTGCATATGCTTCTATTTCAGGTATGGGATGGTGAATGAAAGGTCCTAGCTTGACCTTTTGTCTCTTCTTTGTGATGAATGCCAAAGGATCATATCTCCAGACAAAACTCCTTTGGAACTTCATTCTTTGCAGAATTAAATCTACTTCTTTTCCTACCTCCCTAGAGTTGCATATGAAGGGGCCTAGTTGGTCTTTTATTTTGAAATTGGCCTTCTTGTTGGAATTGACGAAGTTTACTTCATCTGCATTGATGATTTGTCTATAGTATTCTAATGCAAACAACTTCATTGGGAGGTACCTTGGTAGCTTGTATGGTGCCAGCACGCAACCATATATATTCTGATTTCTATGTGGTTCTGGTAAAGGTACTAGTCACCCACTTTGGTTTGTTTAGACAATTGAAGGACTCTCTTTATTTCTGGACTGATTCTAGGAGGAGGGCTTCCAGTCAACATTGTCATGACTGGGTGTACAAATAAATCAACAAAATCAGAATAAGAGTATGGAGACTGAGATTGGTGGATCAATGGGGTCCAAAAAATGACTGACCTAGGCTAACCTTTGGTGTCCAACTTGTGAAGGGTGAATGGGAACTTATCATGTTGGTAATATAAGAATGTATTGTATAAAACTAAGGAGTACTTAAAAACCATTTCATTGTTCATTCTAAGGAATTACTCATTCATCCTATTAGCTATAAATTGGGCATAGTGATAAATGACAACAGGAGGCTGCCCTGGAGGATATATGGACATGAAGGCAAGGATTAACTCATCAATGTATTCACTAGTGGTGTACCCTAAAATGTAGGATATCATGGCTACAATATTCTGGCCCCATGGGGAAAAAATAACAGCTACATATGGGGGGGAGTCCTTAGGAATGTGTCTCTCTTCTCTAATGAAGGTCTGGAATAGTTGGGCCAATTTTGCAGAGGTAAGTTTGGGATACAGGTCCAACAAGTCTCCAATTGAGAGTGGGGTTAGGCTTTGTCCTGGTTGGAGCTATAAAATTTCATTAATAGACTCAGCAGTGATGGTGAAAAGGACCTTCTGGTTATGAGACATGACAGTTCTGTGACTGGGGACATAGAAAGCATAGCACATATGAACAATTTTAGGAAAAATGTGGACTTGGAGGAACTGGTACTTGGGGAAAATTTGACTCCCAAAGGCCAATTTCATCAGCATGGTTCAGGAACTTGTCCCTCCCAATGAGGTTCATATGGTACTGGTATGGACTGATGAATGAGCTGGATTATTTGCATCGTCTGTGGAGCAATGGAGGAGGTTTGTGAGAAATTTGGCTGTTTGCAGGGGTCGCAATGACTTTCTGAGTTCTCAAAGGAAAATGCGCAAAAAGAGTGAAAAGAGGGGTAATTAGGCTTTTATAGGAAAAATAATTAAATTTGGCAGGTTTCACTAATTGATGAATAGTGACGGTTTTCGGTTGGAAGGGGGGAGTGGTTTGGGAGGTCCATTGCACCGCTTTTGTGGTGTGGGCGGTAATCGGGGAGGGGTCGCCTGATTCCATTCAGTGTTTGCCACATAGGGGAAAACCGCCTTATCAGGCCGGTAAAGGGCAGATGTCGGGCTGGACCGATATGCTTGTGGGGCATTAGATGTGGAGGGGGGACGATCAATGGTGATATGGAGATGGGAGTTGCACGGGGGTGAATGATGGGATTTAATGGGGGGCCTGGGGATTTAATTGTGGTGGTTTCGGGATTAGTTTAAGGACTAATCCAGGTTTAGAGGATCGGGCTAGACTGTAATGAGGGATTAGGGACTGAGGGCGGGGTTTTAATGTTTTTTGCGGGATAAGGGGTAGTAACATAGTTTATAGATAAACTAAGGGGTGGGGTTATTTTATATAAGGGAGTTAAATATATACGAGGTAGTGGGTTTTTTCGAGATTTTTATATATTTAATTAAAAAGTTAATATGAAGTGAAATGAGCAGAAGGGGTATTGCACTTAGGTGTATGAAATGTTATGCACGTTCCATATACTTAGTACTTGGGATAAATGTATTTGGTGGGTTTTTTACATGAAATATGTTTATAAAGGGGTTTTCCTAGGCAAAATAACTTAACCTTAGGAAAAGGGGTTTTGTGAGGGGGATGAATGAATTATGATGAAATTTAACACCTTTCCTTCTTAAGTAATTAAGCTGAGGGTCCGGTCCCACCAGAAGTCAGAGAAATGCTTTGAGCCTTTTTGACTTAAAAACTATAGGTATCAATATTTTTATTATGGAAGGGAAGTTAGTGAGTGTCATGGGGGTTAAAATGAATGAGGGGATGTTAAGTGAACCAAATTGTGAACCATTGTTTTTGTTTTGTTTATCACTTATGCATATTTAAATGATGCATTTGGAACAATGACATAAGTGATTTTTGTATTAATTACATGACATTTCTGCAACCTTTCTACTTTTTACCCACTTACTCATCCTACCATTTTTTCTTCACTTTATTTTGGTGCATTTAGGCTAGCAAACCCTTATCAATTTTTTTCTTTTCTTTACAAAATAAAATATATAATTCTAACCTTATATCATCCAAGGGCTCTAACCTTATTCAATCTACCTATCTAATGATCTGCTAAGGTTACACTGTTTGGTCAGATTTATTCACTACCTATGAACATAAAATTCAAAGCATGAACTAGCCCAGTTTAAACATTTTGACTATCATGGATTGTGGCATAAGTAACAAGCTGCACATAATCATTTATTATGCATAAAAGGTAAATAGTAGTGGCATTTTTACTTGCACACTTTCATGGTCTCTTTTTGTCTTTTGGGGTTCATATATTTCATTTGTTTGACCTATTTTCATTCTTTTTGTCCTTTGATTATTCTTTTAGGACATACCCTCTTTACATTTTTTAATTTTTAATATGGAAAACATTTGCAGAAAGCAAAGGTATGTACAATATTACAAGGCTTAACCTTATTCATTCAAAATTATGACTCCTATTGGTATAGGAACCTAACAAATACTATGGAGTTACTTGAGGGTTATCAACGTGGTTATCTTTTCTTTCACTTTCAGGCTCACTCAAAAGAGGACTATACTCAGTATCTACAAAGGTATTCATATCTTGTCTACGAGCTCTCTTTATGGTACCTATTCTATATCTTTTTCCACTTCGTGTTGTTCCAACCTCTTGCTCAAATTTATTTTCTTTTCTTCCAAACATAAGTAAACTAGTGTTGAAGGAAATGTAACTAGGTTCGGTCTTCATAAATGTACTTTTGATACTTGTACTTATTTAAAAAAAGAAATATTATTTTTGTAATATATGTCGATGAGTTTCTTGCTCATTGAAATAGGTCTAACACTAGTTAAAGTGCTATAGTTGAGTCAAATAGTCAAAAGAAAAGGTTGAATACCTTAAGGGAATGTTACACCTTGTATGTGTATGTATTATGGTCAATAGAATACCTCCAAGCAAAGTCACAAGTCTCCTCCAAGCAACGACATCCTAAAAGGAAGAAATCTGAAGCATAAAAGTAAATTCGACCTCAAGTCATCTAGTCAGCCTAAAAGAAGGAGAAGACACCTATATATAAGGGTCATTACACCTCTCCAAGATAATGCAACTCATCTCTGAAATCAATGAGTAAGGGAAGATGAGAAAGGAGATAAATAATACGAGTTTAAGGAACCTCTAATGCAACGAAGAATGAGAAGACAAGACCAAAGGTTAGAGGGTTGTTCTAAGGGTCAAACATAACCACAAGTGTGAAGGAAGGAGGCCTCTCTGCGGGAATAACAACAGCAGTACATCAGTCCAATACTTATCATTGTTTGGGCTAGAAATTAATGTCTATAAGGCTTCCCTCTAAGATCGAAGAAGAAACCCTCACAAACGAAGGAAGAATGAATAAAGATGAGCAGAAGAGGACCATTTCTAGGGATAGAAAGAGTCACACGTGCAGAAAAGAAGAGGACAAGTATGCAGCTGGTAAACAATCTATGACATATCATTGTTTGGGTGAGAAATCAAGTCTACAAGGAATCCAAAGCCTAGTGAAGGAGCCTATATCTCTAGCGAAGGTGGAAGGATCCTAATTCACTAAGGGTATCTTCCACACATAAGAAAGCTAGGGTAGTGAAACAACAGTACAGTCATACACCCATACATCAAGAAGGATCTCACTTAAGAAGTCTACTTGAGCAAGGGAGAAAATAGGAAAACCTCATCTAGAAGGCTCACTCAAGGAAGGTCTATCTCTAAACAAGAATCAAAGGAGGAGGATGAAGTGTCAGGGAAAGAAGTGCCAGAAGGAGGAAGCCTATGTGCCGGGAAATAAAGTGCAGAAAGGAGAAAGGGCTTGACTTGTGCTTGGAGGATATTCTTGTCACAGGTCTAGGGTTTGGCATTGATCAATAGAAGCTTCAATAAGAGAAATTCACTAAAGGGTTTTCCTCTCAAGAGAAGAGAAGTCTTGGCCCTGGAAGAGAGGCAACATATTATGTTCTTGTTTTTATGTTTTGGTAGCAGTTTGATGAAGTACACACATATGCACTAATAATAATAAGAAGAAGAATAAGATAATAAGGAAAAGTAAAAATACTCCACAAATTGTTATTAAGTAACAAAGACTCACACTACACTACTTTGCCCTAGATTCTTCATCATGGTATTAGAGTTAAGGTGACACATCAAGAAAAGGGAAACTCAAGAACACTCATTAAGGAGAAGCGTTTACAAAGTTGAAGCATCAAGCCTAGAAGTATTAATCACTTCAAGGAAAATAATGGTCTACAATCCACCATTCATCAAGGAGGTCTACATATCAAGAAGAAGAGCCTTACATAAAGGAACCTACAAAGAAGAGAATATTGAAGCAAGACTTACATCAAGGTACAAGTCATCAAGTAAATCCCATCATCAAGAAAGTCCACTCAGAGAAGGCAACGTGAAGAACATCAAAATCCAAGGGAGGCAAGCCATAAAGTATTCAAGGAGGAAGTAAATCCATTACATCTCAAAATCTATCAAGTCAATACATGTCCCTTTCTAAATATACATCAATGTCTTTTTGTAAGGAAAAAAATAAATTGGTAGGTACCAATAAATTTCTTCCATGGAAGAAGAGGATTGACCTACTTATAAATGAGAATAAACTCCTAGAGCATGTCAAAGGGAATATCACTATCCCTGCTAAGGAGAAAACTCAAGCCTTAGTCAAATACAATAAGGACGAGACAAGAGCTCAAAGGATTTTGATATAATCAATCAAAGGCTCTCTCATTCCTTATGTCTCCAAGTTTGAGACATTAAAATAAATTTATGGTAAGCTAGTAGAGATATTCTCGGTATCCACAACTAGAGAAGTAATATTTCTGAGGAATGAATTGTACAAGATGAAGATAATAAAGGAAGGAATAAATCCCTACTTCATGAGAATATCTGAAATGAGAGATCAACTTCAAGAGCTTGGGGAAGTCATGTCTGACAAATATATGACAACTATAGTACTCAATTATCTACCTCAGGATTGGGGCAACTTCACATCAAGCATATATGCCAATAAGGAAGCAACCACTCTCAATGAAATGTGGTCTCTATGCAGGATAGAGGAAACCAAACTCAAATCAAAAGAAGGCGTGGGATCAAAGGAGCAAGCATTTTCTACCATGGCCAAGAGAAAGGGAAAATTTGGCAAATTTGGTCCACAAAGAACAAACAACAAAGACATGTCCAACATCCAATGTTTTGGATGCCAAGAATATGGACACTACAAAAGGAATTGTCCTAAGCTTAAGAAGGACAAAAACAACAAAATAAAGAGGGAAGAAGCTCACATAACTCAAGAGGTGAAAGAAGAAGGGAAGAAGAAAAAGAAGGAAGATCCTCTAGATCTCTACTATGACTAGGTCAAATTCTATACGTCAAGTTTTCTTTCAAATTTTGAGTAGTATAGGAGAATGTAGGAATAGAATAAAATTGCATGGCTAGAAACATCCTCTAGAATATAGAAGCATGATGTAAATAGAGTTCTATATACTTATGAAGATGTAGCATTTATAATAAGAATAAAAATGCATGGGTAGAAGTATCTTCTAGAATATAGGATCATGACAAGATATAGCTCAAGATATTCATGTAGAAGAAGCATACCTAGTAGAGGACCTCATCCACGATGAAAGAAAAATTGATCATGATTAAGAATCTTAGAAGACCTCCATCATCAAAAGAAAAGGAAACATTTGCAAGATAATGGCCTTTAATATCCTATGATGGAATATTCAAAAGAAGGTTCATGAACCAAAGAAGATGTCTCATTGGGAAACCCATTCATGGGATTTAAGAAAATGATGATATGCAGGCAGGCTAAGATGAAGTAAGAAGGGCCACACCAAGAATCTTAGATGATCAAAGGAGAATCAAGATGAGGTATGTATGCACCAAAGTTAAGTCATGTTATTATTTGTATATTATTGAGTCATGGGAATAGTTATATAACATGGTCAAGTATGAAAGAATCTCTTTCACCAAGAACATACTCAAAGGCATGTACTACAATGCAATGAAGGTCAAACAAAATAATATGCTCACATAAGTAGTATAATATTGCTGACTATGAAACAAGAAGAAATGATGACTAGTCCAGGAAGAAAGCAATGAAAAAATTCTCTCACAAGAAGCATAACGTGGTTGACCTATCTATCTAAGAAGAAGAAAATGAAGAAAGAGATCAAGCATGTGAAAAATATCATGATCATCAAGAATCACTATCTGGCAAGATAATTTGAAGATATATCCTAAAAGAAGGCAAGATAAATCTGAAAAAGGAAGGACCCTTGACACCTATGAAAGCCTTAGAGACATAAAAGATGCAGATAACTGATTCTACTTTACAAAGATGTCGTTAGGAAGAATCCATCTAGAAAAAGAAAAAGCAATGTTGAAGCAATATCAGGATGAAGTCATAATGGGATACTAGGTCAAAACATGTAAACAATAAAGTATAACGAAGCATCCATGAGAAGAATATTTTGAAGCATGGACAAGATGACAAAGGAGTAGCCAAGATTACAAGAAAACCTGATGTATGACATGAAATCCACTTTCCACGAAGGATGCAATGACATGACAAACCAGGAAGGAAAGTGATCGATGGATGGTGCCCTACCTAGAAGAAGTTCGAACAAAGACTTCATGACATCAAGCAAGGAAGAAGAGCAAGCAGCTGAAGGACCCATGATGAAGAAGTTGCTGATGAATGAAAGAGTCCCTAGTTAAGAGGGAGATCTGACAAGTCCCTGATCAAAAGGGAATTTTGGATCACCCCTGATTACAAAGGAGTGACAATTATGTTTTTCCATTTCATGGGTCATGCACTAGACCAAGACTAACAACCGTAAGTCTAGATGAAGGCCATGAATGGAAATGTAGACACAAGATAGACACAACATTATTCTCTTCACTTGGGAAGAAAGAATGGGAGGATTGGGTAATCATCTGACATCCGATACTCTTTGAGGATGTGTAGGGAATCTAAGACAAGAGTAGGCAAGAGGACTTATATTCTTTGAGGGCTGGGAAACCAAGATAAGAATATTCCAGAAGGTCATACTCAGTGAACACTTGGGTGGGTGTGTACCTTGAGAGACAATTATGAAGGTGTCCATAAATCATTGGTATCTCCAGCATTGTAGCTCATGATATCATGAAGAGATGGAGTTGTTAGTCAAGACATTGCACTATGACAATGCTGATGGATATGAAACTATAATAGATGGATTGCAAATCTGATTTCTCTTATGTGAATTCTTCAAATTTTGATAATAGCCAAACACCTTGTAATGTTGTATGAATACCTTCGTAGTTAAGAGGGAGTGTTGAAGGAAATGTAACTAGGTTTGGTCTTCATAAATGTACTTTTGATACTTGTACTTATTCAAGAAAAGAAATATTATTTTTATAATATATGTCAATGAGTTTCTTGCTCATTGAAATAGGTCTAGCACTAGTTAAAGTGTTATAAGTGAGTCAAATAGTAAAAAAAAAATGTTGCAGACCTTAAGGGCATGTTACACCCTGTATGTGTATGTATTATGGTGAACAAAATACCTCCAAGAAAAGTCACAAGCCTCCTCCAAGAAACGACATCCTAAAAGGAAGAAAGTTGAAGAATAAAATTCAAGTCGGCCTCAAGTCATCTAGTTGGGCTAAAAGAAGGACCAGACACCTATATATAAGGGTCATTACACCTCTCCAAGATACACAACTCATCTCTGAAATCAACGAGTAAGGGAAGTTGAGAAAGGAATTAAAGAAGACGCGTTTAAGGAGCCTCTAGTGCAACGAAGAAGGAGAAGACAAGACCAAAGGTTAGAGGGTTGTTCTAAGGGCCAAACACAGCCACACGTACGAAGGAAGGAGGCCTCTCTGTGGTCATAACAATAGTAGTACATTAGTCCAATACTTATCAGTATTTGGGCTAGAAATTAAGGTCTATAAGGCCTCCCTCTAAGAGCGAAGAAGAAACCCTCACAAATGAAGGAAGAAGGAATAAGGCCAAGGAGAAGAGGATTTTTTTACGGCTAGAAATAGTCACACATATAGAAATTAAGAGGACAAGTTTGCAGCTGGTAAACAGTCCATGGCATATCATTGTTTGGGTGAGAAATCAAGTTTACAAGGACTCCCAAGCCTAGCGAAGGAGCCTATCTCTCTAGCGAAGGTGGAAGGACCCTAATTCACTAAGGGTACCTTCCACACATAAGAAAACGAGGGAAGCGAAACAACAATACAATAATACACCCATACATCAAGAAGGATCTCAATTAAGAAGTCTTCTTGAGAAAGGGATATAAGAGGAACACCTCATATAGAAGGCTCACTCAAGGAAGGTCTATCTCTAGACAATAATCAAAGGAGGAGGATGAAGTGCTAGGGAATGAAGTGCTGGATGGAGGAAGCCTATGTGCCGGGGAACAAAGTGCAGAAAGGAGAAAGGGCTTGACTTGTGCTTGGAGGATATTCTTGTCATGGGTCTAGGGTTTGGAATTATTCAATAGAAGCTTCAATAAGAGCAATTCACTAAAGGGTTTTCCTCTCAAGAGAAGAGAGGTTTTGGCCCTAACAGAGAGCCAACATCTTGTGTTCTTGTTTTTATAATTTGGTAGCAGTTTGATGAAGTACACACATATGCACTAATAATAATAAGAAGAAGAATAATATAGTAAGGAAAAGTAAAAATACTCCACAAATTTTTATCAAATAATGAAGAATCACACTACACTACTTTTCCCTAGATTCTTCAACAACTAGCAATCTAGTTGCATCCATAAAACTCCTTTTTCACAGAGAAGCATCTTAATCCAGAGTTTCAAAGATTTCAAATACTTACCTCGCAGTCCTTTGAAGAATCATTGTTTTGCTTCGCTGTAGGAAATAGTATAGTCTACAACATACTCAGTAATAAATCTTCCCAAGATGATATCAATCATGAAATGAATAACCCTTGAAATCCTGTTGTCAATGCTCTTGAGTCACAGTATCAATTCAGGAGTCCACGTCATAGGTTCTCCACCTTTAAAACAGGTCTTTCTTTCAGTCAACCTTGATATCCATTCATACAATTCAACAGGAAATGATGCAAAGAAAATTTCGTATTGATATGTGAAAATATATTTCTATAACCAATCTTTAGACTTCAAACGAGGGTTTCTGTTCTCTTGACCTGCAAATTCTCACTCCTTTGATTCTAACCAATCATGAATTTCCTTCTTCAACGGATGCCACATAAACATATCACTCAAACAGATCCTGGTCCCTACAATGAAACCATTTGTTGGTTTAAATTAGGCTAACCGAGGTTCGATTTATACTACGCACGAACAGAACCCTTAATCACCAGCCCTTTCGGCAACAACCTGCAAGCAGATTGCAATCTCACTCGAAGTGACTATGGGAGGATGCAGAACCAAGTTTCTACAACCTTGAGGGATGATGTGATGTGGTATTTTTATGTTATTTTATCCTTAACATACATAGATTACTTCGCCACATTCATTTAATAACATAAACATATCATATAAACTCATAATCATTACTGCACTGTAATAAAATGCAACTGTAATAAAACTTCTATGCTACAACAGATAATGAGAAAAGATATACATGAAGGCACAAATTTTACCATGGTTCATCCCAGTGTGGGGCTACGTTTGCAAGAACTATTGCTTATAATAATGAATCTTGTACAACAAACTGTTCTTGACCTGCGCACTAAGCTGTAGGTCATCTGCGCACTCAGTTACAAAGCCTTTTCTTCGCCACAAGCTACAAATCACAATAATTCTACCCTAAACAAAGATTTAGACCATAAATATAATTCTTCTTCATATTATTGATCCCTATATATACTATTACATTGAGGGATATATCATCAAAATAACATGGTCCATATACCATGGACTCCCCTAATACAAGCTACTATGGTCCGAAAACCATTGATCTTTTACAACATTACATTATTTTTACAAAAAGGAGGGGCTTTAGCCTACCCCAAAGCCCATATGCTGCGTGGTATATCTACTGTGCGGTCCACTTGGCACTCCGCTGCTCCACTACACGGTTCACTTCGTGCTCCGATGCATTCTTTACTTTGTACCCTGCTCCACAAAATGCGGAGTCTTCACCAAAAACTAGGCCAAGTTGGGTTGCACCCAACATGATCTATTGGGAAAGTACAATAAATCCCTTCTTGTGGATAATGACCTGTTTGATTCCACCCTATTCCCTATGCTCCAGACTGATGTTTTTATGGAGCCCAATACCCATCCCAATGCTCGTTCCACCATGAAAGTTAGAACTATTTTCCATCAATTAAAGTGGTCCACCCTTCTCCTTCTACGAGACTTGCCTGTGTTTGGCACCACTAGTGAGATAATGCGTTGTACAAAGTTATTGATTAACCAGCTTCATGGGTGTTCTCTTTGGTTAGACCGTGAATAACCCATCCATGCAACTGATATCCACAACATCACTGCATTGTCTTCCTATGGTGCTGATGTTAAGTCGACCTTTTAGAAAATAACTAAGCTTGGGAAGAAAATAGTTGAAAACAACTTGTATAAGAAGTATGGTACCACTCAGAAAGGCCGGGGAGAAGTTCTATATATTATAGACAACATGTCAGTATGGGTTGCTTCTACAGTTGTCACCACTAATCTCATGCGCCCCTATACCAGAGGAGAATGAACATTGGATGCCATTTATGTTGTTGAAACTTGTGTTCGGGGCGATCAACTCAATTGGTCTAGTTATATTCTTTAGCAATTGTTTGAAGCTGCTATTGATGTCTATGCTCAGTCCACTTTTTTTTTTTTTAGATTCCTTCTTATTCCACTTGCCATGTCCAAATGGTGTCCTCCAGAGGGCCGTGACCTTGTTACAATTTCTGAAGATGGGCCCCATGCTAATATGTATGCATCTTGGCCCAACACTAAAGATACTGTAAATATAGAGTTTAACGACCTTGCCTTTGGTTAATGGTACAATAATATGGTCGCTATGTCAAATGCTATTTCACAGGTGTTTCTTCCTTTATTGGAACAATACTTTCCTCTAGTTTGGTTTGGTATCTCTCATAGTTCCTCCTATCTTCGATCAATGCATGTGTCCTCTGCCACTTTCTCTATGCATCCATTTCCATTTTATATCAGCGAGAATGATTTCCATACTGAAGTTGGCACTTGGCCAGGGGTTATTGCATGGCAACAAGATGGAAAAATTTCTATAATTTTGATGCAATGAAACCTACTTGAGGAGGGCCCTTCAACTTCACACAAGCATTCTGAGGAAGTACTCGAGGGTCTGCAACCCATTTTAAAGAAAGCTAAGGAGTGCATGAGCTTGACTTATGCTGCTTGGTCTAAGGTCGGTTCATATGTGCAACAAAATCTTTAGGTACATCCATTCACTCCTATGTCCACTGAACCACCTGTTATTGCATCTACCATTCCACACACTATTGTTTTTACTCCCTTGTCACATTGCCAAGTTCATAGCACTACCTATACCTCTACTTTCATTGACCTTGATGCTGAACTATTAGTCACAGATTCTACAATGCCCATTCATGAAGAATCGCCCCCATCCCTGCATACATCCTCCGAAGAGACACCTCATTCATCTGCATCTACTTTATCTAACCACCTTGATACATGTCACCCCTGATGACCCCGCAAAGATGGAAATTGACTTTGCCATCGTTATTTCCACTCATATGCCTACTACTATTACTTCCCCACCATTGACTGTTCCGTCTCATGTTGCCACTCCATCTCATCCATCATCATCCACTCCTATACTCAATTATGCATAACAACTACAAGTTGCCGAATTGTTGAAAGATCATAAGCAGTGTCACCAAGTGATTTCTCTTACTGCGCAACAACATGACCTCATTGCCTCTATTCTAGCCCCTATTTTTCATCGAATTGTGCAGAACCAAAGGGCTGATATTCAAAGGGAAACTTCACTGCAATATTGATCAGAGTGGTCAATTGCTAGTGGCCATCCATTGCAATCCAAACTCCTCCCAGACGATATAGTTGTGGTCGACACTCACAGTGCCTGATCTTCCCCTCATCTAGTTCAATTTATTCGTGATTTTGTTTCTCGATTGGAGCACCATTTGGTTTAGACAAAGACTAGGTGCACTGATATTCAAGTCACCTGTGACGAACAACAACATCAGTTAAATTCCGCCTCATTAGTACAAATTCAATGAAATTGTGAGGAAAGATTAGAGACCCAGCTTAGTGTGTTTCATTCTCAATTGCAGTCTCTATGGCCTACTCCTACTCCATATGTCACTGAACAACCTGAATATTTTCCGCATGCTCCTCTGCCGAATGTTTTACTATGATTGAAGTGACATGTCAACAACATGTTTCCAAACATACAAAGCTCCAGGACACTGTCACTAATTTGCAACAGTTTTCATCCGATCCTTCCGCCATATATTGCACCCAACTTACTAAGAAACTGTCGATTGCCACTTCTCTTCATGCTACTCTACCCCAAGTCATGCAAGAATCTCAACACATGTTTTTCCAAATCTTAGATATCGGTTGCATTGTCACAAAGAAGAATTCCACCATTGATCTCTTGCGCGAGAATGTTCAAAATTTATATTAGCAAGCATTGATGACTTCTGATCTGGAAACCAACAAGTATCTTCTCAACCAAGCAAATGTACTCGATTCCCAAATTCATTAATTGGAATATGAAACCCAAGTCACTAAGCGCGTTCTCTAAGACCTTCGACCAAAAGCTCAAAATCATTTTATGACCTTGAGTACATTATCCACAATTTCTGATCAACAAATTTAGGAATTGGTTGAGTCATAGCTCAATGACCTTAGTGAGAAAACAGTTACCGCTTTCTCATCCAAGGTTTCCGCATTCATGAATTTCAAGGAGTCCGCGTTTCAGACTATTCCAGAGTTGGGTCCTTCATTTGAAGGTACCACAACTAAAGCTAATGGAAACCAACCTGTAATGGATTCAAAAGAAACAATAGTACATTGACTCGAGGGCGAGTCAATAGTATGTGGTCAGATCATTTTGGGTCCTTTGTTTTTTTTGAAGGAATAATAATTGCGAAGGAAATTTTGGATGAAACTGCCAAAAATAGAGCATGAGAAAACTAAAATGGCAGTAAGATGGTTTGGAACTCGCACAACGAAAAATAAGGGAGCATGCTGAAGAACTAGGAGTTGATTTTGACACAGTCAACAAAAAGCTAAGGTAACAGCCATAAGTATTGAAAAATCATGGATCAAGTGAGTGAGATATTAGATCAAGCGAATGTCGCTATAAAAGAATATAGAAGACAACAAGAAACAAGTTTGGACAATGCTGCAAAGTTCAAATCGAGCCAAGAGAATAGACAGTGCCTAGTGTCGAGAGTTATTCAGTTTATGAGATCTAGGCTTGTAATGTTTTATTTATGCATTATCTGTGGATTTTGATTATATGTGCAAGTTTGTAACTACCAAAAGCTGTAATGATGACGATGTAATGATTTTTTGCTCCACTGATTAATGATATGAGGATGGGAATTCTGATATGTACCTATGTAATTTATGGGCCCCTTTTAAAATTTTCTACATATGTTTAATTCCCATTGAATGTATAAATCAAATGGTTGAGAATGAATGCTATAGTAGTTGCACAAGTCACATAATTAATTAAATCTAAGTACCCTATATCCATTCATGGTTCTGGCTCGCCTCGGGTGAGACTCTTCTTCTTTCTTAAGGAGTGAAAATGTTGGCGAAGTGCTATACTACGTGGGATTTTTGTTGGCACCCTCAGTCGAACCCTGGGTCAATTTTAAATTTATTTTTTCTGCCAACAACCTCCATATAACACTGTCATAAGAGAAAAATATACATCATTGTCATTGTCAAAGAACATTGCATACTTCACTGTCACTGTTGTAGAGGTTTTGCTATGCGAGGACAATACCATACAACTTAGGCATAAGGACATTTCCATAAGAACATTACCACGCATATCTATCATAAATACACTACCATATATTACTACCATACATCACAATTATAGAGACAAGGCCATACATCATTGTCATATCATCGTCATAGAGACAAGCCATACATCATTGTCATATTATCGTCATTGAGACAAGACATACATTATAGTGTCACTACCATATGCTAAAGTTCATGCCATGTCAAGGTCACTGCTATATCAAGGGGATTGTTATATACATCAAGGTCACTATCATGTAGATCACTATAATGCATCAAGGTCATTGCCATATACATCAAGGTCATTGTCATATACATCAAGGTCACTGTTACATACATCAAGATCATTTCTATATACAACAAGGTCATTTTTATATAGATCACTATCATGCATTGAATATATGACCAAGCATCACTAACACTAACACTAACACTGAAAATTAACTCAAACATTACTATCACAAAGGTACCAGTATCATGCCGCGTATCACTGTCAAGTATCTCAAGTTCCTTTGCTATTCATTATTGTCAAAAACACAAATATCATAGCTCAACCATCACTAGATTAGGCCACATAAATACTGTTCAAATAGGCCACAACATATCCCATAAAGGTTGCACCAAATTAGGCCTAGAAGGCCATACAAAAAATATCCCAAATGTACAGAATTAGGGTCATAAATATAGTCCTCATACCTCGCTAGAAAATTCCCCTTCATCATAGAGAAGGGACGCATATGATTAGGTCATTAGGCCACATATATAACCACAAAGAGAGAGCGCATATGAAATGATATTAGGCCAAAAGAATTAGTTGAAATAGGACACAAAGAATGCCAATATTAGGCCACAAAGAATGCCAATATTAGGCCTCAATAGATACTAATATTATCCGCAATAGGACCCTCCATTAGGCTATAGAAATTCAACAATTAGGGCCATAGGGATAGGTGGTTAGGCCACATAAGATGATTAGAAAAATACACATAAATAACCACATATGGATTCCACATAAGGCCAAGATCAATGTGTCAAATGGATTAGGATAGGCGCCTATATATAGTTGATCCTCCATGCGAAGGGTCATTTCCTTTAGGGTAGGCCGACTTGAGAGTTATGAGGCCAACATGAATTTAAAGGGAAACATAAATTCAAAAAATAACTTCTAACAATATTTGAATATGCTTTGATGATTACTTGTCTAAATAAATTTGTGTCACATTAAATAATAATGATAATTTTTCTTTAATCCCATTTCAATTCTTTCTTTGGTGTGAGATGGGCTTCTTTTGGAGTAGATGGGTTTCTCATGGGAAATTCATCCCATAGCTACTCCAAATTTCAATAACATGGTACATTATATCTCCATTGAAAAAAGGTAGCTGATTTATTTACAAAACCTCTTCCTAAGGGAAAGCTTGGGAATTTCCGAGACAAGATTGGGCTTGTGGATATCTCCTTCCTAGTTGAGAGGGAGTGAAGATGGACACTGTGTTCTCCATGTGTCATGTACAATGGCCAGTACTAACTACCGTAAGTGTAGTGCATGAACACGGGTAGGGAGAATGGAAGATTGGATAAGCATCAAGGATGAGGATTCTTGAGTCATGTATTGTGGTTGATAAGGATTAACATCCTAAGTTAGATACATGGACTTGGAAATGAATGGTCCAAAGGACAAAATTTTCCTTGGGATTAGGGAATGGTCCTATGAATAAATACCTTGGTGAACACCTAGGTAGGGTTTGTGCCTTGAGAGGTGGTGGTGTCCAAATTAATGCTATTAACACCAAAAAATCGTACACATGTTTGTATAATCTAGAAGATGCTAAAAGACATCCAACATAATGCACAAGTGAATATTTTCCAGTGGAAGACATCATGAATTTTAAAAATTTTAATTTCTCCTAAGGTCCAAAGTTTATAAAGTTAAAAAATTGAGGAATCCACGTATGTTTATTCAATATCCTCATACTGCGTGGAATTTTCTTTGAAAGACGCGTGGTCGAGAAAATGGATGATTCAACAAATCCGGGACCATTTCACACACTTGGAGGTGATTCCATGATAGGATCTTAGTCCGTGACAACCAAATTTGAGTCGCCCTGAAGATATACAGCCCTCAATGGAATCATGTTGTCATACTCATGAGTCATTTTCATGCATGAACCAAGAGATGGAATATGGATTAAAAAATTCTATATAAACAGGCCATGGGAGAACCAAAATATGAGACGATGTTATGCTGGCCAAATTGTTATCAAAGAAAACCAACATTCTGTTGTTGAAGCCAAAGAATGTAAGAGCACTAGCATGTTGGCCATATTTCTTCTAAACAATTCATCATCTTAGTGAGAGGAGAAGAGTCCACCATTGGAGAGCCTTCATACTTCTTTGAGAGAGAGGAGAAGCTTGCAAAGAGATTGAGGAAAAGAACCTCCTTGCTGAGGATTTTTGAGCACCATAGCTCAAAGAATTCTCTTCAAGTGTTTAAGATTCATCTATTGTATTCAACCTCTACTACCAGCAATCAATAAAGGGAGATTTTTCCATTATTTTTTTGACTTGTTTGCTCCATTGAGCATTGTTTTTGTACTTATCTCTTTGTTTTAGTTTATGTTTGTATATGCATTTGTTTCACTATTTACAATGATTTGTTTATCTAAGTCTATTCACTAACAAGACCAACTCTGTCTGTGATCCTTTGCAGGGAAAAATCAACTGCTAAGGGAGTGTGTTTTGGTACACCATTGCCACAAAAACACTACCACAAAAATGGAGACCATATTGTTGTCTTTTCTTTAATCTAAAGGTTGTGTTTACTAGACCTTCTCTCTACATAGTCGACCTACAAGGCGTTCAATACCTCTCTAGAATTTTTGCAGGACCTTGTGAACCTATGGTAGGTAGAGAAACTTGTTAATTTACAATTTTCTGTCGATTACACACCTTATTCTCTAACAGACGTGCACTCCACGAATTTTCCTTTGACAGATGCACTGCTACATCTGTGCACCGTGAAACCCATGCGATTTTCGAGAAAGAAAAAAACACATTGTAATTTCACATTTTTCAGGTGATTGACAACCTTTAGTGAATTTCCTTCACCTATGTAATTTTTTTATAGCTAGTTTGGAGTGCTTAATTTCTTTACTAATAATAATTAGTAGAGTAATTAGATTATCTTTTCTTTTTATTCACAATATTCACATAGCTTACTTAGTAAAGGAGTAAGTGGCCCATCATCCACAAATATTGTTATTAACCAAAGCATTCATTTTTTTTCTTTTTATGGGATTAGGAGAAAGCGTTATTATAGAAAGTAGGTAATCAATGCTTCCCCTGCGTCTCTTAGACGAACCTGGGCTTGCATATAAAAAAATTATTAAAGAGTTTGAATTTCCATCTCCTTGTTTTTGAAATTCACATAGTGTAATATGAAAAAGAGTAAGTGATCCATTATCCACATATCACTTCTTTTTCATGTAAGGAATAATTGAAATCTATTATAAGTAGGGGAATATTGGAACAGATCACCGAATATCCTATCTTCTCACACTTTACATGCTCACTTCATCACTTGCACACAATTACACACAACACAGTAAGCTTCTATAAAATTCGTATTAGAAGGCATCCAATTTTCAGAGCTTTTGATACTCAGTTTATTTTAGCTTACATATCACACCCTAAATAAAAGTAAGACCCTTAAAACAAACCATAATTTGAATCAACTAAATTCCCCACAGGGGCAAAAAAAAAAATTATAGTTCAGGTTAGGACCATTGGGGGTAGGCATCCCATAAGTCGCCATGGTCATTTACATCTTTGAAACATTGTTGTTGAATTTTTAGGGAGCTTAAAATCCTTCAATCATCCCACGGAAAAGATTACCTGAGCATGGGAGAGACCCGATTCAGAGGGGGTTTGGGCCAGGTCTAGTGCATGCGGTACTCTTTGTGGCTACCCAACAGTTGGCTTAGTGGGCCTTGACCTAGGTTCAATGTTAATTAGCCAAGAAAATCCATACACTACTGGCCCTTTTGGCATCAATCCGCGGAGTGTGGATTGAATTCTCACCCGAAGTAGTATGGGGGGATGCACGAACCAAGTTTCCGCACCCAGATATGGTAGTGATGTCGTTTTATACCCTAAACCTTACTTCATGAAGATTGATAAGCCTTTTAGTGTTTATCAATATACTTCTCTTATTCAGCTTCTTGAACTTCACGAAGGTCTGCGATCGTCCTTCGTGGACCCTAAACAGGTGATTTATCTACTTACGCACTTCTATAAATGTTCTTACCTCTGTATTTACCCCGATCGGCTTAAGTATCTGATAATTTCAACATGCATTAAGATATTCATCGCGTACACAAATATTATTACTTGTGTTCATATAACAAAGTAAAACATATATATTCATGCATCAATATAACATTAAATCATTAACCTAATGTTCTTCATAACATAATCACATGCATTCATAATAGAAGTAAATAGATCAACACATGTAATTCCAGAATAATCCTATTTATTAATGCTTCAGATCTTCTTTACATACTCTAACTATCCTGTGCACACAGCTGCAAGAGTTTGCGAACTTAGCTGCGGACATCTACCCTAAGCCTTTGCACACACAGTTGCAGAGCCTCTTTCCTACGCTAAGACTCTTCTCTCTTAGCTCTTACTGACCCATTACATCAACATCCAAGAATTATACTTAACTTCCTTAGACTCTTCTAAGACTTGCCTTTTTATAGATATCCTAAAGCTAACATGACTTACATAAAATAAGGGCAGAAACCCTTTATGACACTTTACATCTTCGCGCTCCGTGACCATAAAATGTGGAGACTTTACATTTTTACTCAAAACTTGGGCTTTCTGCCCCAAAACTTAGGCTTTTAACCCCAAAATTGACTCTAGGGGACCCATTCCCAACAACCCCCCAACACAAATATGGTGACTCACCCCCGAGTCACTCTGCTGGGGCGAAGATCTTGTTGTGGAGACCTCCCAACTCTACTTGCACCACTGCAACTTCAGTGGTACACTGTGTCACTCCCTGCTTAACTGGCTCCACCAATTGCTCTGTTGCTAGTCCTGTGCTATCTGCCTTGATTTTTTGCTGTGTTTCCTATAGGCTAGCTATTGGCTTGTATGGGCCTGATCTAGGTTTAGAGGTGATTTAGCCAAGAAAATCTTGGTACTATTGGCCCTTTCGGCAATAGTCCGTGGAGCGCGGACTGAGGTCTCACCCGAAGTAGTATGAGAGGGTGCTAGAACCAGGTTTCTGCACCCTGGGGATGTCTGATGAGCTTCTGGAGGTCCGCAGTTTGACCCTGTGCGCACTTGTTAGTCCCTCGCAACCTGTGATGCTGCTTCCACTCAGCCCTACTCGGGGTGCAACCCATATTATACCCAAGTTCCTCACTATTTAATTTGTTATTACCTGATTAATTAAATTATTTGTGTAATACTAGTGATTATTACAACATATTCAACAATCATATCAGTGCACGCGATAAATAAAATAGTATAAATGTAAAGAAGGAAATGCACAAGAAGATACCCAGAAATTGGAATAAGCTTCTCTTTATTATTCTTCAATCAAGATTATAGACTTTGACACCGCACTGTGCACTCAGCTGCAGGGGTTCGCACACTTAGCTGTAGACTCTACTAGGCCTCTGCGCACTCAACTACAAAGCCTATTCCTACTACTATGACCCAATACACTTAGACTCTTACTCTATGCTCGAACCATGCGTATTCATCCTAATTCTCTCATTCCTTCCTTTCTTTCTTTACAACTTAGAGCCTCACTCTATTTATACAATCCCATGGTCCGCGGACCATAGGTGGGCCAACATGACATTACATTACTTTACAATACTTAGGGCAGACAACCCTATGACTCAACCTATACTTCGCGCTCCACACCCGTAATTTGCGGAGTCTTATAATACATTTGACCAAAACTTGGGTTTTGAGCCCCAAAACATGTTGTGGGGGGATTCCATGCCCAACAAGCCCCCAACACAATCATCATGACTCATCCCGAGTCACTCTGTTAGTGCGGTGATCTTGGCATGGAGTCCCTTGAATCTAGTCCCGACGACCTAAATGTCAGCAACGCATTGAGCTGTTGCCTGTTGTACCTACTACATTCTTGCTTCTGAATCATCC
Organism: Pinus tabuliformis; assembly: GCA_031772625.1. Lineage (NCBI taxonomy): Eukaryota > Viridiplantae > Streptophyta > Pinopsida > Pinales > Pinaceae > Pinus > Pinus tabuliformis. The sequence continues at coordinate 685,117,960 of CM062809.1, forward strand.
GTGTCTGAATCGTGTCCTTACCCTGGTACCGACATCTGTTGTATGTGTTTATAGTCTCGCACCCTTGTCCGGCTCCTCGGGTTGCGAAGACTGTGCTTCGGCCGGTTAGTCAGAGAGCTGGCCCACCCATGTAGGGTTTCAAGCGACTGTCGTTTACTTTTCCTGGGAAGGGTTCTCCATTTAGTTTGACTAGCTAGACCGCGCCTCCGTCTATGACCTCTTTTACAACATATGGTCCTAGCCAGTGCCTTCTGAATTTTCCCGAAATTTTTTCAAACTTAATGTCATACAACAATACTAAGTCGTTTACCTTGAAGGTGTGCAACTTGATATGGCGGCTGTGCTAGGCCTTTTCGCGCTGCTTTTGTACCTACTGATGAAATCCAACCAAAATCCGTTCTTCCTTGAGTTCTTCTAATTGCGCGAGCTTTTCTTCTAGAACTTCACGGTTCGTCATGCCTATGAGCGATGCTATTCATAGACTAGGTACTATGTATTCCATCGACATGACAACTTCTGTGCCATAGACTAACCGGTAAGGTGTCTGTCCCGTCAATTTCTTGCATGTTGTCCTGTACACCCATAAGACGACAGGTATGCGCAGGTCCCAGTCATGTCGTTGTGTGTTACATACTTTGGTCAACGCAGTCTCCAATATTTTGTTGAATGCCTCTATTATCCCATTGGTTTGTGGGTGGTACAGTGTAATTTTCTGATAATACACTTGGAACTCTTCTATGAGCACACTGATGGTTTCATTAAGGAAATGTGTTCCATGATCTCTCATTAATATTTTTGGACAGCCAAATCGTGTCAACACGTGTTCGAATAAAAACTTCGGAGCCGTAGCGGCTGTGCAGTCCTTGATCAGTTGCGCTTCTGCCCATCGTGTCAGGTACTCCATTGCAGTGATGATGTAGCGTGCACCCATCTTTCCCTGAGGTTTGATCGGGCCCACAAAGTCTATTTCCCATTTTTCAAACGATTGCAGTGTCATTTGGGGATTTAGTGGCATCTCATCCCTTCGTGATGGTTTTCTAGTCCTTTGACATATATCGCAGGCCTTACAATGCACTTTCAAATCCTGGTGCAGGGTCGGCCACCATAACCCTGTGCGAAGAATCTTTTGTGTGGTCGCATGTCCTGCATAGTGTCCTGCTGCAGTTCCCCCATGTGCTTCCATGAGGATTTGACCTCGTTCAAATTCAGGTACGTATCTTCACAATATCTCATTGTTTCCCATCTTATAGAGGTGCCCCACGATGACAGAAAATTCCACCACATGCACCACCAATTCCTTCTTCTGTTGGACTGAGTATTCCTTTGGCGCAGTCCCTGTTGTTAGAAAATGGATTATATCTTCGAAGCATCCGTCTGCGACGAACATTGCAAAGAGCTGTGCATCAGGTAGTCCCTCCTCCCAATTTGTGGGTTCCTCGCCCGTCTCAATTCATGACAAGTGATCCGACCCTGGGTTTAGGCGTCCCGGCTTGACTATCACCTAAAAATCATATTCTTGGAATAGTAAGAGCCACCTGCATATGCGCCCCCCCAACACATGATTATTCACCAGGTATTTCAACGCGGAATGGTCAGTATACATCTTGAAATGTCCCCTGAGTAAATAGTGTCGGTATTTTTGGAGCACGTACACCATTGCCAACCCCTCACGCTCGGTGGTAGAGTAGTTCTTTTCTGCTTTGGACAATCTCTGACTTGCAAATGTGATCGGGTGGTCCACACCCTCCGTGCCCTCCTGTGTGAGTACGACTCCCAACGTGATACACGACGCATCAACATGTACACAAAATTCCACATCCCATTTTGGGAAGACTAGGATTGGAGCGGAGGCTAGTTTCCCCTTCAGGACATCCAAACTCTTCATGCAATCATCATTCCAACAATATGTAACATTTTTTTTTCAATATCTTTTCCATCGGCACGGTTATTTGGGCATAACTTTTGATGAACTTCCTATAGTATCCAGTGTGTCCCAAGGTAGCGTGCAGTTGTTTAACACTTTGCGGTGCTTCCAAATTTAGGATAACGACAATATTTTCAGGGTCCACCATCAGTGCTTGTTTGCAGACCACATGTCCCAAAAATTTTCCAAAGGGAACGAGGAATGTGCACTTCTTAAGGTTCAACGCAATCTGGTGTCGACGGCAAGTATCCAGCATCAAGCGTAAGCTCACTACATGGTGCTTAACTAACCAAAGACAGTCCAATCATCCAGATAAACCTCCAAGAACATGTGGATGTATTCTTTGAATGCGGCCACCACGATGCATGAAAATATAGCTGGCATGTTATTTAGTCCAAACAGCATAACGGTGTATTGAAAGTAGCCCCATTCTGTTGTGAAGGTCATTTTGCTCCTATCTTCCGGAACATTCTTGATCTGATGGTACCCTGAGAACCCATCCATGAACGAGTATGCTTCCTGACCGCCAACATTCTCCAGTAATTCATCTGTGAATGGTGTTGGGAATGGATCGTGTACACAGGCGTCGTTCAGCTTCTTGAGGTCTACGCATATTCTTATTTCACCCTTTTGTTTGTTCTCCTGTACTACCATAAGACTCACCTAGTCAAATTCTTCCACTGGTTCAATAATTCCAGCTGCGAGCATTTTTTCTAATTTGTCGCAGACCTTTTCTTTATACTTTGGATTCAAGTAGTAAGGCCACTGCTTAACTGGCTTCATGTCAGGTTTCAGGGTGATCTTCATCATCCCTAGATCACCAACAATCCCTTTTAAGTCTATAATTTTGGTTGGGAACAAGTCTTGGTATTCGCATAGTAACTCAACGACCTTATCCACCATGGCATCATCCCAATAGTCCCCAAGCGTTGTGTACTTTAGCTCCACCTCCATTCCAATGTTGCACTGCTTCATCTTTAGCGGCGCGGTGATGTCGAGGTCTTCAAGTGATGGTCCACGAATCTTGTGATAGCCTTCCGTTTCTGAAATTTTAATGTTTCGTTGGTCCTCATCATCCTCCTCAACATTTACGTTATAACACTCTAGTGCGCAGCTCAACTGTGTCACCCATTCTGGCTGAAGTAATTCCATTGGATCCTGGGGTATTTTGAAGATAAATGCTTTTACTGCCTATAGCGCCTCGTCAACAGTATCTGATCAACGATCTTCAAATGTGAAGGTTAACAAAAATCCCTCGCGCAAGACATCCCATTTTCTTGTTCCATGGCAGAGCTCGGTTTAAGTATACCAATTCATGGGAATGACATCCAAGGTATGATAGAATAAATGCACCCATTCAGGCAGTGGCTCTTCCCTGTAGACCTTGTTCCATTTCACGAGGTGTGTGCATCGATCATCTCATCCGTCATATTTGTCTACTAGTTGTATCTATGGTTTCCCAAATTGTAGGTGCATCATTCTTCTACATCCGCGCTAGTCCTCAAAATTTCCCTGATGCGTACCCCACCATCGAGTGGGCGTCGCGTGCAGTGCCCACTTCAGCACATTGAATTACTGCTATTCTGGTACTGCACTTTCAAATTTGCTCAGGAATTCATCCACCACTGTCAACCCATCATATGTTGGCAGATCCCTTGCTTCTATTGTCACGCAGCACAGTGATCTAACCATCATGTTGCAATTAAGCGTTGTTACTTTGTGTAGCCAATTTTGCCATCGTTCTATCTCTTCGTCTGAATCTGAGGTGCAGGAGCTTTCGCGCTCCAACGAAATCCTTCCATCTGCAGTTGGATTCACCCAATCCTCTTCTCACACAGTTATCTTGTAAATACAATTGATTTCGTCATCAATATCATCGTCACGCACTAGTTCAGTGTATCGCGCTCCTTCGGCTGGATCTAGCGGTACTACTATGCGTAGTGACTTTTTCTCAAAGATGATTTTGTGCTTCAGATTTATGACTCTATTCATATCAGTGGCCTAGTCTATTCCTAGTAAGGTGAGATAGGGATTACTGTCATCGACAATCTCTATCACTTCAAAATCCACCTGCGTGCTCACACCTTCAATATCTACTGTTACCCCTTGCAATCTTCCCATGGGCAAGATATTCTATTGGTTCGCCATTCGTAACTGAATAGGAGACCACTGTAGTGTGGGTCTACCCATGCATTCCCATGTTTGCTTTGGTAGTACATTCGTGTTCGATCCTAGATCTAGGATTACTTGATCCATTTCATACTCGCCAATTTGTGCAGTCAACCTCATTTCCCTTCTTGTGCGCAATACATGTTTTCCAAGTTTCTGGACCACGCGCGGTTCTCCTGACCTGGCGCACCTAGTGATAAGTTCCTATAGCCCTTTTACTGCCTTGCTATCGTGTAGCAGTTTCATTCATATCTCTAGAAAGGTAGTGAGCATTGAAGGATCCATTCCTAGTTCTAACTGATCCTTACTACCTGAAGTGGAGGCCTCTGTGAAGCTCTTCTTAGCTTCCATGAATGTCTCCTTCGCGTGTTCTAAATCAAATTCAAGTTCCTTAGTAGGAGCCTTGCGAACCCACGCAGTTTCTTCTGGCTGCTTACCTTTGTCATCACCAGTGGTCATATGCTCCTGAGCATCATGTTTACATTCGGGTATTCTTTTCTTGGTTTAAACCTCATCATCTGTAAATTATGAGTTGGAGGGGGCTGAAGTACCCCTTTTTTGCGTAGTCTCACTATCAGTGTAGGGCAGTCTTCTGCCTCATGGTCAAACTGAGTACAATACAAACATGATGTCCTCATCGGGTTTGTAAAATCATGGGCATAGTGCCTTGGCCCTTCGCAATTATAACAAATTAAATGTCCGCAACCCCTTACTAGTCCCATTCCACCTTGACCTCGACCGCGCGCCATTCTTGCATTCGGGTCAAGGGCTTGTGTTGCAGTTTACACCCTGTAGGTAGGGGTCCGATCCATCATTAGTTCATAGCTTCTGCAAGTGCGCTCATCATGGCCTACCGACCTGCAGAAGTTACAAAACAATTGCTGGGACATCTTCGTATAATTCTGCAATAGATGACAATTGTTCGTAGTGTGTTTTCCTCCTATCTGACAGATCGTACAACATAATGTAGCTGCCGCGCTCGGCCCTGCCTGTGCCTCAGTTCTTAATGGCATCGTCCCTCCTGCTGCCAAGTAGTTCGCAAACACTGGATAGTGGTCCTTGTTGTGCCCTTGGCCTTTGCATTTTATGAACCATACCTCCTCGCGTGCCTCTGGCTGAGGGGTCCTGTCCTATTTCAAACTTTGCATTTCCAGACAAAAATTTTGCAATTGTGCATGGATTTGTTAGACTCCCAAACCAGGGTCTTATATAGGGGTCTCATGCAATCTCATCGCCATTTCTAAAGCTTCAGCCTGGGTGGAAAGTTTTTGCTGTGACGCTCCGTCCTTAAGTGCGGTGTCAGTGATGCTACAAACCATGCGCGATGCTGTCCATATGTCAACGTCATGTTGGCTTCACAAATCATACCCTTCACTCTTTGGTCCAGATCCAAGGGAGTCTCGCCCGGGAGCATCGTGATCTCCTTAAACCTGATGATTGACTGTGTTTCTGACTTTGGCCTACTAAATTCCCTGTTCAGCGTGGCCTAGATTTCTATGATTCCTGTGTTTTGATGGTCATTAGAATGCTTGATGTACCATGTTAACGCCCGATCCTACAATGCGCTTACCACAGTAGCCTTCCTGATATTTTCATCCATGATGTCTCGTGCTTCCCATACTACTCTTACCACAAACCAGAATTTGTTCGGATCTTCATTCCCTACTCCTCTGAATACCAGTAGTTTGATTACACTCGCCATACTGAACTGTGGTGGTGGCGGAGGTGGAGTGGGTGGAGATGGAGGTGAGGAGGGTGAGACGGGTGGTTGTGTGGGTGGAGGTGGTAAATGCGGAATGCGCTGCCTTATCAGACTGACTGTGCTTCTCAAAGAAACTTTCGCGAGCTCTTCCTCACTTTCCCCCGGGGGGGGGAATTAAGGGACTGGTTTCCAACTCTTCACTACTTCTACTTCTGTAGATCTTCCCACTTTGTGTAGTCCCAAACATTAATTTATTCACATAACTCGCTTTTCACACAATAACATCTTAATCCAAGTGTTCAAAGATTTAATATACTTACCTCGCGGTCCCTTGAGGAAATGTTGCTCCACCTCACTGTAGCTAGCAGTCGTATCTACCGCGAACTCAGTGATAAATCCTCCTATAATTCGGTCGAGCCAATGGTCCACAACCCGCGCGATCTTATCTCCTGACGCTTCTAGTCTGCGCACTAATTCCGGAGTCCACACGATTGGTTTGTCGAGTCTACACCTCCCCTGACTATCTGCTAACTTCACGATCCACTCATACAACTCAGAAGGAAAGGATGCAAAGAAAATTTCGTGGATTTCCATATACAAGTAGCGCTCCAACCACTATTCCTTAGATACTCACGGATTTCTGTTTTCCTGCACCGCGAACTCGTGAATCTTCTTGTCCAACCACTCTTTAATTTCTTTCTTTGTTGAGTTCCAGTGGCACGACATCAGACATCCCTTATGCAGATCTCGGTCCTGGCAAAGGAACCATTTGCTGGCTTTTATGGGCTTGACCCAGGTTCAAAGGTGATTTATCCAAGCAAATCTCGGTATTACTGGCCCTTTCGGCAATAGTTTGTGGAGTGCAGGCCGAGATCTCACCTGAAGTAGTATGGGAGGGTGCTAGAACCAGGTTTCCGCACCCTGGGGATGTCTGATGAGCTTCTGGAGGTCTGCGGTTTGACCCTGCGTGCACGTCACTACATGCACTTGTTAGTCCCTCGCAACCTGTGATGCTGCTTCCGTGCAGCCCTACTCAAGGCACAACCTGTATTATACCCAAGTCCCTTGCTATTTAATCTGTTATTACCTAATTACTTAACTTATTTGTGTAAGACTAGTGATTATTACAACATATCCAACAACCATATTAGTGCGTGCGATAAATAAAATAGTATAAATGTAAAGAAGGCAATGCACAAGAAGATACACATAAATTGGAATAAGCTTCTCTTTATTATTCTTCGGTCAAGATTATAGACTTCGACACCACCCTGCACACTCAGCTGCAGGGGTCCACGTACTCAGCTGCGGACTCTACTAGGCCTTTGTGCACTCAACTACAGAGCCTCTTCCTACTATTATGACCCAACACACTTAGACTCTTACTCTATGCTCAAAACATGCATATTCATCCTAATTCTCTCATTCCTTCCTAGCTTTCTTTACAACTTAGAGCCTCGCTCTATTTATACAATCCCATGGTCCGTGGACCATGGGTAGGCTGACATGACATTACATTACTTTACAATACTTAGGGCGGACAACCATATGACTTAGCCTATACTTCATGCTCCGCGCCCGTAATTTGCGGAGTCTTATAATACATTTGACAAAAACTTGGGCTTTGAGCCCCAAAACATGCTGTGGGGGGATTCCATGCCCAACACTAGCCAACTTTCCCTCAATGGTGGAGGTGAGCACATAGGATTTGTCTAGACAAGGCCCCAGTTTAGCCTTCAGTACTGCCTCTCTGCACTGTGTTGCATCCGCCTATTCCTTTAGATCCTTTGCCTCTTGCAGCTTTTCCAATCTCTGCGTGATAGCGATGGTGCACACTGTTGGTCTAACCCCATCATACTGCTACTGTAATTCCCTCACATTTGTTGCTAACCTCTATCGATTGGGATCTTCCTGCAGAATGGTAAGTCCCTCCAGTGACTGCTTGAAGAGCGCAGTGTAATCTATTACCACGACGTCTACTGCAGTGACTGCATCCTTGACAACTGCCTCGCGCTGTTCTTTGACCTTTGGTGGAGTTGAAGGCTGGGCCTTCAACTCAAGCTCGGTAATCTTACGGTTCAGCTCAAACAGAACCTTAGCCAGCAAAGTCTTTGCATCACGCACACCTATAGCCGAATTCCGAATCTTGGTTTCAACTAGTGCTTCTTCTGGGATCTGCAGCTCTGGAATGGTTCTGCATGCCTAAGCGACTACTGCCGCAGTGTGCTCATTCTTCTACTACACTTTCTTCCATGTGTCAATTACTAAAGTCTTCTCAACAAACATCTGTGCATTATTGAACTTTTGTTCGTTGATCACACTCAGTGCGCGTTGTTCTCGAGCTCGAAGTTCTGTGATCACACGTGCTTGCTGGGTGTGAATGGCTTCACTTGGAAGCATGACCAAGTTCAACCCAATATGCTTTAGTGCACTAACTGTAGCCCTATCAGCTTCCACTTTTGTAGTCAAAGCTCCATTCGGTAGCATGATGGCTTGGGGATGAAAAGAGCAAACCATCTTCGCTGCTTCAGAGGTACCTAGCACCAAACTAGTTGACGTCGCGCTGCTTTTCCCTACACCAGTGTGTAGTTGAGAAGTATGGATCTACAGCTTGCACAAACCTGTCTGAATTGCGACCAAGGTTTGTTTCTGCTATTGCTCAAATTGCTGCAGCAGTTCCATGGTGACGTCCCTTACCTTATCACTAATGCAATCTAAGTCACCTTCTGTCAAGGTGATCGGGTTGAGCGATGACTTACTAGCCTTGGAATTCTTTCGCGACCCTTCTTTCTCTTGCTCCCAAGTCCACTTTATCCAGAAGGGGTTGGTCTCTTAGTCTCCACCTCCCTATTAAGATTTCTGCTCATCCTTTGTCTGTTGTGAAGGAGGCTATTAACTTCTGTCAGAGTCGTGCTCTTCCTCCTCGTCCTTCTCTTCTGCACGCTCCTTAGCGGTGCACTCTACTTCAACTCTGGCTTTTTCCTCTGCTTCCTTTTTCTATCTTTCATCCATATACTGCATTTTCGATTGACCTCCTCCTTCTTCTGCTTTCCCATGGACTTACGGGATCCAACAGAAAAATTTGAGGCCATGTGCCATTCTGTTGGCCAACAATCAAGGACTGTTGCTATTGCATCATCCGTCGCAAGGTATGGGAGATCATACCATTTTTGTTCTGGATACTTCCACGCCCGGACGGAGATATAGTGGAAGTCGACCTTGAACTCCGTGTATCCTGACAACTGCTCATAAATAGTTGGTGATAGTCTTGGCTTGTGGTTGATGGCCATATTAATGCTCATCTCCATCAAAACCCAGAAGACATTGCTCTCGCGGACCCGCTCAACGTCCTTCATGGTCCATAGCGAAGAAAAATTTGCTGCTTCTGGAAAATCAGTCGCAATAAGAGGAAACTGATTGTCCTCCGACAACTACCATGCAACCAACACAATTGATAACAAAAGCCATGCGTAATGGAACGTCTTGCTTTGATCCTGTGCTTCTCTGCAGTTCGTGAGGAACTCGGTGCAGGGGTAGCGCACCCAATTGAATTGTACACCATATGTGCACTAGGCTGCTAATGAGACTACTGGTGTGTTATAGACATTTTTGTGCCTTGCAGCATGAAGCATGAAATGTCCATAATCTAAGGGATCCAAAGTCCCTAAACATGTTGTTCCTACCCCTAGAGGAACAAGGTCAGCAAACCACAGCACTGAAAATCAGTTCTCCACCTAAAAACACTCAAAAACAAGCAATTTCTGGATCATGTCAACTGCTCCACTGAGAATCTACGCTGAATGTCAACTGCCCCTCTTTGTACCTGCGTTGAATGTCAAATCCAACAAAGGCTACCTACGCTGAGCGAGATTGGACAAGTGGCACAGTCATTCCTCAAGGTGTCAATGCCCAGGAAGCTTCCAAAATGACACTTGGATCAGGGAATTCGCCTAGTGATGAGTAAGAGGTTCTTAAACTCCAAGTGGAAGCAAGGATCTCCAAGTGGACTCAAGAACTGAAGTATAACTGAAGTGAGAGAGGACACTAGTTAGCTTGAAGCCAGCCTCAAGCTGACTCATCCTTTCTCCAAAAATCCTATATATAGAGCTCTCTCATGAGGTCTAGGGAGGCTGGAATTTTGTGAATGTAAGGAAGTGCTGTTGGTTTGAGTTTAGAGCTATTGGGTGATTGCTTTGAAGGAGGTGAAGAGGAGATTTCTTTCTGCTGGGAGGTGTTGCTGGATTGGGCCTCTTATGGTTGTAACACTCCTTGAACTTTACTTCTTCCATTAATAAAGCATTTGAGGTTCTTCTATATGCATGTGTCTCAATGGTGTATTGTTATACTTGTGTATTTGATTTATTCTAATCCTTGAATCAATTATGAATGTATGCTTCTTGTAGTTTCCCTCTCTTGCCTTTTTGCAGGATCTTTCTGTAGCTGGGCCAGTGAAAGAGCAAGGAGCTGGGAGCAAGCAGCAAGGAGAGAAGATTGGATCAATCATTAGCGAAAGACATCGGTTAGTGGATCCCTTTCTCCCCTGTTTTACTTTCATAAAGAAGAAATCTTAGATAGCTTTGCTTCGGTTGTTGCTGAGGTACTATCACCCTTAGAGTGGGATAGGGTCATTCCGTATTGGATACTTTTCCCTACAACATGGTGTCGACACCTCATCTGTGTGACACTTCTGTATTATCTTCCCAGCCAAGATCTGGGTGGCTACCTTGACAACAGGGTCGGTTATGCTTGAAATGGAGTATCCACACAGATTTTTGACAAGCTTAAACTTGTCCTTAATTCACTTGACAAGGTCATGCTTACCCACCTTTTTGCCAAATGCCTTGGCTAGATTTTGCCCTGAATGGGGTAGCTGGGTGATCCTATGGATCAACATATCAATTATCGAGATTGGCTCTTCCAACCAAAGGCACCCGTTGTGCACCAGACATAGCAACTGTTTGATAACTATCAAGTTTATGGGCACGCGATGGTAATGCAACACCCATATTAGGTTCAACAATCCTGCCTTCTCCACCCCATGAATCCACTTCACCAGCTCCAACGCAGTGACACCAGAATCCTTATAGAATACCCTCTGCATGAAACTATCAGTAGCCAGGTGGGGGAATCGCTCAATATCCACCAAGTCCCAATCCCCTAACTTTAGATCTAGGACATGCGCCAAGTGCAAACCTTTAAATGTGATCTGATCAGGTAGCAGAGGTGTATTAAGAAGAAATTTTCCCTCATTTGGGTCCTTCGGGACCTTCCCCTTACCCCGACACGGAGGAATGTATTCTAATAGCTTTGAGATAGGGTCTACACCCTCAATGTCAATGTCCTTTGCGCCGTCCTCTACACCCTCGTCAAATTCTAGGTTTACCAACTTTCCTTTCTCCTGCGCAGTGGGCTTCTCTTTCTTTTGGTGCTTCCTTGGCGACTCGCGCACAGGCTGCGTCTCTTTCTGTTTATCTTTCTTCGTCTTAGGCCCCTCTCTAGTTGGTGTAGGCCTCAACCTAGGCGACCTCGGTGACTTTGGCGCGTATGCAGGAACCTCCACACTTATGACCTCAGGGGCAACAACCTTAGAGGCCATCGATCCTACATCACTTGCAGTCTCTGCGGGCACCAACATTAGACTATTAAGGAGCTCCCAGGTTTCCTTAGGAAACCTGTCAAACACTGAACTGGCCACCAAAGCCTCAAAACTCTTAGGGTTCATGCGTAACTGATAGCTCGACACCTCAATTCTTAGAATGCAAAGTGTTTTTTCATTGGGCAGCCATCTGTAATTTATAGGCAAATTCGAATTCAAATCTGACCATTCCCCCCAAAAACCGTTCTTAAATGCTATATTGGTGGTAGAGTTTCAAAGATCTTGTATTTCAATTCCATCTTAAATGCGCTCCCCCACTCCTCTTAGCCATTTTCTCACTGTCAAATCATGAACAGTGTTGAGCCTCAACCTTGCACTCATTTACCTGTCCTCCCAACAGCTTTTCCCTATTCAATTCTCTCTTCTGACATCATTTCCTCCATCAACTTGTTCAATTCATTGCATTATATGTCTTTTTAACATGATTTGTTGACTGTGCTAATGATTGACTGTTTGTTTAGAATTTTGGTACATGTTCAGCAATTCCGCAGCTACTCAGCAATTCCGCAGCTGTTCAGAGATTCCGCAGCCTTTTTGTTGTTTGCTATACTCCACGTGTCTTCTCCAGGAACGGGCCACATGGGCACGTTGGTATGGATGTATACATGGTTCGTATGCTATTGGTTGGGCCAAATCAGTCACGTATGCCCCCGGTCAACGCAGGAGTACCCACGGTCAAACAGTTAAGTTCCAGACGGTGGCACGGCTCTGCGTGAGCAACTGAGACACAGAACCACAGCTGGCACTTCCCCCACACCACGAAGACAGCAAGGGACAGAATCTAACCATAGATTTACTCCCCATGATGACCGTTTCCTCCAAACGTGCACGGAGTTGCCTGCGTGTTGCTGCGTAGTTAATTAGTTAAGACTGTAGTTGCTTAGTTTACGCAGAGGACAGTTTGTCCCTGTGCCTATAAATAAAGCGTTTGCCAACGCTTAGAGATTAGCTTTTTGATATTGTAATTGCTGTAATTGTTTTGGTTATCAAACTCTGTTTTAAAGACTGTTTCTACAGCACTTTTTGACTGTATTTTGACATGCTGATTTAATATAAGAAGACTGTTTCTGCTCATCTCTGCGTAGTTGATCTTTAGCTGGTTGAGTGGATGGAGGGCCCCCATCTACCACAACCTATGTACAGTAGCATTTAACTTTATTTTCCTGCCTTTCTTTGTTTTCATTTTCACATGTACAATAATGTATAGTTTGATTTCTGCAGTTTTTCATTTCTTTGAACATGTATAATAATGTACAGTTTGATTTCATGCCTTTACATTTCCAGCACTTTTCAGAACTGATCAGTTTGTTTATGCAGGTGTGTTAGGAGCCCGGGATAGTGTGTTTTTATTTCTTTTTATCACTGATGGTATTTGAAGTTGTCTTGTCTTAGCTGCTGATTTTTACCTTGCTTACTTAGTTTCATTGCTAGTTTACTTTATCAAGTTTTTGACAAGTTGCTTACTAACCTTTTGATGGTCTTCTCATCATAATTGTCTAACCTTTATTGGACCAAAATATCATTGAGTGGCAGCTTGGTTTGAGTAGCTTTTTGACTCATACTACTGATTCCTTCTTAACTGTTTTTCACATGAACAATTGCAGCTAGAGGCAGAGTGTTAAGAAAGAATGAAGTGTTATGATTTGTGATTTAAGTTTTGCAGTTAAAGTAGTGTTTTTCACTTTCCATTGAGTTAACATAGATGCTATTTTTGTTCTTATCAGCAGCATAGATAGTGGACTAGTGCCATTAGTCACTTTGTTTAATGCTTTGCTTTCATTTGAAGTTTCAATTCCATTGCAAGTCACTTTTCAAGCTTTCTCTTTAAAAAGTTCTAGAAGCATTTAGAAACCACCATATGCACACACACGCACTCATTTGTTTATAAATCCATCACTCCATCTTAAGAAGTTAAACCAACCACAAACATCATCCAAAAACGACAAAAATAACTAGGAAAGGTTACTTAAGTACATACTGTACATCTCACTTCATCAGCTTACGAGCCCCGGGTTGACAATTAATGATAGCAATTTAGACAACACTAAATTGACCAAACATTTTGGCGCCGTTGCCGGGGAAGTGAAATTAGGTAGCCAATTCTAAAAAAAAATTAAGAAAATTTCAAGAAAGGGAAATTGATAACTTCTCAAAGTATGCTCTCCTCTTGCACCTAAAGTGATCTGGAGGATCAGAAAAGAGAAAGTTATTGGTTTAATAGTTTCTTAAGTATGCTCTCTTCTTGCACCTAGAGTGACCTGGAAGATCAGAAAAAGAATTATTAGCCTGACTTGAAGAAAAAATAAAAAAATGACATGCATAGAGCTAGAGATTCTAGGGGAAGGTTTTTAGCTAGAGCCAAGAGTTCGATTTTTACAAGTCCATATACTTCAAGGGATAGACAAGAGACACCTCCCTTATCTCCAACTGACACTCCTAGCCCTAGGGTTCCCGAAATTCAAGAAGCAGGACTCGACTCTCCCATACCTTCTATCGAGTCTGAAAGAGATCCTTTCCTTCTTTCTCCAGAGAGGCAAATTATAATTGAAGAAGTAGAAACACCTGAAGAAGAAGGAGGGAATCCTTCTCATACACCCTTAGTAGAAGAACCAGAAGACTCTGAAGTCTCTGGGGAAACTACCATGGCAGAGGAAGAAGCACCTGGATTTGGTAGAGGTAGAGGTAGAGGAGGAGGAGGAAACAATGGAGGAGGTAGAGGTAATATTGGAGGAAATAGGGATGGGGATAACTCATTCGGATTCCCTTTAGTTGATGAGGATTCCCGAGCCACCATGAAGAACATCTCACCATCCATCCTCCCGAACTTTCATGGATCAAGGAATGAGGACCCTGAAACATTCTTATTTGAGTTTGAAGTCGTATGTAGAACTTATGACTATTTGGATGACACTCAAAAACTCAAATTGTTCCCTTCCACATTGAAAGGACAAGCTTTGAAATGGTTCATGGGGTTAGTCACTCAATCCATTAGGTCTTGGAATGATATGAAACAGACATTTTTGGATAGGTACCTGGACTATTGTATGCCCACCAATCACAAGGATGAGGTATTTAAAATGGTACAAAGAGAAGATGAGAATTTGGAGGAATTGATTGAAAGATTTCAGTATAATTTGAAAAGAGCAAAAATGAGTAACTTGGATGAAGAGACCTTGAAAGACCTATTACTAAAAGCCATTAGAGATGAATGGATAGATCTTTTGAATATGATGGGGAAGGGAGATATATCTCAGCTTCCACTTTCTGATATAGCAGAATTATGTGTCCATCTCTCAAGGGGCAAATCAAAAACTCAAAAAGGGCCTAGAGATCCTTCTCTCCTCAGAGCAAATAAATCTGCAACTGGATCAGTAAGTAGGGCTGAGATCGGAAATATGCTTGATGAATTCAAAACTGACATCTTAGGGAGTCTGAGTGAACAATTAGACACCCTTAAGATCCACAATAAACAGAAAGCAGAAGCCGAGGCCTTGGCCATCTTTTGCCCGAAATGTAGGAAGAAACATGCTTTAAGGGAATGTCCCTTGGAAGCACAAGTTGTGGAAACATGTGTAATTTGCTCAGAAAACCATGAGACCAAGGATTGTCCTTCAATCCCTGGGCTCAAAGCAATCTTTCAAGAAGATCCAAATACACTTGAATCTCTCTGTTTTGTTGCAAGGAGACCTTGGCAGGGGCAACAAAATCAAGGGTTTAACAACTCTATGAATTTTCAACCCCAACCAAATTGGAATCCTTGGCAACAACCTTGGCCTCAACCTCAAAATCCTTTTCAATCATGGATGCAAAGCATGCAAAATCCTTATGGGAGATTTGCTCAATTCTATCAATATCCTCCATCTTTTCAGAATCAGCAAGCTCCACAACTTCCAAATCAAAGTCAACAACTATCATTGCCATTCCCTCAACAACAACAACCTTCTCCACAAAATCAAAATTCTCAACTCTTGCTCCAATCCCAACAAAAGTCAAATCAACTTCCTTCTCAGCCATTGCCAAACCCCAATAATAGGAACCCTCAAAATGCTTACATGATGGAAGGTCAACCATTCCCTACCTATATGATTGTTCCTCTCAATGAAGTACAACTCAGATCAGGTAGAATCTTAGATCAACCCTCTATAAATGTTCAACAACCAAGCATTTCTGAGGAAGAATCTCTTAGAGCTAATAAGGGTTCTGAAGCATCCCTTCAAAACCCAAACACTCAAAAAGAAAAAGAAAAAGGATCAACCCCCACAACTCCCATAGTTGAGCAACCTACATCTGTGGCCACACCTCCTTTTCCTGAAAGGTTACAAATCGACAAAGGAGTGGAAAAGCAAATTTGGTTGCCTGACTATAATTTTCTAGATGAATTGAAGAATGTCTGTATCAAGATCCCCTTGTTACAAGCCATTAAAGAAATTCCTATTCTAGCCAAAACATTAAAGGAGTTGAGCCTTAAAAGACCAGGAAGGAAACCAAGAGATGCCAGAAGGATCCACCTGGTAGGAAAAATTGCAGACATTATGATGGGAAGGATTACCATGCAGAAATATGTAGATCCCGGTAGTCCAATTGTCAAAACACATATCAATGGGGTAGAAATACCAAATACTTTGATTGATTTAGGGGTTGCTATCAACATTATGAGTAGACAGACCATGGACCAGTTAAAACTTCCTAACCTTCTCTTTACACCTACTTTACTGCAGCTTGCAGATAGATCAATCATTAAACCTGATGGTGTATTGGAAGACATTCCAGTCTCCCTAGACTCTTGGGAATATCCAGTTGATTTTATGATTTTAACTCCCAAGAACAATCTAGGGGGACATCCTCTTATTTTAGGAAGACCTTGGCTGGCCACAGCTGATGCTTTCATAAGTTGTAGATCTGGGGATATGTATATTTCTGATGGCAATTCAATAAAGAAGTTCAATCTGTATCCTCCAGCGAAAGCAATTACAGAAATAGGAGATAATGAGTGGGTTGATGATGAAGATACTATACAACCTGTCTTTACCATTTCTGAGATTAGTGAAGATAGTCAAATTCTGAATACATTAGAAAATTTTGAACCATCTTCAGAATATGACTCTACACAATTTCAGTTGGATTCTGACATAGAGTGTCTATCATCTAGACAAATGTCTCTTTTCTCTATGGAAGAATTTGGTAGTTCTGCCATTGAGATCTTTCCAGGAAAAACATTAAACATTAACAAAAACTTGGAAAAATCCCAACAGGAAGAGCTAACCAATGTCTTGCAAAGACATTCTACTGCTTTTTCATGGGAGTATACCGACATGAAAGGTATTGACCCTAAGACTTGCATTCATCACATCTACATTGAGGAAAACAGTAGACCAATCAGACAACCTCAAAGAAGGATGAATCCAAATCTTAGGGAGATAGTGAAAGAAGGGCTCCAGAAGTTACTCAATGTAAACTTCATTTACCCTATTTCAGATAGCCAATGGGTTTCTCCCTTGGTTATAGTACCTAAAAAGAATGGTAAATGGAGGGTTTGCATTGATTACAGAGAATTAAACAAAGCAACCTTGAAGGATCACTTTCCTTTGCCCTTTATTGATCAAGTATTAGATACTTTAGCAGGTAAAAAGTTTTTCTCATTTTTGGATGGTTTTAGTGGTTACAATCAAATTCAGGTAGCACCTGAAGATCAAGACAAAACCACATTTACTTGTCCTTGGGGAAATTTTTCTTACCGAGTACTTCCTTTTGGATTATGCAATGCACCCGCTACATTTCAAAGGGCTGTACTAGGAATCTTTTCAGATCTAATTCATGATTGTGTAGAGGTCTACATGGATGATTTCACAGTTTATGGTAACACATTTGAAGAAGCATTAGAAAATTTGGAAAAAGTCCTAATTAGATGTAAAGAAACAAATCTTTCATTAAGTCATGAAAAGTGTTTTATGATGTTTACTGAAGGAATTGTTTTAGGACATCATATTTCAGGAGATGGAATTAAAGTTGATAGATCCAAAGTTGAAGTCATCTCCAAGTTACCTGTTCCAAATTGCCAGAAAGATGTTAGAAGTTTTCTTGGGCTTACTGGATATTATAGAAGATTTATTGAAAACTTCACTAAGATAGCATCTCCTCTTTTCAAATTACTTGCCAAAGACTGTGAGTTCAAATGGGATCCTGAATGTCAGTCTGCCTTTGAAACTTTAAAGACTAGAATATCTGAAGCACCCATTTTGAGAGGGCCAAATTGGAAACTCCCTTTCCACATTTCTACTGATGCTTCAGATACAGCTCTAGGAGCTGTTTTGGGACAAAAGGATTTGGTCCCTTATGCCATTTATTACACCAGTAAAAATTTGACTCCCACTGAGTTAAATTACACTGTGACTGAAAAAGAATTCTTAGCCGTTGTTCATGCAATCAACAAGTTTAGACATTATATAACCGGCTATGAAACTTTTGTCCATACTGATCACTCTGCAATTAGATATCTCATGAAAAAACCTGTTACTAATGGTAGAGTTACAAGATGGCTTTTACTTTTACAAGAATTCAACATTACTGTGTTAGATAGACCAGGGAAACAAAACACAGTAGCTAATTTCTTGTCTAGAATCCAAAACACTAACGAAGATTCTCCTGTAGAGGATAAGTTTCCAGATGAATACTTGTTTGCAGTAACTACCAAGACTCCTTGGTATGCAGATATTGCTAATTATCTAGTTACAGGGAAGCTACCTCCACACTTATTTCCTAATGAGAAAAGGAAAATCATTCAGGAGAGTTCACATTATTCTTGGATTTCTAATGAATTGTTCAAAACAGGGCCAGATTGTATGATTAGAAGATGTGTTCGGGAAGATGAAATGCCTGACATCCTTAAGGCATGTCATGATGAACCATGCGGCGGACACTTTGCTGACAAGAGGATAGCCTATAAAATCCTTTCTTTAGGATATTATTGGCCTTCTCTCTTTAAAGATGCAAAGCAGTATGTTAGAAGGTGTGACAGCTGCCAAAGAGTTGGGAGACCAACTCCTTCAAATGAAATGCCACTACAACCACAGGTATGCATCGAACCCTTTGAGAAATGGGCTCTAGATTTCGTTGGACCTATTAATCCACCATCTAAGCAAAAGAAGTACATATTGGTTTGCACTGATTATGTTACTAAGTGGGTAGAAGCCAAGGCATTGCCTTCTGCCACTGAAAATTCAGTTGTTCAATTTCTTTTTGAGGATATTTTTACTCGTTTTGGTGTCCCAAGAGAAATTGTGACAGATCAAGGAAGCCAATTTACATCTAAATTGATGGAGAAGCTGATGGAGGAATACAAAATCAAGCACAGAACATCTACTCCATACCATCCGCAATCAAATGGTCAAGTGGAATCTACAAATAAAGTCCTTGAAGGCATTATCACCAAGACTGTTCATCTTCATAGAAGAGATTGGGCAGAAAGGCTTCCTGAAGCCCTATGGGCTTATAGAACTACATGGAGGAACACAACAGGACATTCTCCCTATGAACTTGTTTATGGGAAAGAAGTCCTGCTCCCCATTGAGTTCCAAATCAAGACCTTCAAGATGGCAGTTCAATTGGGGATGAGCCTATCAGAAGCCCAAAAGCACAGAATGGACCAGCTAAATGAGCTAGATGAAATAAGACAAGATGCAATTCTAAGGACCGATCTAGTTCAGCACCAAAGAACTAAGTGGCATGATCGACACATCAAAGAAAGAAAGTTTCAGAAGGGAGATTGGGCACTATTGTTTGATTCCAAGTTTAAGGACTTCAAAGGAAAATTTCAAACTCATTGGCTTGGGCCATATGAGATTGATGAAGTCTTTAAAAATGGAGCAGTTCGAGTGAAGACCATTGACGAGCTTCAGACTCCTCTCATTGTGAATGGCCACCGATTGAAATTCTACCACAAGCCACTCTCAAGGAAGGAATTTGTTAAGTTGTTCCAAGAAGATTCTGCAATGAGGCTAGTGGAGAAGAATTCTTCTCCTCCATCAGCCTGATCTTTGTTTCTTTCAGTTGAAAAAAAAAAAAAAAAAAAAAAGAAGAAAAAAAAAAAGAAAAAAAAAAGAAGAAAAAAATCTCTTGTATAAGCCTGAAAACCAATCTTGGATTGGCGGTCTTATGCAGAAAATATGAAGTGAAAATCAGGGTCACTTGACACTTTATATTTTCCAAAAAAAATCTCTCTTTTTCTGTCCATCTCATCCATCTCATCCATCTCATCATTTTCATTCCGCTTCATTTTCTTCCAGACCATTCATTCCATCTCATTATCACCAAATAAAGTCCCTCTCAGGACTATTCCATTCAGTCAAGTTGTTTTAATCCTCTTTGTGCAGGCAGAAAAGTGTTGCTGCAATTTCCACAGCTAGGAGCCAATTCCGCAGCTGATATCAAGATTCCGCAGCTAATACACTCTGTTCCTGCAACAAAAACAAACTTTGTTTCAAAAAGAGAAAAATCTGCAGTCAAAAGCACCAGCATCATTAAAGAGCAAGGACACATGGCATATACAAAGGCGGCAATAAATCAAAGGTTAGGAATCAAAATGAAAATACACGAAGGTATGTTCTAAATTTCTAACTAACAGTTATATCATTTATGTATGGTTTTCAGATTATGGTATGAGGCACTTAATGTAATGATTGACAAGATCCCCGTCCACTCCTCATCCATTATTCTGCGTAATCCACCTCACCACCTTCCTATCGGTTCCCTAATTGCTGTTGATTCGAACGTAATACGGCCTGCTCTCTCTCATTAATTCTTCGTACCAGAGTGACGTGTACTGTTGTACCACGGCTCTCCAATTAATCATTCCGCAGCCAAGTGTACGCAGCCACCCGACATTCAGGGATTTGGCCGTTGTATCCTCTACTCATAACTCCGCTTCTCGCATGCATAACCTCATCTTCGCATTGTTATCTACGCCCTCACCGTTTTCACTCTCGGTTTCATTCACTACTCTGTTTCACCGTGAACATACTCTGTTCTATTTTCCTCACCTCTCCGCTCAAAACCCTAACCACCAGTCTCGTAATTGCATCACGGCCATTCTGTTGTAGCCGTAATACCCACTGCTGAGCACTGTTTTTCCCATATTCAAACAACATTGTCAGAGCAGCAAGAGAGCTGGTAACCGAAATGGGCAAGTTATTAAGAGCAGAGCCGGAAGGTTCTAAGTTTCTAGACGGTTACCCACAAACGAAGAATGCCCTGCAGAAGGCCAAGTGGTTAAAATTTATTCAGAAGTTCAAAGGATATCACAAGGAAGTTACCAAGGCCTTTGCTCGGTCGTTTGATGGAAAAACAAATACTGTGGAGATTGGAGACCTACAATTCACTGTCACAGAGAGCAGCTTGGCTCAAGCAACTGCTTTGCCTCGTACTGGGGAACGTTGGTTCAAAAATCGAGCTGTTGAAGGCCAAGAGTGGAAGAACATGTTGAAAAATCCAGGTATGGATACCACTATCTTCACCAAAGGAATACCTGTAAGTGTCATTAAAAAGGAATGGACTGCCTTACTTTTGCTAGTTCAGAAATTTTTAACATGTGAAGGCAGATTTGGTATAATGTATGTTTATCATACAAAGATAATGATGCATTTTATGGGTGAACATACCATCAATCTTCCTTATTTCTTGCTAGCTAGTCTAAGAAAAATGAGTGCCACTGTTCAGAAACACGTGGGAAACATTGAGCCCCACCTATATCACCATGGACTCATTAAAATCTTGATTGAGGAGCAGTTAAAAATTAGAAAGGATACATGGGAGAAATTCCTTGTTAGAAATCATTTCCAAGAGGCAGTTGAAGCCTCTAGTAGCTCTCCTAGGGTGCCAAAAAGAAGTAGAAGAAAAGGGAAAGAAATGGTTACCCAAGAAGAGACTGCTGCCCAAGACACTGCTGTAGAAGTTGAAGAAATTACCCAAGAAATTGTTACAAAAACTCTTCAAGAAATTGCCCAAGAAACTGTTCAAGAAATTATTCAAAAGGAAAAGAAAAAGGGAAGCAGAACAAAAAGACAAAAGGGGAATAAAGGGAAAGCCATTTTGCAAGAGTCATACCCTTCACCTGAACCCTCAAGTGAAGAAGATACCCAAACATTAGCTCATAGGCTTGCTCAGCTTCATGAAACTGCCATCTTCAAAAAGAAACAAAAGTAAAAGCAGCAAGAACCAAAAAGTACTAGCCTGCAAGTAAGAAGAAGCAGTAGACTTATAGAGAAGAAGAGTGTGACTAAAGAGAAACAGTCCCATTTCATTGATTTGGGCACACCTGAGAAGACTCCAATGCGGCTAGCTATTGAGCTAAGTCCTCCAAGAGAGGAAAGTCCTTTCCAGCAAGAGAGAGAAAGCAGTTTTCAAGGATTTGAATTTAGGCCAAGACAAACACCTGACATTGACCCTGTCCAGCAGGAGGCATATGATTATTTGGAAACATTAGAGCAATCTGTTGCTGGTCCTAGTACTGTCTTGCCCCTTGAACAGTAGGTTCAATATCTGAAGCAAGAAGTATTTGAGCTAGAGGTCTTCAATCACCATATCAAACAGGAAAACGAAACATTGAGACAACAGAGTAAAGTGGACAAAATGGTCCACGACAACACAATGCTTCATTTGGGTCTTTGGCAGAGAAAGAACAGGAAATTGAAGAGGAAATGCAACAAATTGAGCAGGGCCTTGGTTAACTTGAAATTCAGGTGCTTGGTTAGGAAACCGAGAGCAAGTTTGGTAACAAGGAGGAAAAGGAGAAGGTTGGATGTCTTGGCAGAGGCATCTGAACATGTGAACTGAAAGATTATGACAAAATTTTGGTTGCATGAGGACATGCAACACCCTCGTAGTGGGGGTATGTTGAGCCTCAACCTTGCACTCATTTACCTGTCCTCCCAACAACTTTTCCCTATTCACTTCTCTCTTCTGACATCATTTCCTCCATCAACTTGTTCAATTCATTGCATTATATGTCTTTTTAACATGATTTGTTGACTGTGCTAATGATTGACTGTTTGTTTAGAATTTTGGTACATGTTCAGCAATTCCGCAGCTACTCAGAGATTCCGCAACCTTTCAGAGATTCCGCAACCTTTTTGTTGTTTGCTATACTCCACGTGTCTTCTCCAGGAACGGGCCACATGGGCACGTTGGTATGGATGTATACATGGTTCGTATGCTATTGGTTGGGCCAAATTAGTCACGTATGCCCCCGGTCAACGCAGGAGTACCCACGGTCAAACAGTTAAGTTCCAGATGGTGGCACGGCTCTGCGTGAGCAACTGAGACACGGAACCACAGCTGGCACTTCCTCCACGCCACAAAGACAGCAAGGGATAGGATCTAACCATAGATTTACTCCCCATGATGACCGTTTCCTCCAAACGTGCACGGAGTTGCCTGCGTGTTGCTGCATAGTTAATTAGTTAAGACTGTAGTTGCTTAGTTTACGCAGAGGACAGTTTGTCCCTGTGCCTATAAATAAAGCGTTTGCCAACGCTTAGAGATTAGCTTTTTGATATTGTAATTGCTGTAATTGTTTTGGTTATCAAACTCTGTTTTAAAGACTGTTTCTACAACACTTTTTGACTGTATTTTGACATGCTGATTTAATATAAGAAGACTGTTTCTGCTCATCTCTGCGTAGCTGATCTTTAGCTGGTTGAGTGGATGGAGGGCCTCCATCTACCACAACCTATGTACAATAGCATTTAACTTTATTTTCCTGCCTTTCTTTGTTTTCATTTTCACATGTACAATAATGTATAGTTTGATTTCTGCAGTTTTTCATTTCTTTGAACATGTATAATAATGTACAGTTTGATTTCATGCCTTTACATTTCCAGCACTTTTCAGAACTGATCAGTTTGTTTATGCAGGTGTGTTAGGAGCCCGGGATAGTGTGTTTTTATTTCTTTTTATCACTGATGGTATTTGAAGTTGTCTTGTCTTAGCTGCTGATTTTTACCTTGCTTACTTAGTTTCATTGCTAGTTTACTTTATCAAGTTTTTGACAAGTTGCTTACTAACCTTTTGATGGTCTTCTCATCATAATTGTCTAACCTTTATTGGACCAAAATATCATTGAGTGGCAGCTTGGTTTGAGTAGCTTTTTGACTCATACTACTGATTCCTTCTTAACTGTTTTTCACATGAACAATTGCAGCTAGAGGCAGAGTGTTAAGAAAGAATGAAGTGTTATGATTTGTGATTTAAGTTTTGCAGTTAAAGTAGTGTTTTTCACTTTCCATTGAGTTAACATAGATGCTATTTTTGTTCTTATCAGCAGCATAGATAGTGGACTAGTGCCATTAGTCACTTTGTTTAATGCTTTGCTTTCATTTGAAGTTTCAATTCCATTGCAAGTCACTTTTCAAGCTTTCTCTTTAAAAAGTTCTAGAAGCATTTAGAAACCACCATATGCACACACACACACTCATTTGTTTATAAATCCATCACTCCATCTTAAGAAGTTAAACCAACCACAAACATCATCCAAAAACGACAAAAATAACTAGGAAAGGTTACTTAAGTACATACTGTACATCTCACTTCATCAGCTTACGAGCCCCGGGTTGACAATTAATGATAGCAATTTAGACAACACTAAATTGACCAAACAAACGGTGACCGTAACGGTCACTTTCTGGCTGCCCTGCGTGGTCTCTCCTCCTATAGCGCAGCTCCCTTCGTGCTTCTACTGATGTTGTGACATTCTTCCATCCCGTGCAGTCCCATAGTCACGCAACCCTACAACCCAGGCATGGTAGTTTATAGTCATGTGCCTCCTTTCAGCTACCTGGAGTGCTAAGATTGTGCTTCCATCATATAGTCATCGAGCTAGATCCCCAGTGTATGGTTTCAATCAGTTTCCATTTACCTTTCTAGGAAATGGATCTCCATTCAATTTCACTAGTTGAACTACTCCACCATTGGTAATCTCCTTGATGACATAAGGTCCTAGCCAATGCATCTAAAATTTTCCTGGAAAATTTTCAAACTTGCTATCATATAATAAAACCAAATCATTTACCTTGAAGGTGCGCAATTTGATGTACCGATTGTGCCATGCCTTTTCGCACTCCTTCTAAACTTGCTGATGGAATCCAACCAAAAATATGTCTTCTTCAAGTTCTATTAGCTGCACGATCTTCTCCTCTAGGGCTCTGTGATCCGCCATTCCTGCGAATGCCGCTATGCATAGGCTCGATACAATATACTCCATTGGCATCACAACTTCGATGCCATAAACCAGCCTGAAGGGTGTTTGTCTAGTTAGTTTCTTGCAAGTTGTTCTGTAAGCCCATAGCACTGTGGGAACGCGCACGTCCCAATCATTTCTTTGTGCATTGAAAACCTTCATTAGTGCATTCCATAATATCTTATTAAATGCTTCGACCGTCCCATTAGCCTGCAGGTGATATGGTGTGCTCTTTTGATGATAGACTTGGAATTCCTCTGTCAGCACGCTGATTATTTCATTAAGAAAAAGCATACCATGATTTATCATCCAAATCTTCAGGAAACCGAACCTAGTCAGCACATATTCAAAGAGGAACTTCATTATTGTTTCCCATGTACAATCCTTCACGGGTTGCGCCTATGCCCATCTGGTCAAATACTCCGTCGCGGTGATGATATAGTGCACATTTGTCTTCTTTCCTAGAGGCTGAATTGGTCCTACAAAATCAATTGCTCACTTCTAAAATGGATGTAACGAAACTTGCAAATTCAGAGGCAGCTCATCCGTTCGTGATGGCTTGCCCATCCGTCGACATGCATCACATGCCTTATAATAAGCCTTGGAATCCTTATGCAGTGTCAGCCACCACAACCTAGTGTGTAAAATCTTCTATGCTGTTGCTTTTCCTGCATAATGTCCTCCTGCAGCTCCTCCATGAGCTTCAGTGAGGATGTTGTTTCATTCAAAGTTAGGTACATAACATCCCATAATTTCATCCAAGCCCAATTTATATAAATGTCTTGCAATGACAAAAAAGTATGCCAAGCACACCACCATCTCCTTCTTCTGTTGAATAGTATACCCTTTTGGAGACGTCCCTGTTGTCAGGAAGTGCATGATATCTACAAAGTGATTGTCTGCGACACGCACTGCAAAGAGCTACATGTTAGGCATTCCTTCCTCCAAATTAGTAGGCTCCTCCCCTGTTTCAATGCACGACAGATGATCTGGCCCTGCATTCAATCTTCCTGGCTTCATAATGACTTCAAAATCATATTCCTGAAACAATAGCAACCATCTGCATATCTTTCCCCCCAACACAGGCTTGTTAACCAAGTACTTCAATGCAGAATGGTCTATATACATCTTAAAATGTCCGCTTAGCAAGTAGTGTCTGAACTTCTAGAGTGCATACACCATAGCCAAACCTCCGCGCTCTGTCGTTGAATAGTTCTTCTCAGCTTTAGATAACTTCCTACTTGCAAATGCTATAGGGTGATCCAAATATCCCTCACCAGCCTGTGTTAATACTACTCCTAAGCGCAATACATGACACGTCCACATGCACATGAAATTCCTTCTTCCAATTTAGGAAGACTAGGATCGGTGTGGTGACCATTTTGTCCTTTAATGAAGCCAAGCTTCACTGACACTCTTCATTCCAACAGAATGTAGCATCCTTCTTTAGAAGCTTCTCCATCGATGCAGTAATCTGGGCATAACTCTTGATGAACTTTCTATAGTATCCCGTATGCCCCAACATTGCGTGTAGCTATTTCACACTTCTTGGCGCCTCCAAATTAATTATAATTGTTATCTTAGTTGGGTCGACCATTAATCCTTGTCTGCACACCACATGGCCTAACAAGATTCTGAAAGGAACACAGAACAAACATTTCTTCATATTGAGCAAGATTTGATACCTCCGACATGTATCTAGCATCAAGCATAGGCTAGCTACATGGCATTTCACCAGCCCAAACACCGTTTAATTGTCAAAGTATACTTCCATAAACTTGTGAATGAAGTCCTTAAACGCTGCGATGACTACATGTGAAAAGATCGCTAGCGCGTTCTTTAGTCCAAAAGGAATTATAGTATACTGAAAGCATCCCCACTAGGTGGCGAAGGTCATCCTACTTCTATCCTCCGGCGTGATCTTGATCTGATGGTACCCCGAGAACCCATCAATGAACAAACATGCTTCCTATCCCCCTACATTATCCAACACTTCATCGGTGAACGAAGTCGAAAAGGATCATGCATTCAAGCATCACTTAGCTTCCTGAGATCTACACATATCCTTATTTCATCCTTCTGCTTCTTTTCCTAACTACTATTGGGCTCACCCAATCAGATTCTTCCACTGGCTCAACAATACATGCCACAAGCATTTTATACAATTCTAAGCAAACCTTTTCTTTATACTTCAAATTGAGGTGGGAAGGCCTTTGCTTCATCAGCTTTGCATCTAGTTTCAATGTAATTTTCATAACTCCTAAGTCCCATATTATCCCTTTTAAGTCTGAGAACTTCGTAGGGAAAAAGTCCTAGTATTCATGGAGCAACTTAGCGACCTTGTCCACCGTAGCATCATCCTAGTAGCCCCCTATTTTTGCAAACTTTGGCTCTACCTCTGTATCGATGTTCACTTGTCTTGTTTTTAGCGGCGTAATGATATTTGGGTTTTTTATCTACGACCCCTCAACTTCGCGGTGTCCTTCTATTTCCGGGATATTAATGTTCCTTGGATCCTCATCTTCTTCTTCAGCAGTCACATTGTAGCACCCCAACGCATGGCACAGTTGGGTGGTCCAATCCAGTTGAATCAAATCCAAGGGATCTTGTGGTATTATGAAGATCGCTGCTTTGACCTCCTCCAATGCTTCGTCAATGCACTCAAATCCATCTTCAAAGTTGAATATCATCAAGAATCCCTGTCTCAAAATATCCCATTCGTCCGTGCCATAGTGGAGCTTTGTCTCCAAGTACTAATTCATAGGTATCATGTCTAAGATGTGACAGAACAGATACACCCACTCCAGTTGTGGCTCTGATCCATAAGCATCAGTCCATTTGGCTAAGTGATCTCATGGGTCACTCCTTCCATCATATTTCTTTGTCAATCGTACCTTTGGGCGATGAAACTGTATCCTCATCATTCTTCTATATTCGTGCCATCCATCGAAGTTGTCTTTATGCATACCCCACCATCTTGCAGGCGTAACGCACAGCACCAAGTTAAAGGCTTGGAAATGATGCTTCTCTGGTACTTCTTTTTCAAATGCATCCATAAATTTATCAACATTAGTTAAACCATCATAGTAAGGAAAAATTCTTACCTCTGAAGATACGTAGTGCAACGATTTGGTCATTGTGTTACATCGTAGCGTAGATACTTTGTGCAATCTATTCTGCCAGTGTTCTAATTCCTCGTCTGAGTCTGATGTGCAGGAGTTTTAACGGTCCCATGCAAGACGTCCATCGACTGTAGGATTCACCAAATCTTGATCGCGCGCTGTTATCTTATAAATCTAGTCCAAATTGTCATCACTTTCGTAATCACGGACTAGTTCAGTGTAGTGCAATCCTTCCGCAGGGTCCAATGGTACTACTACGTGGAGCGATTTTCTTTCAAATGACATTGCCTGCTTCTTCAAATTAATCACCCCATTCATGTCAATATCCTAGTTGATCCTAAGGAGTGTAGGGTAGGGATTGGTGCCATCCATAATCTCTATCACTTCAAAATTGGCCAACGCGCTTGTGCCTTCGATATCGACTGTCACTCCCTATAATATTCCCATGGGGATAATATTTTGCCGATTCGCCATCCTCAATTGAATAGGAGACCACTGCAATGTAGGTCTCCCCATTCTCTCCCATGTCTACTTAGGAAAAACATTTGCGTCAGATCCTAGATCCAGAATGACTTGGTCCATTTCATATTCTCCTATCTGCGTGGCGAGTCTCATCTCCCTCCCTATTCTTTCCTTATGCTTACCAATCTTCCTGACCATGTGTGGGCTATCAGGAGTATTACCATCACATTTATTGATCAACTCCTGTAACCCCTTGATGACCTTGCTATCTCAAAGAAGCTTCATACAGGTCTCCAAAAATGTAGTAAGCATGCAAGGGTCCATTTCTTCAGACTGCTTATCCTGACTTCCTGAGGTAGAAGTCTCAGTGAAGCTTTTCTATGCTTCCATGAAGGTTTCCTTTGCGCGCTTCAAATCAAAGACAACCTCCTTTTCTAGAGCTCCCCCAGCATTTCCCCAGCGCCTTGATCCAGAGGCCAACTTTATTCCTGTACTCTATATGTGGGCATTCTATCCATCATTAGCTCATAGCTACGACAATTACACTCATCATGCCCCACCGATTGACAGAAGTTGCAGAAGAGCTATTGCGGTGTTTGTACAAATTTCTGCAGTAGGTGACAATTATCCGTCACATGTTTTCCAGCCACTTGATAGATAGCACACCATAGCGCGGGCCCTGTACTTGGCCCTACTTGAGCTTCCGGCCTCAGAGGCATCGACCCTCCTGCTGCAACATAATTTGTGAAGACGGGGAAGTGATCTTTGTCATGCCCTTGGCTTTTGCATTTCAGGCACCAAACTTCTTTGTTCACCTCTGGCCGAATTGCTCTATCCTTCTTCAGACTTTGAAATTCTAGGTGAAGGTTTTGCAACTGAGCGTAATTCAGCTGAACTCCCAAATTAGCATCCTGTATCAGCGTCTCATGCAATATCATTGTAATATCCAGGGCTTCCACTTGGATTTCTGTGATAAAGAAACCCTTAGATGAGGCAGGAGCAAAGCCACAAACCATTCGTGGTGCTACCCATCCGTAAGATTCATGTTAGCTTCACGGATTGTGCACTTCAATCTCTGATCCAAATCCTAGGGTGTCTCACTAGGCTTCATCATGATCTCCTTGAATCCCACAATTGGTTGAGCTTTAGACTTACGCCTACTGAATTTCTTATTCATCGCGTCTGAATATCTACTAATGAAGCCATCGGGTTATCAATGCAGTACTTAATGTACCATGTTATTACGCATTCTTGTAAAGTAGTGACCAATGTTTCTTTCTTCATTTGATCGTCCTTATACCCTGAGCCTCCCATACGACCTTTGCGATGAAGCAAAACTGGTCCGGGTCCTTTGTTCCCGATCCCTTGAAAATGAGAAACTTTACTACATTCCCCATATTGAATGGTGGCGGAGGTGGTGGTGGTGTGGGAAAAGGTGTATACAGCACAAGTGAAGATGGAGGTGGTGTGGGTAGATGGGGTATTCGCGGTAACCCTCGTCTTATCAAGTGAACAGTGCTTTGTGGAGAAGCCTGTGCTGCTTCCTCGTCATCACTTAGAGGAGGTCCAATCAGCGGGCTATATTTAGGGCCTGTTTTCCCTCTGTCCCCGAAGATATTTCCACTTCTCGTAGCTTCAAACATCAAGGTAGCTGCATAACCCGCTTCTCACACAAGAGAATCTTAATCCAAGTATTTAAAGACCTTAAATACTTACCTCATGGTCCCTTGAAGAAGTGGCGCTCTGCTTCGCTGTAACTAACTGAAGTATCGACCGTGAACTCTGTCATGAATCCTCCTATGATACGATCGAGCCAGTGATCGACAACGCGTGTGATCTTATCTTTTGAGGCTTCCAATCTCCGCACTAAATCCAGGGTCCACACTATTAGACTGTCAAGCCTCCACCTTCGTTGGTCGTCTTCCAATTTAGCGATCCACTCGTATAATTCAACCAGGAAGGAACATAAGAAGATTTCATGTATCTCTATGTATAGATATCTGTCCAACCACTGTTCTTTCGTCAACTGCAGATTCCTATTCTTTTGCACCGCAAATTCGTGGATCTTCCTATCCAGCTAGTCTTCAATTTCCTTCCTAGTCAGATTCCAGTTATGCGACATCACACATCTCTTTATGCAGATCCCGGTCCTGACAACATAACCATTTGTTGGCTTAGTGGGCCCTGACCCAGGTTCAACGTTAATTAGCCAAGAAAATACCTACACTACTGGCCCTTTCGGCATCAATCCGCAGAGTGCAAACTGAAGTCTCACCCGAAGCAATATAGGGGGATGCAGGAACCAAGTTTCCGCACCCAGAGATGGTAGTGATGTTGTTTTATACCCTAAACATTCCTTCGTATAGATCGATAAGCCTTTTAGGGCTTATCGATATACTTCTCTTATTTGGCTTCTAGACCTTCATGAAGGTCTGCGATCATCCTTCGCGGACCCTAAACAGGTGATTTATCTACTTATGTGCTTCTGTAAATGTTCTTACCTCTGTATTTACCCCGATTAGCTTAAGTATCTGATAACTTGAACATGCATTAATATATTCTTCATGTACACAAATATTATTACTTGCATTCATATAACAAAGTAAAACATATATATTTGCGCATCAATATAGCATTAAATCATAAACCCAATTTTCTTCATAACATAATCATGTGCATTCATCACAGAAGTAAATAGATCAACACATGTAATTCCATAATAATCCTCTTTATTAATGCTTCAGATCTTCTTTATAGACTCTAACTATCCTGCGCACACAGCTGCAGGAGTCCGCACACTCAGCTGCGGATGTCTACCTTAGGCCTCTGTGCACACAGATGCAGAGCCTCTTTCCTACGCTAAGACTCTTCGATCTTAGCTCTTACTAACCCATTACATCAACATCCAGGGACTAATCATTCTTGTGCTATCTGTGGGGAATACGGTCATTATACCCATCATTGTCCTCAACTCCCTGAGTTAAAAAGGATACAGGACAATAGGGGGCAAGGAGGTCAAAAAACTACAATAATGCAAGACCCTTTCCCCCATCAGGGAGTGGTTAACACTCAACAACAATCATCCCATCCACATCCTTCTGGAGGGAACCCCCATAACAATTCTAATCATGACATTTTCATGACAGGAGAAGATATGCTACTAAAAATGTGAAATAAAATTTATGGAGCTCCTCCAGAGCCCAAACCTTTCACATCAACCACAAAAATACCTATAGGTTCATTGACCATTCCTTGAATTCCTATCTAACCTATGGGAAAGATGGTTAAAGGACCTTTACAACGTGCATAACATAACTCAAAAGTTGCTTATAGCTACAATGTAGTCGACGAATTAGCGCAATCACCTTCAATTATGTCAACATTAGAGGTCCTGCAAACATGCCCAAATCAACGAAAAGACTTAATTTCCTCTCTAGGTGCAATTGATCCAGCCAATTCTCACCTAATGGTATTTGGCTCGGATAAATTTAGGTCATGAATACCATCAGTTGGTGCTTTCCAAATTCCAGTCTCAATCCAAAACATCACCATCCATCGCTGCATTGTCGAAGAAGGGGCATCCACATGTATAATGTCCAAATCTTTTTGGCAGAAACTGGGATCCCTCGAAATCAAGCCCTCTGACATCACACTTAGATCATATGATGGGTTCCCTTTAGCCTCCGTTGGCCTATACCCTAATGTGCCACTACAACTAGCCAATAAAACTGTGCTAATAGATATCGAAGTACTAGACACTCAGTTTGATTACAATATCTTGTTGGGCCAAATTTACATGTATGAGATGTTAGTAGTCACCTCATCTGTGTTCAGGGTAATGATGTTCCACCATGATGGAAAAATCATTACAATAGATCAAATCACATATTATGAGAAGAAGACATGACCTGCACCTGACGGTGTGCTACCTTTATTCTCATCTTCTCACAAATGGATCACCATTTACATTGAACTCAACCTTGGCCAATTTAAGCTGTCAAAATTCCTAGGGACATTCCTAGGAGACCCTCCTATGATAGAGGAAATTTCTCCAATCACAGGAGCACTGGTGTTCATTATGACCTCATTAAACACACCCCAAGATCAAGAACTAGCTTCAGATACTAGCAACAATGTTGTTACCGATCCTAATTTCTTACCATATTCCATTACTCAAACACCCTTCTTATTTCCCCCACCTGGTTTTGTCTCTCACCAAGTCATCACAACACTCTCATTACTCCATATGGCTCTTGCGATATCGGTATGGTATTTGGCCCCTCAAGCCATGTCAGCAAGCTCAGGAATCAGAGCAACCAACATCAGTCCTATTCCTCCTCAGGATAGAATGACACCACAAGCAACAAGTACACCACAAGTAGCACCCACACCACAAGCAGTGCCTACATTAACACCAACCAATGCTAGAAAAAGGGATTAAAAAAAGGTAAAAAGGTTGAAGCTTCAAACACTCCATCCTCTAGAGTCCCTCAACCCTATGCTTTGTGTGAAACAGTTGGGCACCCCACCAATAAGTTCCCTAAGTTAAATGAGCTCAAAGCTCTTCTACATGCCCCAAAAGTGTCAGTGAACCTTCCTCCCCCTGCCAGAAAAAGGAGCACATCCATGCGTCATAAGAAATTTTACACCAACCATGCATTCGCCATATGTGCAAGAACTAGCTTCAGATACTAGCAACAATGTTGTTATCGATCCTAATTTCTTACCATATTCCATTACTCAAACACCCTTCTTATTTCCCCCACCCGGTTTTGTCTCTCGCCAAGTCATCACAACACTCTCATTACTCCATATGGCTCTTGCGATATCGGTATGGTATTCAGACCCTCAAGCCATGTCAGCAAGCTCAGGAATCAGAGCAACCAACATCAGTCCTATTCCTCCTCAGGATAAAATGACACCACAAGCAACAAGTACACCACAAGTAGCACCCACACCACAAGCAATACCTACATTAACACCAACCAATGCTAGAAAAAGGAATTAAAAAAAGGTAAAAAGGTTGAAGCTTCAAACACTCCATCCTCTAGAGTCCCTCAACCCTGTGCTTTGTGTGAAACAGTTGGGCACCCCACCAATAAGTGCCCTAAGTTAAATGAGCTCAAAGCTCTTCTAGATGCCCCAAAAGTGTTAGTGAACCTTCCTCCCCCTGCCAGAAAAAAGAGCACATCCATGCGTCATAAGAAATTTTGCACCAACCATGCATTCGCCATATGTGCAAAATACAGGAATTACACTCATCATTTCCCTGAAAGCCCTCGATATTGAGATGCGTTAGGTGCACTCATCCAAACCAATACCCCATTACTCCCTGCAGAGGATGGATCCATTTTTTTTAATGTCATAAGGGAAGACACTTCTTGCTCCTATCCCTCGTTTGGTCCATCAACCTCCCACCATGACTAGAGGCAACTCGAACTAGCAACACCCCTACTAGCACCCACTTGCGCTTTATGTGACACACCAAATCATTTGATTAACCAATGTCTCGAATTAAGAGACTTTAATCGACTATATCCAATTACCTGTGTCACTCAGAGCACCAGCCCCATGCACATATGTCACACTTGCCAAATTTGTGCAGGAAATCATCATGTGCAACACGATCCTCACCTTTCTCAATTCCAGGATTTGCTAGGATTCATGTCACAATTTATCACCAAGAATTTTGATTTAGTCAGATCAGATATCGAACCATCAGATCATACCCCACCATCAAGGAATGAAGAATATAGGTCCATTTTATGTGTGTTTAAGGATAATTTTTTTCCAATAGTTCAAAAAGGCACCCATCATTACATCTCCCCTCACCATCATCAATCTAGATCATGGAAAAAAGCGATCTAAGGTCATTTGGAAAAAAAGATCACCTATCACATGTGTCCTATGTGATAAAATGAACCATTTAGTAAATCAATGCCGTGAATTGAGTAAGTTTAATAACATCTTCCACTTAGTGGTCCAAATTCCACAAATCCGTCTCTCTAATCAAGAGAAAATCACATGTTGTTATTGTCACATCTTCTCTCAATCACATCATACGAGGAATTGTTAGTACCTTCCACGTTTTCGCGCAGCGAGAGAAGCACCGAGGCAAACCAACACCAAGAAGAAACCTCACACCAATACAAAGATCCAGAGATGGCTACCACCACAGGAAGCCCCATATCACGACGTCAACCAGGCATCAACATATCATACTATGAGCAATACCGCCACCCACACTATCTATTCAATTAGTTCTAGTCCAGTGTGTAGTATCTGTACCAGTACCTCTCATAGCACCGAGACATGCCATATGTTACAAAAATTTCGGCAGCTTAGGATTCAATGTCAAACTCCTATTGAGGAAGATACTTTTTCCCCTTGTACACCAACAAGAATGAAAGAACTTCCTCCCACATGACATCAACCCACCATAACTGAAATTCTACCACCACCTAATGCTGACGACATGCAACACCATATATGATTCATTTCCTCATCCGTAGGAACCATGATTCGTGCTATCTTCTCATCCTTTTTTGGTGTTGAGACCGAAATATCCACTCCACTAGTGGTAAAACTGGTGAGCTCCAGTATTGTAGCAATATTGCTACAACTCCCGGAGCTTCCTTATCTAATTTTATCAACCCGGTAGTTCGTAACAAACTTGGAAGCGACGGTGCTGTATGCACAAGTACTAGCTCTTGTCACAGCTGTCACTTGGTCAGCTGGCACAAGTATGCTAGGGCTCAAGCCAACTTCTATATGTTCTCAGAAGAAGCTTTTTAAATGATGAACGAAGGCTATCTCAAAGGAAATTAACCTACTTTGCAACAATGAATTGAAATCCAACCAAACATGAAAACCCTAGTAAACCCTAATCTGACTAGCTTAACCTTTATGATGCAATGGTGGGAATTCAACTTCTAGAAATGATGCCATTACTTCTAGTGAGATGAGATGCGTGAAATTAAACTACTTCCATTGAAGAGAACATGTTTTTGTATTTTTGCTCAAGTGGGTGGAGTTATTGTGATTGTGCTTCTTACTGGGTATTGACTGTGCAGGGGTAGTTCGAAGGGAGGAAGGCTTGGGAACAGTCAGGAGGGCTTTGAGAGGTTCCAGGGGATCCCTCACATCAGTCCATAGAAGTCCACAATGTTCAGGTGCTTGGCAACCGTGGTTGCAGGCTTCTACAGGATGTCTGCAGGGGATCCTACAGGAAACTCGGGATTTCTACAGGATGTCTGCTAACTTCTACAGGATGTCCTACAGTCGGAGTTTTGGGTGATGGAGAAGTGAAGGAGCTGCATGGATGGATGGGTAAGATGAAAGAGGAGCTTGAGATGACCTATGGACAGAGGGATGAGATGGAGAGAGAGTGGATAGAGCTGGTTGGTCGATAGAAGGGTAGTAATGGAAGGTCAAAAAGATTGAGCAACGTGGACAGCAGAAGGGTTGGAAGGCAAATGAGTTGAACAGAGGATGGTTAGGTGGCTTAGGCACGGTTCAGAAGGATAAGAACACGATGAAGTGGTGCTGCGCAGTGTAAATGAAACAAATCACCCTTAACTTGCTGTAAACGAAAGTTCACCAACCTATTCTAACTGTTTTATTAGGAATCAAAGAACAGCAATGTAAGTTGAAAGGAATTCGTGCATGATGCTGAACCAAAGAGTCATTACTCAAGATAAAATCGCATGGACAATTCTTCAATCGAAAACACTACATCAATACTTGCATGCATATGTTAAAACAGTGTTTTTTTGGCAGTTGGCACGGTCTACACTTCCGGTCCCCAAACAGAGGTGAAAGTGAGCATGCATTCAACCTTTTTTGAACTCAACGTAACTTCAATCTCCCTATGCTAATTCTGAACTACTGAAACAACTGCATTCATGAAACTAACCTACATAACCAAACCGAAACAGTCAACTCAGCAAACTGTATTTTTCAAGTGCAAGTAAAGGAAAGAAATGCAATGATAAAAGAAAGAAAGACAAGTAACAATGCAAAGAAAAGGAGGTCTATTGCTCTCAGGTTGGGCCCTAACCTGAGAGCTATAGCTCCCCTAAGAACTCAGAATCGAATCCAAATCTACCTGCCTTTTATTAAAAGATCATAATCATGAGTCTAACAACATGCCAAAATTGGCTTACAAAGAGCAAAAACAGAGCTACAGCTCGTAATCCAAAATCTATATCAAAATTTCAAGAGTCTCATCGAAGGCTACAACCTTAATATTTATACATGATGAGGGCCAAGCTGGCCTCCTCAATTAGTGGAGCTTGGCTGTCCAACTGAAAGTAAACTGATGTTCCTGTAGAATCCGTTGGCTGCCTTCTAGCTCGGTGGTGATAGCTGTTGGAGCTCGGAGTTGGGGTGGAGATCACGAGGAAGGTCATTCAAGGCTGTGGACAACCTCCCTATAAACCCACAATGCCACCTTGGCTGTCTCCTTGTCTCCATTTGCATGGTCTTTGCTCCATTTAATGTCAAAAAACCTGAAATCATCATGTATTAGCTACATAGGTATAATGACTGCCCTTCTTCTTACAAATAACACGAATATACTAAGAAATGATGCATAAGTGATAAAAAAATGAAGGGTTGAGCAAGGTAAGTAGGCCAAATGAGCCCAAATTGTTACCAAAATTTGGGGCTCATCATCACCCCCCAGCTAAAATATTTGCTCATCCTTGAGCAACTAGTCCAACTCTTCATCATTCATTGCCTTGACTGCTACCCTTACATCCCAAGCCTCTGTAGTAGTGTCCTCCTTGCTGATGTGAAACCCAGCCCTTCTGTTTACCTCTGCCCACTGTTCATTATCATCTGTCTCTGTGCTGCCTTCCATCAAGCCTAGCAGCAGTGGTGGGCTGAGTTTAAGGCCAATCCAGCTGGCCTGGAGGTTTTGCATGGATTTCTTATAGAGGCCTACCCGTACCAGAGCTTCCCTCATCCGGGTTGGGGTATGGTACTCACGGATTTTCAGACTGTGTGCCAATGTATTCCATCTGCGTGTGCATGCTTGGACAGCATTGTCACCTAACAGTCTCTCCATGTCCTCAAAATGAGCTATGGCTTGGGCCTGATGATCCATATATCTTAATGAAGCTTGAGGTTCAGATGACAAATGTTGGTGTGCCGAGATTAGTGCAACTGGATCCCCTGGTTCTGGTTTGATGAGCAATGGCTCGTTCAGCTCTCGGTTCATGATTGCTTTGGCTTCTGCTGCTCTTTTGTCCTCATGGTTCAGCCATGAGACAAATGCCAATAATTGCATATCTCCCAAGGCCGTATTGGGATCCCATGAAACTTCATTAGGCAGGGCCAGATTATGGAGGTAGAACTCTGCTAATTTGGCCCTATCCTCTGATGAGCTAGTACTGCAAACTTCAGTGAATTGCTGCGGGTCTTGGAGCTGGGAGATACCTCTTTGCACCAATGTATCGATCTGAAATTGCAGCCATTGGTCTTTCAAGTACAAGCCATAGGATTTGGCTGGCTGTCTGCATTGGATAGCATCCATGGCCCAGCTGGCCATGCAGGCCAATTGTGTTTCTTTCTGCTGCAGCTGTTCTCTGAGAGCTTGCACCTCAATTTGTGCTTGTTGTTCTGCTTCCTGTAGAAGTGTGGTTGGCTCCCCAAGACCGGTTTTCAGCTCCTTTTTACCTTGCTGTTCCTCTGTGGTGTCCTGGGAGGATGTACCTGTCCCTGCCCTCAGCTCCTGTAGCTGCAATCTCAGCTTCTGGTTTTCTTCCTGTAGAAACACACGTTGGCAATTTGCCACGTGTTTGGCCATGGACAATTGACTTCTGGCCTCCTTGAGCTGCTCTTGTAAGGGACCTATGTCCGCCACACCCTTTGACTTGGCTATTTTCATCCACGTGTGTGTACGAACTCTTTCTTCCTCTAATGCAAAAAACAGTGGCACAGTAAATTTCTGAGGTATAATTTTGCCAGCCTCTAAAAAGTTGTAATATGAACTCAGACTTGGCTGAGGGCTGGGCTCCGGTATGTGCTCTTTCTCCACTTCCTCTGGTGGCTCTACTTCACCCTCCCTTGGAGGTGATAAGGGTGCTTCTCCTTCCATTTTCTCAGTTTCTTTAAGCCTAGCTAAGGTATCCTGTAGAGCATTTTTAGCATCCTGTAGCCGAGCTTTTTCAGTCAATTGGTCTAATCTTTCTTGCCATGTAGTTTTCTTCGGGCTTCCCCTCTCATAGGTGACTGATATCCTCAAGGGGGACCTTTCCTTGGGTGAAGTAGGGGCATCTTCAATGATGATCGGGTTGCTGGACGTAGGCTGTGGCTTGCCCGTCTTTATTCTCACACTTCTTCGAGCTTTAAAGTATAGAGGGGTCTCCCTTTTTCTCTTCTCTTTTGGCTTAGGAGGTGTGCTGAGGTCGGCCAGCACAGCTGCTGCCTCCCTCTCACGAATGTCAGCTTTCTTCTCCTTAGGTTTCACTTTTTCAGGGCTTCCTGTAGAAGACCCTGTTTTAGTCAATTTCGGGCTTCCTGTAGAAGACCCTTTTTCAATAATTTTCGGGCTTCCTGTAGAAGACCCTTTTTCAATAATTTTCGGGCTTCCTGTAGAAGCCGGTTTCGGCTTTCCTGTAGAAGCCGGTTTCGGCTTTCCTGTAGAAACAGGTGTCGCCGCCTTGGTTTGCTTTGCTGCATGAGTTTTGCTTTTTGACTTGGTTGCGGTCGCTGTCGAGGCACTCTTGCTGATGTGGACCTTCTCAGCCTTGTCCACTCTGCCTTGCAACCTTTGCTCTCTTGCTGTCAAGATGGGTGTGTCATCTTTCTCCTTGTCATCCTTTTTCTCTTGTTTCTTTTCTTGCGTTTTCTTCTGCTCTGTGGTCGGGGTCTTTTGGCCTTTTTCTTTCTTTACTGCGGCCACTGACTCTTTCTCCTCACTGCTAGAAGAACCGAGCTCTTCGGTTAGCATCTTTATATCCCCGTCCTTTGTCAAATTTCTGAAGGCTTCCCATGAGAGAGGAACCTTGTATGTGTGGAGCGCATCCTCCACGAGGAGTTTGATCAGTCCATGGTGGGCTACCTGGTCTGGTATGCCTTCTTTCAGCTTGGTTGCACACTCAATCAGAGACTGTAGTAGAAAGTAAGGGAGACTGAGTTTGTTTTCTACAGGTAGATCCATTTGGTGCGGTAATTCAGTGAGTAACCGAAAGTGGTACCCGTATACAATGCTAAAACGGCCTTCGCAGGTGATGTACTTCATAATTTGCAAGCTCACTTCATTCCATGGTGGCAGTAAACTGGTTCTACGAACCCCATTTTTGTCTTCTGAGAATTCCTCCTCTAGTGGAAAGAACTCTTTCTTAGATTTTTGGCTCAATTTCCTTTCTTCTTTATCCCATGGTAATCCCATTGGGAGCTCCGTAACTCGGCTGATGAATTGTGGGGTGAGTTTGAGGCTCAGACCCCTGAAGGTAACGGTGGCCAACGTTTTAGATTTCGGCCTCAGAGCTTGCAAAAACTCTTCTACCACTTCGTCGTCATAGCCCTGCAATTTGTCACAGAAGGATATCCATTGTGCTCGTGTGAAGAGCTCCACCACCTCAGGATTTTCTCTTAACTTCGCTGAATCAGTGGGCTCCCTTCTGATGAACCCACCCGGCATGGTGAAAAACTGCTGCGTTAGCTGGAGGTGGCAAATGGGGAAGAAATTCGGTCTACTGGGACAGAGCGTAGGATTACGCCTCTGTCATGCACATAATTCACGAAGCTTACCCTCCTGCAAACCTTTAACACAGCCAACTACACTGACATCCTGTAGGACGACAGTTTATGCACGACAGACAACAATTGCAACAATTTTCTACGACCAGACTGTAGACGACGATTCTGCCACCTTCAAAAACCAATTGCATGGAGAGTTCAGGCTTACCTTTTTAATCTGCCACCTTTTTACGTGAGGAACCCGACTTCCTATAGAAACAGCTTTCCTGTAGGAGCAGCGCGCGATTTCTGAGGGATACTGCAGTGGGTCTGCGCTCTTTCTGTAGCTTCACAGGCGTTCTGATGGCCAAAGACTCGGAGTATCGAACTGCAGAGGGATCTGGATGATTACTCGAGTCGCAAACGGTGAATGATAAATGCATGAGGTTGATAATCTAGCCAATTATATTTGAATCGGCGGAATCCGTGGCACGGGGGTGAGCTGTCCCTGCCGGACCGTTGGGCGACGTCACACCATCATTCTTCTGCGAGTTTACTTACTGCCGCATCATTCCCGCAGATCCGCCGCCGCCATTCTCGTTAGAACTCGTTTCTCCCCGAGTGGACGGTTCTCACATGTCCATTGCCCATTTTTTCCACGGCCACCATTCACACATCCAGCTCGACCAGCTGACTGGTCGACGTGGCCAATCGATTGACCATACCACCACTCAACCCATCCATTTCACACTTTGCAAACATTTTCAAAGTAAAATTCATGCAATTCGTCGGAAGAAAGGGTCGAGACACTTACCTATGTGGCCGCAACACGATTGTTCAGGCTCTTGGACGACGATGAGTGGATTTGGTTGCTGCTGCTTGATCTGCACAGGCCCAGAGGTTCACATTCATAGGCCGCTGACGATGGATTGGATGCTTCAGCTGCATGCGCCCGCGTTTTCATTGTATATGGTGTGCACTCTAGCGGGCTTAACTGTTACGGGACTCCTGCAGGATGTCCTGTAACAGTTTCTTCCTCCTCGGGTGCATGCTGCACGATGAAGGCAATGGCCCCACGATCACGCTCACAGAGCTCATGGATGGCTGGGATGGATATGGTATGACATCTCAGCATTTTTTTTTCATCTCAAAAATTGCTTTTCTCTTGATAACTCAATGATCTGCTTTGATGGTGCAGGTAACTTCATTGCTTGTCGACAGGGATGGTAGAAAGAGGTGACAACAGTGTATAAGGGTGCCAACAGTGGCTTGCATGCGTCCAAACTGATCCTTGGTCATTAGATCTCCTCATAAAATGAATTCTGGGCCGTCCCGAACTTCTACAGGAAGTTTCCTGTAGAAATGCAGAACTTCCTGTAGAAAGGTTGCGTTTCCTGTAGAAAGTCTGCACCTTCCTGTAGAAAGTCTGCATCTTCCTGTAGAAAGTCTGCATCTTCTTGTAGAATACTCAAGCCATGATGAAATTGTGCACATACCTTGGAGAAAATGAGTATTCTTGGAGGAGGTGCTGGTGAGGTCCCCTGGTAGCATGATAAGGATCTTTGGCTTTGCATTAAGAGTCCTCCTCACCTTCATAGAACACCTGCAACTTGCATGCATTTTCACATTATGAACTTGTTGTCCCTATCTTTTTGCTTATTGTTTTTTTTTTGAAAGATAACAGGGGCGCCTCAATGAGGTTTTCACCCTTGCCATCTGCCTTAAGCGCCTCAGAGAGGTTTTCACTCAAGGATCTTTTTCAAATCTCTTTTTTTTTTTTCTTTTTTTTTTGAAAGACAATAGGGGCGCCTCAATGAGGTTTTCACCCCTACCACCTGCCTTGGGAGCCTCAGAAAGGTTTTCACCCAAGGATCTTTATTATTTTTAATATTTTTTTTTTTTTTTAGATCTTTTAGGGTATGCCAAAAGCAGAGGCAAAATCCTTCTCTATGACCAACACTGATTTCTCCGTAGTTTTGATGAACTCTTGTCTTGAGAGAGGCTTCCTGTAGATCTTCAAGCGATGCCCATTGACAAGCATGGGGATGGATTCCTCATCAATGGTTCGAATAAGAACAGATCCATTGTCATGGCATTTTTCCACTGCATATGGTCCTAGCCATCTGGTTCTCAGCTTCCCCTTGAAATCTTTGTATCTGGAGTCATACAACAAGGCCCAATCTCCCGGCTGGAATTGCTTGTCATGGAGGTGTTGGTCTTGCCACACCTTTCTCTGAAGTTGAACCACTTCTGAGTGAAGGAGGGCCTGCATCCGGTGCTCGTCCAGTCCATTCAGCTGCAATAACCTTTCTTTTTGTGCATGGCTGAGATCTAGATCTAGCTGAGCTGCCATCCTCAAAGTGTTGTATTCAAACTCAATGGACAACAAAGCTTTCTTCCCATAGACCAGGTCATAAGGTGTGAAGCCGGTGGTGGTCTTCCAGGTGGTGTTGTAAGCCCATGTGGCCTCAACCAAGCGATCTGCCCAATCTTTCCTACTGCTGCTCACCACCTTAGTCAAAATCCCTTCCAATGCTCTGTTGGTGACTTCCACTTGCCCATTTGCCTGTGGATGATAGGGGGTGGAAGTCCTATGCTTGATTTTGTGGTGAGCTAGCAGGTTTTCAATCAAGTTGGATGTGAACTGGCTCCCTTGATCGGTGACCAGTTCTCTTGGGTAGCCAAATTTGTAGAAGATGTTTTCTCTTAAGAACTCGGCCACCTTCTCTTCTGTTGCTGCCTTGATTGCTTTAGTCTCTGCCCACTTTGTCAGGTAGTCAGTGCACACAATGATGTAAGACCTTTGCCTCGAAGGAGGGTTGATTGGACCCACAAAATCCATACCCCACTTCTCAAATGGCTCAAGAGTCACTTGAGGTTGGAGAGGCATCTCATCCCTTGGAGTTGGTTTCCCCATTCTTTGGCATCGGTCACATTGGCTGATATATCTTCTGACATCTTGATGAAGTGTGGGCCAATAGTAGCCTGCCTGCAGGATTTTGAAGGCAGTCCTCTTTGCTGCAAAATGTCCTCCACAAGGCCCATCATGACAGGTGAGGAGGATATCAAAGACTTCCTCCTCCCTTACACAACGCCTTAAGATCTGATCAGGGCCAAGCTTGAACAGATTGCCCCCGATCCAAGTAAACGAGGCACTTTTTCTGATGATTCTGCTCTTCTCCCTTGAAGATAGGTGCGGAGGGAACTGTGCTGAAACAAGGTAGTTTTCTATATCAGCAAACCATGGAGAGAGTACTGAGATAGCAAACAGATGTTCATCGGGCATCTGGTCATCCACTGTTCCATCCTCATCTGCAGACAAATCCAATCTAGATAAAAAGTCAGCAACAACATTTTCTTTACCTGGTTTGTCAACAATGGTCAAATCAAACTGCTGCAACAAAAGTAACCATCTAATAATACGAGCATTCACATCTGGTTTATTCATTAAATATCTAATTGCAGCATGATCCGTATGTACAAAGGTTTGATAGCCAGTAATATAATGTCGGAACTTGTTCAGTGCATGGACCACAACCAAGAACTCTTTCTCGGTTACAGTGTAATTCAGTTCAGCTTTGGACAAGTTTTTGCTAACAAAGTAAATGGCATATGGAAGTTTTTGTTCAACTTGTCCTAAAGCTGCCCCTATGGCTTTGTTTGAGGCATCAGTGTGGATGTGGAAAGGTAGGGCCCAGTTTGGACCTCTCAGGATTGGGGCTGACACCAACTTGTCCTTTAATTCATTCAAAGCCCTCTGACAATCGTCAGTCCATTTAAACTCCACATCTTTTGCCAACAGACCAAACAATGGCGAGGCTAGCTTGCTGAAGTCTTTAATGAATCTCCTGTAATACCCTGCTAATCCTAAGAAACTCCGGACATCCCTTACCTTTTGGGGAGGTGGAACCTTCTTGATGAGAGCAATTTTGTTAGGATCCACTTGTAACCCTTGGCAAGAAATGGTATGGCCTAGCACAGTCCCTTCAGTCATCAGGAATTCACATTTTTCAGGACTAAGGGACAGGTTCATCTCAATGCATTTGGTTAGGACCTTTCCCAGATTGGACAATGCTTCCTGGAAGTTGGACCCATAAGGAGTGAAGTCATCCATATAGATTTCCACCGCATCATGGAACAGCTCCGAGAAGATGCTCAAGACAGCTCTCTGGAAGGTAGCAGGAGCATTGCATAGCCCAAAGGGAAGAACTCGGTAGGCAAAGGTACCCCAAGGACAAGTGAAGGTGGTCTTATCTTGGTCTTCCAGGCTGATTTGGATTTGGTTGTACCCGCTAAACCCATCCAGGAAAGAGAAGAACTTCTTTCCTGCCAGTCCATCCAACACTTGATCTATGAAAGGTAGAGGGAAATGGTCTTTCTTGGTAGCTTTGTTCAGTTCTCAGTAGTCCACACAGATTCTCCACTTCCCATTTTTCTTGGGAACCA
Organism: Pinus tabuliformis; assembly: GCA_031772625.1. Classification (NCBI taxonomy): domain Eukaryota; kingdom Viridiplantae; phylum Streptophyta; class Pinopsida; order Pinales; family Pinaceae; genus Pinus; species Pinus tabuliformis. The sequence continues at coordinate 685,162,357 of CM062809.1, forward strand.
ACACCAGAGGGGACACCCATTCACTATCTGAGATGGGGTAAATGAATCCGGCATCCAACAGTTTTTGCAATTCTTCCTTGACAATGTCCTTAAGGGCTGGATTCATTCTCCTCTGAGGTTGCCTAACCGGTTTACAACCTTCTTTGATGTATATGTGATGGGTACAGACCGAGGGATGGACTCCTTTCATCTCCTTATAGCTCCAAGCAAAAGCATCTAGGTGACTGGCCAACAGGTTACACAGCTCCTTTTCCTGGGAAGGAGATAGGGAGGAGCTGATCTTTAACGTTCTCTCAGGGCCGAACTCCACATTCTTGACTCTGGGAGTAACAGGGTCGGTGGTACAAAGGTCCACTAAGGTGCTGGCTTGGGCGTCCTCCACCAATTTCTCTAAGGATAGTGCACTGGAAGGTGGATTCTGGATCAAAGTCTCAATCAAGTCATCCTCGGTTGGGGGGTCTCTTCTAGTGGTATCTAGGGTGCACAAAGGTGCTGAGTACACCTCATCCTCTTCTCCTTCCTCCAACCATAGTGGTAAGTCATGCTCTAAGGAGGGTTGGGCAGGAGGATATAGGACTAGCTGCTTGGACATAGGACCGTTTTTGATGGTCATGTTTCCTGCACGGCAACTGATGTAAGCATCTGCAGTGGCTAACCAAGGCCTTCCCAAAATGAGAGGATATCCAGTAAGCTTTGCCTTGGGTTGCAGAACCAAGAAATCTGCAGGGTATTCCCAAGAGTCGACAGAGACCAAGACATCCTCCACAATCCCTTCGGGAGTCACAGTGGAGTGATCTGCTAGTTGCAGTACTGTCGAGGTCTTCCTCAAGGAACCCTGAAGATTGAGTTTGAGCATGGTATCCCTGGTCATCACATTAATGGCAGCCCCCAGATCAATCAAGGTGTGAGGTATGATGGTGCCATTGATGTGGACATCTACTACAGGACTCCCAGGATCTAGGTACTTTGGGCAGATGACTTGTCCTAACATAAGGTCAGACAGTTGTCCTAAGACATTGATGGTTGAAGCATCTCTCTTTCGCCTGCCTGGGTGTTTGAAACACTTTTCCTTAACCAGTTTGTTGTATATTGGCACATCCTTGATGGCTTGGAGAAGTGGTATTTTCACACACAACTGCTTGAGTTCTCCCAGAAGCTCATCCTCCTCTGGGTTGGGTTGTGTGGTGGCTGTTAGTCTCTCAGGAAAGGGTGGAATAGCCTTTGGTTCACTTTCCTGTTTGTCCTCCTCGTCCTCTGGGGGAGGAGGTTGGCGATCCGGAAGAGTCTTTCCAGATCGAAGATTGATCTCCTGGATCTCCACAGCATAGGTAGGGCATGAGGTTTCCCCAACGTATACCTGCTGGGCCTGTCTATTGTTGGGGTTCGGGTTCGGTTGAGCAGGCATTTGAGGTTGCCTTGGAGGAGCAGGAGGTAATGGTTGAGGTTGAACTGGTGGTGGAGGCAAAATGGCGGGAGGAGTGTTGTACTGGGGCCTCCACCCCGACTGAGGTGCATTCCACTGAGGCTGTGGCTGGGCATGTGAATGATATGAATGAGTAGTGGGTTGAGTAGGGTACTGAGGTGGATAAGACCATGGAGGAGGCATAGACCAGGAAGGATGAGCAGGGGGACCCCAGGAAGGCATAGGAGTCGATTGGTTGGGGCTGTAATAAGCTTGGGGTGCCCCTTGCATCCCCTGCTGGTAAGGTCTAGGTCCTTGTGGCCTCCTTTGGTTGAGGAAATAGAGAGGTTCAGTGGGAGCTTTTGTCCCTTGGTACATAGCTTTAAACCCAGGTAAGGTTGGGCATTGATTTGTGGGATGGTCCTCCTCACAAACGAAGCACACTTCAACCGAATGCAATGGGCATTCGTTCTTAGGGTGTCTCCTTGTACATCTAGGGCAGAAGATAGCCAAGACCCTCTCAGCTTCTTCCTTCTTCTGCTAGATCCTGAATGTGTCCAGTTGCATGGCAATGGTCTGTCTCACCTCACTCTTAAGATCTTCTAATTGATTTGCAAACTCATGCTTGGAGAAAGGAATACTAGCTGAGAGAGGGTTTCCTCTACCTCGTTTCCGGGCTGCCCTAGAGTGTTTTCTGAACACAGTCTTGATGTCCTCATAAGGCAGCTGGTAAATATCTCCCCCAGCTAACATGTGAAGGGTATCTAAAAGGTCTTCAGGGACTCCTCGGAGCAGGACCAACTTGAGGGATTCAAGGTCAAGTGTGCACCTGGCCCGCTTATAGCTAAGTTGGAACCTCTCCTCATAATCCTCTAAGGACTCATCATTTCTCATGGTCATCCGAAAGATTTCTCCCTTGGTTTCCTTGGACCTACAGTAGTCCCGGTACTTGGTATTGAAAGCTTGCTGCATCTGAGCCCAAGTGGTGATACTATTCCCAGGTAAGCCCATGAACCAGCGTAATGCTGCATCCTTAAGAGTGGAAGGGAAGAGTTTCAGCTTCTGCTCATCTTCAGTATAGTCATAGGTTCTACAAAGGACAACAAACTCAAACAGGAAGGTATCAGGATCCTCAGTAGTCAGTCCATGGAAATGAGGCAGAGCGGAGGGACTAATGTTTTTCATTTTCATATCTCCATTGGTTCTCGGATGGGGAAGGCACCTTCTATTCTCTCATCTTCTCTTCTATTGTCAGCCATAGCTTCAGATGGGATGGTCTCTAATTCTTCTTCTGCTATAGGATCTTCGTATATCTCAGGAGGTTCACCTATAGGTTCTTCTGGATCACTGTCACCGAAGAAGAGAGAAGGGTGACTCAGTGATGTGGTGGGGGTGTTGGGTAGGAATTTGCCTATTTTATCTCGGTTCCTACGAGGCATGAAATGGAAAGACTTTTTGATTGCTTTTGTTTTTTTCTTTGGTACCTGCAAAACTGAAACAGATTGATCTACAGCTAACTATCTTGCTGAAATAGAAATGCAGAATTGAAATGAAAGCAGGAAAGGACTAATCTACTTTGCTCAAATGGAATTGCAGGAATGGAAATGCTAGTCTACGCTTGTAGAATTGAAAGGCTAATCTATGCTTGCAGAATTGAAATTGCGGAATTGAAATGCTAATCTATGAAAGCAAGAAATGTCTATGCTACTTTTGCAGAATGGAAATGAAATAAACTACTTAGCAGAAGGCAAGAGTAAGAAGATAGAAGAAAAGCAACAATTACTAATACTCTAATGCTTCCCTAGAAACGGCGCCAAAAAGATGGTGAGCTCCAGTATTGTAGCAATAATGCTACAACTCCCGGAGCTTCCTTCTCTAATTTTATCAACCCGGTAGTTCGTAAAAAACTTGGAAGCGACGGTGCTGTATGCACAAGTACTAGCTCTTGTCGCAGCTGTCACTTGGTCAGCTGGCACAAGTCCACTAGGGCTCAAGCCAACTTCTATATGTTCTCAGAAGAAGCTTTTTAAATGATGAACGAAGGCTATCTCAAAGGAAATTAACCTACTTTGCAAGAATGAACTGAAAGCCAACCAAACATGGAAACCCTAGTAAACCCTAATCTGACTAGCTTAACCTTTATGATGCAATGGTGGGAATGCAACTTCTAGAAATGATGCCATTACTTCTAGTGAGATGAGATGCGTGAAATTAAACTACTTCCATTGAAGAGAACATGTTTTTGTATTTTTGCTCAAGTGGGTGGAGTTATTGTGATTGTGCTTCTTACTGGGTATTGACTGTGCAGGGGTAGTTCGAAGGGAGGAAGGCTTGGGAATGGTCAGGAGGGCTCTGAGAGGTTCCAGGGGATCCCTCACATCAGTCCACAGAAGTCCACAACGTTCAGGTGCTTGGCAACCGTGGTTGCAGGCTTCTACAGGATGTCTGCAGGGGATCCTACAGGAAACTCGGGATTTCTACAGGATGTCTGCTAACTTCTACAGGATGTCCTATAGTCGGAGTTTTGGGTGATGGAGAAGTGAAGGAGTTATATGGATGGATGGGTAAGATGAAAGAGTAGCTTGAGATGACCTATGGACAGAGGGATGAGATGGAGAGAGAGTGGATAGAGCTGGTTGGTCGATAGAAGGGTAGAGTAGTGGAAGGTAAAAAAGATTGAGCAACGTGGACAGCAGAAGGGTTGGAAGGCAAATGAGCTGAACAGAGGATGGTTAGGTGGCTTAGGCACGGTTTAGAAGGATAAGAACATGATGAAGTGGTGCTGCGCAGTGTAAATGAAACAAATCACCCTTAACTTGCATGTAAACGAAAGTTCACCAACCTATTCTAACTGTTTTATTAGGAATCAAAGAACAACAATGTAAGTTGAAAGGAATTCGTGCATGATGCTGAACCAAAGAGTCATTACTCAAGATAAAATCGCATGGAAAATTCTTCAATCGAAAACACTACATCAATACTTGCATGCATATGTTAAAACAATGTTTTTTTGGCAGTTGGCACGGTCTACACTTCCGGTCCCCAAATAGAGGTGAAAGTGAGCATGCATTCAACCTTTTTTGAACTCAACGTAACTTCAATCTCCCTATGCTAATTTTGAACTACTGAAACAACTGCATTCATGAAACTAACCTACATAACCAAACCGAAACAGTCAACTCAGCAAACTGTATTTTTCAAGTGCAAGTAAAGGAAAGAAATGCAATGATAAAAGAAAGAAAGACAAGTAACAATACAAAGAAAAGGAGGTCTATTGCTCTCAAGTTGGGCCCTAACCTGAGAGCTATAGCTCCCCTAAGAACTCAGAATCGAATCCAAATCTGCCTACCTTTTATTAAAAGATCATAATCATGAGTCTAACAACATGCCAAAATTGGCTTACAAAGAGCAAAAACAGAGCTACAGTTCGTAATCCAAAATCTATATCAAAAGTTCAAGAGTCTCATCGAAAGCTACAGCCTTAATATTTATACATGATGAGGGCCAAGCTGGCCTCCTCAATTAGTGGAGCTTGGCTATCCAACTGAAAGTAAACTGTTGTTCCTGTAGAATCCGTTGGCTGCCTTCTAGCTCGGTGGTGATAGCTGTTGGAGCTCGGAGTTGGGGTGGAGATCACGAGGAAGGTCATTCAAGGCTATAGACAACCTCCCTATAAACCCGCAATGCCACCTTGGCTGTCTCCTTGTCTCCATTTGCGTGGTCTTTGCTCCATTTAATGTCAAAAAACCTAAAATCATCATGTATTAGCTACATAGGTATAATGACTGCCCTTCTTCCTACAAATAACACGAATATACTAAGAAATGATGCATAAGTGATAAAAAATGAAGGGTTGAGCAAGGTAAGTAGGCCAAATGAGCCCAAATTGTTACCAAAATTTGGGGCTCATCAAAAACCACCAATGGTGAAGACACATCCCATATGCACTTTGGAAACCTCACTTGGTTCTACGGCATCATCCAACGAATCATCTTCTTGCTTGTTGACCAACAAAACTAGGTCTGAACCCCAACCTCAAGACCTGGAGCAACCCAAGTAAAAAATGGATAATATTTTTCACTTAGATGAAGATATTATAGAAGCCATGATGGAACCAAAATGTCCTTGGGATGCCATGCACCATCGTTTGTTTTTCTACCTGAAAAAACATTTGTACGCACTAGCGCACCAACCTACAATATTTGTGCCATAGAGTAAAAATATTTCCTACCACAAGGAAAGGTTGATTGGTTCAAAAACCCAATCCCAACACTTGATGTGTTTGAGGCAGGGAACATTTCAAATATTTCACCTACCATCAAGGTAAATATTTCAAACAAACCTGGAAAAGTCAAAGAGATCTCCCTGGGGCCAACACGCTTTCTAGAATAAATAACCACATACACATCCTTGTTCCAAGAATACAAGGATATTTTTGTATATGATTACTCTGAGATGCTAGGCATCAATCCCACCATTGTGGAAGACCATATTGACACATGGCATGATGCCAATCCCGTAAGGAAGAAACAATGTCAATCACATCCTTCTAAGGCAAAAGAAATCAAACAGGAAATCGATAAACTCCACAAATATGGGTTCATCTATCCTATCTCTTACACGTCTTGGGTTTTTAACTCTATACCCATCATGAAAAAAAAGGGCATCATCTACTTTTGTACTGATTTTAGAGATCTGAACAAAGCTTGTCCAAAATATTGTTACCCGATGCCATTCATCCACCAAGTCATCGACACTTGCGCTAATCACGAGGCCCTATCCTTCATGAATGGGTTCTCTAGGTATAACCAAATCCAGATTCGCCATACTGATAATTACAAAGCAACATTTACAACCCCTTTGGGTACATTCTAATACCAAGTTATGCCTTTTGATCTTAAAAATGCTAGTGTCACCTTCCAACGGGCCATGAACTGCATCTTCTGCGACCTAGCTCATGTTATTCTCACATATCTAGATGACCTTACAGTACGATCCAAGAATCATGCTAACCATTTAGAGGATCTCTGCGTGGTATTTTAGAGATGTCGACAATATAAACTACTCTTGAACCATCTCAAGTGTGTATTCTATGTCAATGTCGGAATATGTTGGCTTAGTGGGCATTGACCCAGGTTCAACGTTAATTAGCCAAGAAAATCCCTACACTACTGGCCCTTTTGGCATTAATCCATGGACCACAGACTGAAGTCTCACCCGAAGCAGTATGGGGGGATGTAGGAACCAAGTTTCTACACCCAGAGATGGTAGTGATGTCGTTCTATACCCTAAGCCTTCCTTCACACAGATCGATATGAATTTTAGGGCTTATCGATATACTTCTCTTATTCAGCTTCTAGACCTTCACGAAGGTTTGTGATCATCCTTCACAGACCCTAAACAAGTGATTTATCTAATTACGCGCTTCTGTAAATGTTCTTATCTCCGCATTTACCCCGATCGGCTTAAGTATATGATAACTTCAACATGAATTAAGATATTCTTTGCATACACAAATATTATTACTTGCGTTCATATAACAAAGTAAAACATATAGATTTGCGCATCAATATAGCATTAAATTATAAACCCAATGTTCTTCATAACATAATCACATGCATTCATAACAAAAGTAAATAGATCAACACATGTAATTCCAGAATAATCCTCTTTATTAATGCTTAAGATCTTCTTTATAGACTCTAACTATTCTACGCACACAACTTTAGGATTCCATGCACTTAGCTGCGGACGTCTACCCTAGGACTTTGCGCACACAGCTGCATAGCCTCTTTCCTACGCTAAGAATCGTTGCTCTTAGCTTTTACTAACCCATTACATCAACATCCAAGAACTCAACTTAACTTTCTTAGACACTTCTAAGACTTCCATTTTTATATAATCCCATGGTCCACGGACCATGGGTAGATCTCCTAAGTCCAACATGACTTACATAAAAGAAGGATGGAAACCGTTTATGACTCTTTACATCTTTGCACTCCGCTACCATAAAATGCGGAGACTTTACATTTTTACTCAAAAACTTGGGCTTTTTGCACCAAAACTTGGGATTTTAACTCCAAAATTGACTCTAGGGGACCTGTTCCCAAGAGACCCCCAACACAATTATGGTGACTCACCCACAAGTCACTCTGCTGGCACAAAGATCTTGTCGTGGAGACCTCCTAGCACTACTTGCACCACTACAACTTCAGTAGTACATTGCATCGCTTCCTACTTAACCTGCTGCACCAGCTGCTCCATTGCTGGTCCTACGCTATTTGCCTTGATTTTCTGCTATGTATCCTGTAGGTTAGCTAAATTTCCCTTAGTGGTGGCGGTGAGCACATAGGCTTCATCCAACCAAGGCCCCAATTTGGACTTCAGTACTGCCTCTCTGTGCTATGTTGCGTCTGCTTGTTCCTTCAGATCCTTTGCTTCCTGTAGCTTTTCCAATCTCTGCGTGATAGTGACGGTGCACGTCGTCACTCTGACCCCATCATACCACTGCTATAATTCCCTCGTCTCTGTTGCTAACCTCTGCAGGTTGGGATCTTCTTGTAGATTGGTAAGTACCTCTAGCAACTGCTCGAAGAGCATAGTGCAATCTATTACCGCGACGTCTACTGCAATGATTGCATCCTTGACAACTGCCTCATGCTGTTCTTTGACCTTTGGTGGAGTCAAAGGCTGGGCCTTCAACTCAAGCTCGGTAATCTTAAGGTTAAGCTCAAACTGAACCTCAACTAGCTCGGTCTTTGCATCACACACACCTACAACCAACTTCCGAATCTTGGCTTCCACTGGCACTTATTTTGGGATCTGCAGCTCCAGAATGGTTCTGCATGCCTCAACTACTACTATTGCAGTGTGCTCATTCTTCTACTGCACTTTCTTCCATGTTTCAAATGCTGAAGTCTTCTCAATGAACATCTGCACATTATTGACCTTTTGTTCGCTGATCACACTCAGTGTGTGCTGCTCTTGAGCTCGAAGTTTTGTGATCACACCTGCTTGCAGGGTGTGAAGGGCTTCACTTGGAAGCGCGACCAAGTTCAGCCCAATATGCTTTAGTGTGTTGATAGTAGCCCTGTTAGCTTCTGCTTCTGTAGTCAAAGCTCCATCTGGCAGTGCGACGATTGGGGGATCCAAATAATGAACCATCTCTGCTGCTTCATAGGCACCTGGCGCCAAACTAGTCGACGTCACACTGCTTTGCCCTACACTGGTCTATAGTTGGGAAGATTGGATCTGCAGCTCGCATAGACTCGTCTGAATGGGGACCAAGGCTTGTTTCTGTTGTTGCTCAAATTGCTGCAACAGTTCCATGGTTTCATACTTAACCTTATGGCCAATGTCATCTAAGTCACCTTCTGTTAAGGTGATTGGGTTGATCGATGATTTACTGGCCTTGGACTTCTTCTGCGGCCCTTCTTTCTCCTGCTTCCGAGTTCGCTTTATCTGGTAGGGGGTGGTCTCCTGGTCTCTACCGCCCTGTTCAGATTGCTTCTCATCCTCCCTCTGTGGTGAAGGAGACTTCTAACTTTATCAGAGTCATGCATTTCCTCCTCGTCCTTATCTTCTGCATGCTCCTTAGCGGTGCGCTCTGCTTTAGATCTAGCATTTTCCTCTGCTTCCTTTTTCTGTCTTTCATCCATCTGCTGCATTTTCAATTGGGCCTCCTCCTTCTTCTACTTTCCCCGGAGTTACTGGATCCAATGGAAAAATCTGAGGCTGTGCACCATTCTTCTGGCCAACGATCGAGGATCGCTGGTATTGAATCTTCCGTCGCAAGGTATGGGAGATCATACCATTTATGTTCTGGATCCTTCAGCGCTTGGATGGATATATAGTGGAAGTTTTCCTTGAATTCCGCGTATCTTGACAACTGCTCATAAAAATTTGGTGACAGCCTTGGCTTGTGGTTGATGGCCATATTGATTCTCATCTCCATCAAAACCTAGAAGACCTTGCTCTCGCGGATCCGTGCAACATCCTTCATGGCCCATAGTGAAGCAAAATTCGCTGCTAGTGGAAAATCTGTCGCAATCGGAGGAAAATGACTATCCTCCGACAACTGGCATGCGACCAACATAATTGATAACAAAAGCCATGTGTAATGGAACATCTTGCTTTGATCCTACGCTTCTCTACAGTTTGCGAGGTACTCGCTCTAGAGGTAGCTCACCCAATTAAATTCTATGCCCTTCATGCATTGGGATGCTAATGAGACTACTGGTTCCAACACCTCATCTGCGCGACACTTCCGCATTATCTTCCTAGCCAAGATCTGGGTGGCTACCTTGACTATGGGGTCGGTTATACTTGAAATGGAGTATCCACCTGGATTTTTGACAAGCTTAAACTTGTCCTTCATTCGCTCGGCGAGGTCGTGCTTGGCCACCTTTCCACCAAATTCCTTGGCTAGATTTTGTCCTGAATGGGGTAGCTGGGTGATCCTATGGATCAACATATCAGTTATCGGGATTGACTCTTCCAACCAAAGGCACCCGTCGTGCACTAGGCATAGAAACTATTTGATAACTATCAAGTTTATGGGTGCACGGTGGTAATGCAGCACCCATAGAAGGTTCAACAATCCTGCCTTATACACCCCACGAATCCACTTCACCGGCTCCAGCGCGGTGACACTAGAATCCTTATAGAATACCCTCTGCATGAAACTATCAGTAGCCAAGTGGGGGAATCGCTTAGTATCCACCAAGTCCCAATCCTCTAACTTCAGATGTGGGACATGCGCCAAGTGCAAACCTTCAAATGTGATCTGATAGGGTAGCAGAGGTGTATTAAGAAGATATTTTCCCTCATCTGGGTCCTTCGAGACCTTCACCTTACCCTGATGTGGAGGAATGTATTCTGGTAGCTTTGAGATAGGGTCTACACCCTCAATGTTAATGTCATCTGCGCCGTCATCTACAACCTCATCGGATTCTAGGTTTACCACCTTGACTTTCTCCTGCACGGTGGGCTTCTCTTTCTTTTGGTGCTTCCTTGGTGACTCACGCACTAGTTGTGTCACTTTTTGTTTATCTTTCTTCGTCTTAGGCCCCTCTCTAGTTGGTGTAGGCCTTGGCCTAGGCAACCTCGGCGACTTTGGCACATCTTCGGGAACCTCCACACTTACGACCTTAGGGGCAGCTCCCTTAGGGGCCATCAATCCTCCAGCACTTACAGTTTCCGTGGGCACCGATATCAGACTATTAAGGAGCTCCTGGGTTTCCTTAAACAACTTGTCAAACACTGAACTAGCCACCAAAGCCTCAAAACTCTTAGGGTTCATGTGCAACCGATAACTCGACACCTCAATTCTCAGAATGAAAAGTGTTTTTCATTGGTGACCATCTGTAATTTATAGGCAAATTCGAATTCAATCCGACTGTTCCCCACAAAATCTTTTCATAAATGCTAGATTGGTGGCAACTTTTCAAAGATCTCGCATTTAAATTCTGTCTTAAATGCCGCCCCCCTTTCCTCCTAGCTGTTTTCTCACTGTCAAATCATGAACAGTGACTATAACGGTCACTTTTTGGCTACCCTGCGCGGTCTCTCCTCCTATAGCACAACTCCCTTTGCACTTTTGATGATGCTGTGACATTCTTCCATCTCGTGCAGTCCCATAGTCGCGCAACCCTACAACCTAGGCAAGATAGTTTATAGTCCTATGCCTCCTTTCAGCTGCCTGGAGCGCTAAGACTATGCTTCCATCATATAGTCATATGGCCGGATCCCTGGTGTATGTCTTCAATCGAATTCCATTTACCTTTCCGGGAAATGGATCTCCATTCAATTTCACTAGTTGAACTGCTCCACCATTGGTAATCTCCTTGATGACATAGGGCCCCAGCTAGTACATCTGAAATTTTCCTAAAATTTTTTCAAACTTACTGTCATATAATAAAACCAAATCATTTACCTTGAAGGTGCGCAGTTTAATGTGCTGATCGTACCATGCCTTTTCGCGCTCCTTCTAAACTTGCTAATGGAATCCAACCAAAAATATGTCTTCTTCAAGTTCTGTCAGCTACGTAAGTCACTCCTCTAGGGTTCTACAATCCACCATTCCTGTGAACACCGCTATGTGTAGGCTGGTACAATATACTCCATTGGCATCACAACTTCTACGCCATAAACCAGCCTGAAGGATGTCTATCTAGTCAGTTTCTTGCAAGTGGTTCTGTAAGCCCATAGCACTGCGAGAACACGCATGTCCCAATCATTTATCTGTGAATTGTAAACCTTCGTCAATGCATTCTCCAATATCTTATTAAATGCTTCGACCATCACATTAGCTTGTGGGTGATATGGCATTCTCTTTTGTTGGTAGTCTTGGAATTCCTTCATCAGCGCGCTGATTGTTTCATTAAGGAAATGCGTACCACGATTGATCATCAAAATCTTCGGGCAACTAAACCTAGTCAACAGATATTCAAAGAGGAACTTCACTGCTATTGCCCTTGTATAGTCCTTCCTAGGCTACGCCTTCACCCATCTGGTCAAATACCCCATCGCGGTGATGATATACCATGCACCCGACTTCTTTCTCGGAGGCTGAATTGGTCCTACAAAGTCAATCGCCCACTTCTCAAATAGATGTAACGACACTTGTGGATTCAGAGGCAACTCATCCCTTCACGATGGCTTGCCCATCCACTGACATGCATCGCATGCCTTATAGTAAGCCTTGGAATCCTTATGCAGTGTCGGACACCACAACCCAGTGCGTAAAATATTCTACATTGTTTCTTTTCTTGCATATTGTCCTCCCGCAGCTCCTCCATGAGCTTTAGTGAGGATGTTGTTTCATTCAAAGTTGGGTACATAACATCAAAGAATTTAATCTGAGCCCATTAAATATAAATGTCCTGCAATGACAGAAACGTTTGCCAAGCGCATCACTATATCCTTCTTTTGTTGACTAGTATACCCTTCTGGACCTGTCCCTGTCATTAGGAAGTGCATGATATATCTGCAAAGTGATTGTCCGTGACACACACTGCAAAGAGCTATGCATCAGCAGTCCTTCTCTAAATTAGTAGGCTCCTCCCCTGTTTCAATGTGCGACATATGATCTGCCCTACATTCAATTGTATTGGCTTCACAATGACTTCGAAATCATATTCAACCATCTGCA